>JAJJWW010009152.1:0-146850 GCA_023531295.1 Papaver armeniacum
ACACAAACAATATAAACCTGACAGATACGTATCAAATCCACCAGTTACACTGAGACATTGCAACAGTCTGCCTGCGGAAGAACAAAAGAAAATTGGGTTTCGAACACTAACTAGCTAGAAAGGAAGGTATGAAAATGCTGAAAATTTATCCGGAAATGGTAAAGGGATTTGGAAACCGTAAATATTCTGAATAATTACAATAAATATGAATTGGCTGCGAGTCGACAGAATAATTACTTTTATGAGCTCAACAACCCTATAATGTATGTCAGTCTTCTTTCCTTGCATTTAGTTGTAGGCTGGAGATGTATGTATGTTCTCGGAACAGGCTTCCCTGGTATGTGGAATGAACCATGTCAAAAAACAATGGTAGCTGCAACAATGCAAACAAGGTCACAGGTACACAACTAAACACCACAATAGGAACGAGAGCCCAAGCAAGTCTTTCTCCAAGCACGATATATATTGATGCTCCAAAAGCTACCAGCACGCTGGCCATAGATATGAACAGAGTTGCAAGTCCTAACATCAATTTATTTGGCAAGGACTTCAGAAAATCAATTTCAGCGTACCGCGAAGTATATACGGCCAAGAACATGAGTACTGATGTGACAGAAGAGAATAAAGCAATGGCATCCGCTAATGCGAAGACTATAAACGAATTCTTTCCTAAGAAAACAGGAATGCCGTTTTTACTGCTATCGGTACTATCACTAATATTGCCTCCGGGAACAGTAAAAGCAGAAGCGAATGCTACAGTAGCAATGAGAGCAGCTACTAACATGCATGATCCAGATGTATCCTTGAGCCACTTTTCTCCATTTTCCTTCAGCTCTTTGTGTTCTTTTGTAAATATATTATGTGCTGTTTCTCCTTTTTTATTTCTCTTAAATTTCATTTGCTCTGAGATCATGTTCTCCACCCCCTAGCAAAATTTTTTTACAAAGAAGTTAAAGTACTTAACTACACATTGAAGCTAGCTAAAGCTAATTAGGAAATAATCAGAATCAAACGACGTTCGATAATGCGTAAGATAAATACTAAGATGGTTAAAGTAATTAGGAAAACTTGGAAATATCAAAATGAAAATGAAAAAAATGATAGTATCATTACATTTATAACCTAATTACTTGATCACGTTAAAAGAAGCCAGTGTTCTTTTATTAATTTTTTTTTTTTTTTTAATTTCAAAGAGTTAAAAATGTTATTCATGGAATACTATAGCTTCTATTGAAAAAAAAACCTAGACTAAGTAATAATCAGTTGAAATAACACCCTCACCTTAAACCACTGCACTTCTCGTTGCATCTGAAGATATGCACCACGGACCAAATTAAGTTGAGCAAAAGGGGCTAATTTGGCAGCATAATGCAAGATAGTGTTACCCTCGATATCTGCTCTGCAAATTACGTCGATTTTCTCTTTTCCACTGTGTTTACATAAAAGATTCAAAATTGTTTCATTTCGTTCTTCAATAGACATTTGTATCATAGTTTGTCCACCCATTTTATTCCGAATTATGTATGGAAAGAGTTGAATACACACATCTACAAACTCAACACTTCCATGCCTTATTGCCATCTTCATGACGTTAGATCCTGCAAAAAAATATTTTACCTCTCGGGGGTTCATTTTTTCTTTGATTGGTGTAAATATACTTTTAACCAAGTCTTCGGCTTGCTTGTGCTTTACTTTTTCGTCATATAACTGTTTGTGAAATTCTTCAATAGGAGTCACTGAAATAAACAACCACAACCAACTCACAACTAAATTATTCTTGTTACTTAGGCTAAAAGAATGATTTCAAAATTTTATCGCATACATGATACAAACCTGGTGGTGTCCATGGTATGATGCGCAGGAGTAAAACAAACAATAATTTGATCTTGCAATACATTTGGAGGCAAATCATGAATATGGAGGCACAAATACCAACTCCAGCGGCTTCCCATTTGAATGGTTTCGCTTTGTCTCCTTCCATGTTTTTTGAATTCTCGGAAGGGAAGTTTTCGTCTCTGCAGGAACCTTCAATTCTTTCAACAGGGTTCTCTTCGTCTCCCTTGATGCCTTCAGAGCATTGGGTAAGGCTTTCTTCTGACCTACGTGAATTTTTGTTTTCGTTTGCTTGTGTGTGAAGCTCATATGTGGTGATTGTGTTCACTTTAACCACTGCATATTTCATGTCACCGGCATTTAAATATAAAATTAAATATATGAGCATGTGGCGAATTACTTGTAACAACGTTGCTATAGAAAAGGTTTTTTGGAAAATATATATTAAACGCATGTCAATAAAACTTTGTTCATAAATATCAGTGAGTATACGAAATGCAAAGTTAGGATGGCTGACTAACATGAATAGATGCAGCGTTGCCAGAACGTATGCTTAGCTCCACTAACAAATGCAAACGGCCTTTCTGCCATGTAATTCATTGCATTTGTTTGTACTTTCTTTGTCTGATCAATAACCAGTTCTGGAAATCGCTGGACAATAGATGATGCAATATCTGCAAATAACGAGTTTGGTCATGTTAGAAACCAATGCTATGAAACGTACAAAATAACATAACTTCAGATATCTCTTAGAATTTAGCGGACAACTCTCTGTAGAAATTAAATGCACGATTAAATCTCCAAAGATTTAAGGATTTGTGGACATACCGTAGAAACCAGCAACAATCATGTGACGCAAAAGAGAATCACCTTGGTCACCAGAGAAAGGACCTGGGTGTTCGTGTTTAGTCACGGAATAAAGATACTCAACTGTCTCTCTTTGTCCAGCTGTAACTGATGTTAGAGCCCTTTCAAGTGGTACCATTCCGCTGCGATTTACTATCTGAGTCAATCGAGGGTTTTTGTTTACAATCATCTTAGCGGCTTTAGCATGTCCACATATGGCAGCATAATGAAGCGTTGTATTTTCACTGACGTTTGTTCTATGCTCAAGTGTATGTGGGGGCATGAGTTTCAGAATCTCCTCTATAAACATCAGATTCCATTTCTTCCCATACCTTATAGCTACATGCAACACTGTTTGTGATTCATTAGTGATCCCTTTTGTAATCCCTTCTGGATGCTTCTCCAAAAACTTACTTGCCACTTTCCAGTCACCCTCTATTGCTGCGTCATATAGCTCCTTGTATTCATCCAAAACATCTTTATTCGTCGCTTGACCACCATCTTCAGCTGAAACATATAGGAGCAAAACCTCAATAACATATGGGCCAAACATTAACAAAATAAACAAAAAAAAAAATCTAGCAACACCTTAATAACATATTAGCATCCTCCTTTTCTGTTCTTTCTTCATCAGAATGAAATTCGTAAAGTAGGATGTATGCATGTATCAGCTTACCAAGAGGATTAACTGATGAAGATGACGGGTTTGGGACAGCTTTATGATTTTGTTCGTCATTTTTACTAGTGTTTCTTACAATCTGTGATGTATTTACTTTCAATTCAGTAAGTACTGTAAGTAACACATCAAACTTTGCTTCAAGCCTCCTATGAGATTCAACTTGTTGCGGACCTAAAGACACCATTTCTTGATGATCATCACTTAATACTATTTCTTTAGCAGCATAGCCTAATGACTTCATAGCCTGGTCATCGCTTACTAATTCTCTAGTAGCAGCCATGGAAGTATGAGATATTATAATTTATTGAGTGAGAGAGAGATGGGATGATATGGAATACAAGTGTGGTATCCTGGTGTCAAATATATAATCCTAGAGTAGAGACTTCACTGAAAAGCCTTATTCTTTCTAATAAAAAAAGAAAAGAATAACACTATTGGGAAGCCAAGAATTTCCTTGATTTATTCATTAAAGCTTCTTTTTTCTGTAACACGCCACTTGAACTGCCCTCCCCGCGAAACACACAAAACAGACAAACTTATTTTTGACTCCCTCCCAATTCATGTCTTATTGACGACATTTAGAAATTTTCAGACCAATCTACCCAGATAACATATAATCAAGTACGGTGGAGAACGTTCTTTATTTATTTGAAGTACATTACCCTAAATAGGGCATATATTACATGAATGAGAATAACAAAAATATTGCGCAAATCATGCCTTTGATACAGGTCGTACAACTGTGATTGAAGAGTGAGTATCTGGTAGCTGGCATACTAGAGGATCGGCACTAATCAAGCCACTGATATAGGATTTAGATGATGTATCCTTAACATCCTCCCTCAAGTTGAACGTGAGTTGACGAATGTTCAACTTGTCTATGAGATATTGAAACCTTAGTGAAGCTAGGCCCTTAGTAAAGATGTCTGCAAGTTGATCTTTAGAAGAAATAAACTTTACTTCTAATTGTTTGCTAGCCTCTCTCTCTCTCTGACAAAATGGTAGTCAATTTCTATGTGTTTTGTACGTGCATGAAACACTGGATTGACTGTAAGATATGTTGCTCCAAGGTTGTCGCACCATAAAGAAGGAGTAGACATAGGAATTCCTAGTTATTTGAGTAATGACACCAGTTCTAATGTAGCTATTGCAATGCCTTGATACTCAGCTTCAGTGCTTGATTTAGACACAATCCGTTGTTTCCTTGTACTCCATGATATCAAATTTCCACCAAAGTAGATACAATATCCACTTGTTGACCTTCTGTCATCTAAATTGCATGCCCAGTCGCTACCATAATAAGCATGTATTGATAAATCTGTTGATTTTCGTATTGCCAGACCATATTCAACTGTGTGCTTCAGATAACGAAGAATTCGCTTCACTAATTCCCAATGTTCCTCATAAGGATCATGCATATATTAGCAAACTTTTGCAACTGAAACAACGATATCTGGTCGAGTAAGATGAAGGTACTGAAGAGCTCCTACAACACTTCTGTACAAGGTTCGATTATCAAACTTGTTGCTGCCAACTCGCAGTACCTTTGCATTGGCTGCAAAATGAGTACAGACATGCTTTGCACCATCCATGGTTGTACGTTTAAGCAAATCAGCAATGTACTTGCGTTGACTGAGTATTATTGCACCACCTTGTTGGATTACCTCAATACCAAAAAAATAATTGAGATTACCCAAATCACGAACTGCAAACTCTGTACTCAAGTCATTGATGAGTTTATTGATACATAGTGAACTAGAGCCTGTGACTATGATGTCATCGACATAGACAAGTACATAAGTAATACCTTGTTTTGATTGTTGCACAAATAAGAAGGAATCGGCAATCGAGCCCTTGAACCCCAAATCCGTTAGATAAGATCCGAGTTTGGAGTACCATGTACGTGGAGCTTATTTAAGGCGTATATTGACTTATTAAGTTTACACACATATGTTGGGTTCTTAGGATCAACATATCCCAGAAGTTGTTTCATGTAAACTTCTTCTTCAAGCACACCGTGAAGAAATGCATTTTGAACATCCAATTGTTTCATATCCCAATTATGTGCTGCTATTATAGATAGGATCAATATTATATTGCAAGGATTGATCACCGGGATGAACGTTTCACCATAGTCATCACCTGCTTTTTGATGAAAACCATTGCAACTAGTCATGCTTTTCTTCTGTCCAGATTGGCTTTTGCTTAACTCGAAACACCCACTTGGAACCTATCACATTCATTCCGTTAAAATATGGTACTTTGGTCCATATACCATTACGTATATGAGCATTGATTTCTGCATCCATAAGTGGTCTCTAGTTTGGATCTTTAGATGCTTCTGTATATGACTTTGTCTCAAAAAACTCATCAGTTTGTAACGGATGTTTGGTAGCTGCTAAACACAATCTGTTGACAGGCTTTCTGATACCATATTTGGCTCTAGTCAGCATATAATGTTGTTGTTGTTGCTGTGTTGTTAAACCCAAAAATGTTGTAGAAGTTGTACCAGCATTTGTGTTATGTTGTGTATTTTCAACAGATGGTTGAACTGAGGATTCCGGTAATGCAGACGATGATGGTGCTGATGTTTCAGTAGCAATAGTTTGCTCAACTAGTGGAATGGTATGCATAGGAGACATTGGTAATACAGAGACAGGAGAAGAAGATAAACTCTAGTACATAATTGACTTTGTAGTGTATCAACTGATGTTACATACTGCTTGGCAGAGAATGAGAAGATGTCCTCTTCAAATTTGACGTGGCGAGAGACATATAGACGATTGGATGGAAGATGTAAGCACATATAGCCTTTGTGAGCACTATTATAGCCTACAAATGCACAAGCTTTTTACCTTGGTTCTAATTTGTTAGAGACATATGGTCGTAAACAGGGATATCAAAGACATCCAAAGACTTTTAACATACTGTAATTTGGTATTTTATTAAACAGTAGTTCTAAAGGAGTTTTGAGTTCAGTTTGAGAAGATGGGAGCGTATTAATTAGATAGCAGGTAGTAGAGAAAGCTTCAGACCTGTAGGAAGTTGGAATTGAGGCTTCAAATAATAGGGCTAACCAGATTATGTGACATGTCTAATGCGACGTTCGGCTATGCCATTCTGTGCAAAAGTGTGAGGACAAGTGAACCTATGTATTACCCCTGACTCCGTGAGAAAAGATGTGAACTTTTTATACTCTACCCCATTGTCTGAATGAAATATTTTCATTTTATGCTCGGTTTGGTTTTCTATCATTCTTTTGAACTGAACAAAGACAAGCAATGCATCAGATTTACGATGAAGTGGATATATCCAGGTGTAATGAGAAAAGATATCAAGGAAGAGAATGTAATAACGAAACCCATGATTAGATAAGTTTGGGGAAACCCATAAATCAGAAACAAAAAAGCTCAATGGCTTGTCAATAATAGTAGTTTACTAAAAAATGAGAGTTTACGACTCTTGCTAACATGACAAGAATGACAGAACTGAAACTCTTTATTGCAAACTGGAAGGGAAAACTGTATAACGACTTTAAGAACTGTTTTGAGCATCGGATGGCCTAGACGCTGATGCCAAATAGGAATAGTTTCTGCAACATAGGTAGATGGATTGATAAATATATCTCTCGCACTCCATCAAAGATGTAGAGCCCAATTTTACTCCTGCCTCGCCGCAATATTGTCCTCGTGTGGATGTCCTTTACAACAAAGAAATCAGAGTGAAACTCAAAGCATACAAAATTGTCTTTGCAAAACTATGAAATTGATAACAAATTAACTTTAATTTGAGGAACATAAAGTATGTTATTTAGATTGAAAGAGCGGCTATTGACTTTGAAAGAAGCTTTACCAATAATCTCGATTGGGAGTGCATTACCATTACCAACATGAACACGTTCAGTGCCATCATATTCATGACGAGCATTCAGATTGTTGAGATTTGCAGTAAGATGGTGAGTAGCACCAGTATCAGTGATCCACTGATTGTCAACACCTTCTCCTGGCAATGCAAGATAAGCAGCTTGTCTAGGATTTCTAGGAACAAAGTCATGTTTGAAGCGAAACCAGCAATGTAAAGCATCATGCTTCTTACGACCACATATCTGACATGGTCCTTCACCCTGTTCGACTTGAGGTTGGTTCCTTCTTTGTTCTGGTTGATTTGGTGGTCGATTAGGTAGCTGGTTTCTTCTCTGATCCGACCTCTGAAAGGGTCTAGCACTTGAGGATGCAGCTACATGTGCTACTGGCTGTTGAAGCAAAGACATATGCTGCTCCAATCGCATATCATAAGTAAAGACACATCCATATCAACCTTTTCCATTGTGCTTAGAGATACCACAATGGAATCATATACTTGATCCAAGCCGCTCAAGATGGCTTGTTGCATATCCTCATCTGATACGGCATTGCCTGATGCTGCAAGAGCATCAATTTAGATTTGGAAAAAATACTCTTGCATAGAGTTGTTACCTTTTCAAAGACTATGAAGTTGTATTCTGAGATTCATTTGATGAGCTCGAGTCTTGGGTGCATATCTCTTTTCAAGTGCATCCCAGACCTCTTTTGCAGATCCAAGTCCTGAAACACGACCAAGAACTCCTTCTATGAGTGATGATAGCAACCAACCAAGCAGGATTTGATCTTTCTCTTCATATTTGGTGTAAGTAGCATTAACAGTTTCAGTGTTGGGCAGGGTTCTTGCTGGTTTTGGATAGGTTCCATCAATATAACCCATCAATCGATAACCTTGTAGAAGTGGGCTAATCTGAGTTTTCCATAGCAAATAGTTTGTGTCATAAGGTGATTAACATGATTCTGTTGGAGTGTTGTAGTTTCTGTTGCTGACATGATGATGATGAAGATGAAGTATTTCTGGTTTTAAGCGTAGCTTATAGGATCGTTGTCGAGATACCAAGTTAAGAAGAGATGTTTGGTGAAATCTTCAACACCTTTCACGGTGGAGAAAGTTCTTTATTTATATGAATTACATTACCCTAAATAGGGCATATATTACATGAATGAGAATAACAAAAATATTGCGCAAATCTTGCGCAAATCTTGCCTTTGATACAGGCCATACAACTGTGATTGAAGAGTGAGCCTTTGGTAGCTGGCATACTAGAGGATCAGCGGTAATAAAGCCACTTATATAGGCTTTAGCTACTGTATCCTTAACATTTACAAGGCTGGTTTTTAAGATTACAACTAATTTATCACCGTCGACTCTTGGATCTCTTGACAGTTCAGATTATTCAACCTTTACAATCAAACCAACCATGTAAGTGTACAGACCAGGGTAAATAGCCATGTTTCGGCTGTTAAAAGGAAAACTAGACAATCTAACATGACTGCGCAGTAGGACATTATAAACTAGCGCGAGACCATATTCTCTCACCAGGGAATGATTGTTGCTATAACTTCTTTAAATTAATATTTTCATACAGGGGAGAAAGAAAATAGAAGCTATCACAGTACTAATTTCCGGTATATGGGTTACTCAATCAAATTTCAACCATAGGTGATATGTCATACTACGACTCACTAATCAAATTATAAGTCAGTGTCACGAGCCAAGTTTTAAATACCAAGGTAGATATATTTGGTGAAAATGCAGATTTAAGGTCGTTTAGGAAATTTTTTGACCCACATAACATTGAACTCATAACAATTTTTAGACAACAGAGTACATTTTATGCTAGGAATCTCATTTTGGGTGGGGAGGAAGAAACGGGGCACACAAAAAACTGAAAATATAAACATGATCTCCCTTATAAAGCATAATAGCATGGACAATATGTTCAGCCAATTTAGATCACCAAAACATGTCTTGAGATCATATAAAAAAAAAAAAAAAAAAGATACATAACCCATTGTTTGCCCTCCATCAAATCAAAATGGTCTTGTACCAAAAGACTAAACTTCCATGGTTGACATAACAATGTTTTTTGTTTGATTCCATTTTTTTTTCTAATTAAAATTAATCATTATGAGTGTTTTATTAATTAGTTACTCATTAATGCGCGATTGATAATTAATTATTAAATTTTCTAATTGTTATTATTAAATGTCCTCTTTGATTGATTTTTTCTTTTTTAGTGTATTTTTTATATTACGAAATAACATCAATGCCACTATTAGTTTTTAATAAAAATCATTACATTTTAGGGCCTTGTTGTTCCAAAATTAGTTGGCAAATTAAGAGAAGTTAGTGGAAGGTGAAGTTTCTTATTCTTAGTTTGTTACATGCAAATTAAGAGAGAACTTGAAAACAACAATCCATCCTAAGGGAGCTCTAAAATAAGCACATGACGCGATGGATTGTGCATTAACCCAGAGTAATAGGTTAATGCACTTTGTTTCCATGAGAATTGCACCGTAATAGGTGTTTAGAAGAAACCACCGAATGAAACATATAATGGGACCAATCAAAACCGTTACCATCCCAATAACATATACATTACACTATCAACGTTAAATTTTTATCGGGTTGTTTTTAGGATAAATTGCGGTCCTCACTGTACAATTTTTTTTTTTTTTGGATTATAACCAGCTTATTTTCACATAGAGTAAGAATTCATCCAACAAAACTACCCAATTGATATGATTATTAACAAATTTATTATTTATTTAATGTATTTATTAGTATAATCATAAGACATTTATAAGGAAAAATTAATAAAATATTAATGATGAAAGTATATTCATTAAGAAAATTGTGAGACATCTATTAAATTAAGATATTTATGATGTAAGAAGATATTTATAATTAATACCCAAACTTTGAGACAAAATAGGGTCATTTTGAAGTAAAAGAGGTCACCCCTTAACCAAATATTTTTGGCAAAATTGCCCTCGTTTAATTAACCCTAAAATTTTGATTAGATTAATTAATTAAGTTTAAATTGATTGAATAGATTAAAACTTATGAATTTTAAGTTATGAAATTTTGTTTTTGATTGAACTTTTGTGGGATGATTTTTGATGATTTTTTTTTTTTTGAGAATATCTCTTTAAAGAAATACTTCTAAAAGGGGATTGTGAATCTGTTATATGAAATCATGGACAATTCTTAGCTTAGGTGAAAAGTCGGCAAGATAAAGATTTCTAACCTAATATAACAATCAAATCACACAACACAATGATGGGTTTGAGTTTAAACATCATTTATAGTCTTCTTTTATTTGTTAGAGTCAATAATTTTTTTGAAAAATCAAAGTTGAAGATTAAAGTAAAATCACACTTTTTAATAATGGCACACCATGTCCCTTGAAATTGGGTATACCCCAATTAGTTTGGGTATACCCCAATCTCGCCAGGTTTATAATGAAAAATTCATAAGAAATTTAATGAAAGTATATTAATTAACATAATTATAAAACATTTATAATGAGAGAGTAATAAAATATTCATTATAAAAAATTAATGATACAATAATGATGTAAACAACCACACCCATAGATTTAGCTTCCCCAAGAATGAATCCAGAGCGTCCTTTATCTAAGCTAAGTTGTCCATGCTTTGTTTTATATTAGAGATAGCATGGACAACTTAGCCTAGATAAAGAGCGGTGAGGATGCATTCTGGGGAAATCTAAATCCATGGTTGTGGTTTGCTCTAATTAAAATTAATCATTATGAGTGTTTTATTAATTAGTTACTCATTAATTTCTGATAATTAATTATTAAATTTTCATTATTAAATGTCCTCTATATATTAGTGTATTTTTTATATTACACAAATATGTATTTTAATAAAAATCATATCAATAAAAATTAGTGGTTAGTAGTGGAAGAAGTAGTGGCTGGTTGTTCACATCATTATTGTATCATTTACATCATTAATTGCATGGACAATCATTAATTTCGAAATCTATGGTTATGGTTGTTTAATAAATATTTTATTAATTTTTACATCATAAATATCTTATACTATCTTCATAAATAAACTTTCATTAAATATTTTATTAATCTTTGATTATAAATATCTTCTTACATCATAAATATCTTATAATTATCTTCCATTAAATATTTTATTAATCTTTCAATATAAAATCTTGATAAAATATACTTTCATCATTAAATTATTAATAATTCCTTATAATTTTTATAAAGAGCGGTCAGGATGCATTCTGGGGAAAGCCAAATCCATGGTTGTGGTTTGCTCTAATTAAAATTAATCATTATGAGTGTTTTATTAATTAGTGTCTCATTAATCTCTCATAATTAATTATTATATTTTCATTATTAAATGTCCTCTTAATTAGTCTAATAAATGTGTATTTTTTATATTAATAAATAATTTTAATTAAAATTATATCAATAGAAATTAGTGGTTAGTAGTGAAAGAAGTAGTGGCTGGTTGTTTACATCATTATTGTATCATCGAACATGATACAATAATGGCACGGGAATAATTTTTATATTCAGTTTTAGAAAGCATGGACAACTTAGCTTAGGTAAAGGACGGTGAGGATTGAGTTTTAGAAAAGCGAAATCTATGGCTATGGTTGTTTACATCATTATTGTATCATTAATTTCTCATAATAAATATTTTATTAATTTTACATCATAAATATCTTATACTATCTTCATAAATAAACTTTCATTAAATATGAATATTAATCTTTGATTATAAATATCTTCTTACATCATAAATATCTTATAATTATCTTCCATTAAATATTTTATTAATCTTTCAATATAAAATTTTGATAAAATATACTCCCTCCGTCCCACTATTAGATGACCTAGTTGAAGTTTGCACAATTCTTAAGGCAATGAATAAAATGAGTGTTTTTAAGTATTTTTTACAACTATACCTTATGGATAATAATTTGTAAAATTTAGAAATCATTTATCTCTCAAACTATACCATAGATTTTCGTAAATTTTGTACCGTTGAAAATCATTTTAAAACACCTACGTAACGAGTATAAACATGAATATCAAATTATACATATTTCTTATGATACCGATAATCAATCAAAAGGGTAGTTTTAGAGATATCCCCTTGATTAGTGAAATAGGTCATCTAATGATGGGACAAGATCTTAGACCAAGTAGGTCATCTAATGGTGGGACGGAGGGAGTACTTTCATCATTAAATATTTTATTAATAATTCCTTATAATTTTTTTATGATTATCTTAATAAATGCTTTCATTAAGTAAATAATAAATTGTACAGGCTGACCGCAATTTTCCTTGAAAACAACCCGAGAAAAAAATCAACGATGACTGAGTAATGGATCTACTAAAAAACGACAAGGATTAAAATTGACATAATTTTTTTTTACTTATTATGATCCTCATACTGATTGGATATTAATCATGTTAATCGAAAATTGAAACACACTTACATTGACAAAAATACCTCAAATTGGTTGAAATGTAAGGTAATTATCTAATTTAATGTACTGTTTTCTATTCCGAGTGCCTTACCTACTCCACCAAGCTTATGTAACTTCCATACCTTATAATCATAATTGATATTTATATGACCATTTGGATTTTGAAACGGAAACATACAGACGCATCATGGCTACCGAGTGACTTTCCATTATCCATATTAATGTTAAAAGGTGTATTTTAAAAGGGTGGAAAGGTTGAGATACCACATGCGACGGATAAGTTTACCACATATTTAAAATTTTCAATATGGCAGCACAGATAAACTGCAGCACAACAAAACTCATCATGTTCTATCACAAGAAACAATCACCAGGAAGAGCACAACTACTAGGTATAACGATTGATAAAAAAAAATTACTTTTGAGGATATTTTTACTAAATCTTAATCTTCCAAGTGTAACCAAACAACAATATGGAACCTCCTGTTTCATTTGCATGGACAAGCTCCAATGAATCGAACAACAACATCAACGTGACTACCATCCAAAGGGATCAGGCAATCCATTAAACATTTGAACGAAAACACAAGATGTCAATAGCTATGCTATGTGAGATGACAATGAATTATGAGATTAAGGTATGAACTAATCTATTAATCTATTAGACGACTCCAAAAATTTGACCTGATGTTATTACAGGAAGGAGATACATTGACTATCTTGGCGCAAATAACTCGCTTTGCGGATGATTGATCTTGCATGTCTTCATCCTGAATGCAACAAGGAATATGAGGAAACTAGCAACGGGAGGCAGTGTCCAGAGTGCTTCAAATACATTAGATTAATCCCAATGTAATATTTACGTTCTTTTACTTTTGTACAATCTGTTTATTAAAAAAATGGAACATTACATAATATAAGCATAAAGGAATTGTTGTACTAATCATCACTTGGATATATTGCTTTTAACAATGATGATTACTGATGGGCCGGAATCAGCGATATTCCAAGCGAAAGAAAATGCGACAGATGAATTATTGGGACATAAGGCGGATTACTTGATGCGGGTGAAAGAGGTATTAGTAATTTGATTGTAAAATCACATAAACTTTACTGTCGAGCGTACTAGCGTAGATAAATGGAGAAAGTAAAGAGGAAACATAAACCTACAGTAACACAATGATGTAAAGTTGGTAGGGAAAAATAAATTCGATCATTAAAATAGAGCTTCAGGAAAAAGTTTCAAACATTTTTATTTCTAAATCACTTGCACGCCATGAGACTGGAAGAGGCCTATCTTTAAAAATACTATCTTAGAAAACCACAATTCAAAATACAGTGTTTGCATAATTTATTTTGAAATTATTTTAGATATTCAGCATACAAAATGACAAATTTTGGTTTAAATGGTAAGGGTGCTACTTAAAACATATTAATGTGAAACAGGAGAAAGGAGTTCAACATGTGTTCATGGTTATTTACGGAGTCCTGCATCGCCGGATTGTATTCCAGGTGCAGCTAGAAGAGTGCCAAGAATTTTAAAGTTACAAAAGCATTCGTTAAAAGGAACTCATGGGCACAATATATTGTTGAGGATTTAATGGAAGATGTTCTCATATATACTACACCCTCTAAAACATAATGGGTACACATTTTTAAACACTTTTCAAACATTTCCATCTAATGAGTGTTATAAAAATTGCAGGAACAACATGGTACGTTAGAGAATTTGAATCATCCGTTTGATGTCAAAAAATACTATTTGGATGTCAAAAAATCCTATTCTCCGCCTATTTGGAGGATCGACAACATGAAAATAACGGATGAGTCGGCTGAAATGAAATGTTTGAAAGATGTAATGGGGAAGTTCTATGAAAGTGGATCATGGGGAGACTTCTATAAACGATATTGATTAGTTGATTTCAATGAGAAGGGAGCTCCTGACAAAATATTTCCTAAAAATATTTAAACTTCCATGTTTATGTAGAGCATTAGCTCATTATAACCAATGAACCTAAATAAAACAGTGTCACACAGTTAAGATTATATCTCTTTCGTTTACCATTTTTTCCGTTTAGAACTGACAAATGCCTTGCGTCCGGATTGGTACGCAAAGAGTCTGCAATTTCTTTATCTCAAAAAATACATACCGCAGCTGATCCCCATACTGCTCGACCATAAAAAGCCATGCAATGGTTATGCCAAACGGCTACCAAAGAAGGTAACGATTATGGAACTGACCAAGGACACTTATTTTCAGGTGTGGCCATAAGTTTTGAGGAAACAATATTTCAAAGATGAACGGATTGTATAAGCAACTTGGAAAGGTGGAGAATGGTCTTACCAATTTTTTCGAATCGGGAAATATATTTCCATAACTAAAAATATATTTCAATACTAAATTTTTTACAAAATATATTTTCATGTGTAGAAAAATACCGAGAATATATTTCCCATAATTTCGTGGAAATACATATTCCTTGATTGTGTTGGTATTTATTGCATTTGGCGGGAATATATTGGGAGACTCATAAAACCTATAAATACATTTACAGTATTAATAATAAAAAATATATGTTGCGGGTATATTAAACCGGATATGGGGACAATAATCACGGAGGTGTAACTGATATTCTAGCGTAATGACAATTAAAACTGCTTTACAATTTGCTAACTATATAAATGTTGAATGTTAAGCAGAATTAACTATCAAATCTCTTGGACCAAATCTGGGAATAACAAAGAGTGTTTTCAAGGCATGAGGTATTGTGAATTATCTAAATAACTTATAACGAAAATAATATTATTGAATCAATGTGGCTAATGTTTTTCTTTTTTGGGGAAATTATGATGATACAAGCAGGATTTATTGTTTCTTTCTTTTTTTGAGTTATTTGGTTCATATTTCACTGACGAATGATGGAATACGTTGTTACAAACATCAAACCAATTTGGTGTGGTTGTTCATCACTATGATATCTTCGGTTATCGTCAATTAGGATCAAGTCCAAACTGTCTCTTTAAACAGGTTTGGACTTGATACCATCGATGATAACGTTAACGTAAGTGTTTATATACAGAACACAGGCATAGGAGGCAAAAGTGTTATATGTATTTTTTTCTTGCAGACAACTTACACGAGTGTTTATGGGTAAAAATCGTTTTTGCCGATTTCGGTAATTTCGGTAGGTGAGTGAGAAACTGGTTCAAACCCTAAACAAATGTGCTGCACATGAGCACTTTATAGGTTCGAGAGATCGATCTGTACAAGTCCGGCCTAAACCAAGAAATGGCCGTTCAGACTTGCTTCGGTCACAAAGTGGAGGAGAAGGGTTGATTTGGGGAGGGAAGCAAAGAAAGGTGTTGAGGAGAGTAGTATCTCGACTTGTATCAGAAAGTGAAAGCTTAGGAAGCTTGCAAGAGATGAAAGCTTTTTGGGAGAGCTTGCAAAGTTGCCTTTCTGAGAGTGTAGTATTTTTCTCCTGACCGAGAATTGTTGTTTGGTAGAAATAGGTAAGACCTATTTATACAAGTCGAGATTGAAACGTACCCTGGCCTCATGAAGGAAGAGAGTAAAGGGTGAAATAATGGGAGGAGGTGGTAACCGCATGGTTTAATGGGTGAAAACGTTTTTCACCATTATTTCCTCTTTTATTTGACCGCTTTATTCCTTTTCACGCTTTCTTAATGTGAGCGTAGTGTACGCTGCATGCTGTGACTGCCAAACCAAAACCCTAAAGAAGCATCCCCCAGTTTGTGTTGATGTCTCGAGTGTTGGTTGCATCTTGAGTGCAAGTGGCGCTGCTAGTGGCGCGTGTGGCATGTGCCAATGGCATGTGCGGAATGCCTTGGTGGTAGGTTGCACGGTTTGCAAGTTAGGCTACCAGCGTGTGTGTTTGGCATGTGCCAATGGCATGTGCGGAATGCCTTGGTGGTAGGTTGCACGGTTTGCAAGTTAGGTTACCAGCGCGTGTGTTTGGCATGTGCCAATGTGCGGAATGCCTTGGTGGTAGGTTGCACGGTTTGCAAGTTAGGTTACCAGCGCGTGTGTTTGGCATGTGCCAATGGCATGCGTGGCAATTAGGGCCGTGACCTTGATAGGGAAACTAGCTAGCGAGCATGTTGGCATGTGCCAATGGCATGCGTGGCCGTTAGGGCCGTGATTTTGATAGGGAAACTAGCTAGCGAGCATGTTGGCATGTTCCAATGGCATGCATGGCTTTTAGGGCCGTGACTTTGATAGGGAAACTAGCTAGCGAGCATGTTGGCATGTGCCAATGGCATGCGTGGCCGTTAGGGCCGTGACCTTGACAGGGAAACTAGCTAGCGAGCATGTTGGCATGTGCCAATGGCATGCGTGGCCGTTAGGGCCGTGATTTTGATAGGGAAACTAGCTAGCGAGCATGTTGGCGTGTGCCAATGGCATGCATGGCTTTTAGGGCCGTGACCTTGATAGGGAAACTAGCTAGCGAGCATGTTGGCATGTGCCAATGGCATGCATGGCTTTTAGGGCCGTGGCTTTGGTAGGAAAAAGCCGCTAGCGAGCATATTGGCATGTGCCATTGGCACGTACGGCCATGTTGACCTAGTTGCACGTCTTGCAAGCCTAGGGCGCTATATTTGGCATGTGCCAATGGCATAGCGGCTTAGTTTGGCATGGTTTCCAATGAATGTGATACGGAGTTTGGTTTTAGCGTTGTTGCCCATGGTGCGCAGTATGCGGCTTGGTTTGGCGTTGTTGCCATGGTGCGCAGAGTGCGGCTTGGTTTGGCATGGTTGCCATGGTGCGCAGAGTGCGGCTTGGTTTGGGCATGGTTGCCATGGTGCGCAGTATGCGGCTTGGTTTGGCATTGCTGCCATGATGCGCAGGGTGCGGCTTGGTTTTGGAATTAGGGTTCTGTGTTGAAAACCCTAATCTGGTATTTTGAAAAAATACCCCTATTAATTATTTACACCGAGTTAAATTCTCTTAGTTAATGTGTTGCGGGTAACACTAGGTCATGGGGTTTTACGATTTTACCCCTTGTCTAAAAACCACCATCAACATTAAGTCCCATGCTTAGCTCGGAACAGGGGATTTGTTGCGAGGTAAGCATAAGATGGTGACAAACTATCAACAACAAACCGTAAAAAGAATTGAGGAGGCTTGTCGACCTTTTATAAATAGGATTTGGAATCCTTGCCTCGGTAGTTTTGCACAAATCGGGAGAAATTTTGGCACAATTGGTGGGCCCGGTGCGGCTTGGGCGACATTGGGAAGTCGGCGTGAGTTGGGGAACCGAGTGCGCTAGGCTGGTGGGACCAGCGCAAGGTGTAGAAGTTTGTACATGCTTGCAGGCGTGACTTGGGCAATCGGCGTGCTAGGCGGGTGGGGCGGGCGCAAGGTGTGGAAGTTGTGAGTGCTTGCAGGGCGTGACTTGGGAAAGCGAGCGTGCTAGCTGGTGGGACCGGCGCAAGGTGTGGAAGCTGTGAGTGCTTGCATGCGTGACTTGGGAAACTGAGCGTGCTAGCTGGTGGGACCGGCGCAAGGTGTGGCAGCTGTGAATGCTTGCAGGTGTGACTTGGGAAACTGAGCGTGCTAGCTTGTGGGACCGGCGCAAGGTGTGGAAGCTGTGAGTGCTTGCAGGCGTAACTTGGGAAAGCGGCGTGCTAGTTTGGGTGGGACCCGGCACAAGGTGTGGAAGGCTGTGCGTGCTTGCGGGCGTGACTTGGGCGGTCATTGGGAAGTCGGTGCAATTGGCGGGGCCGGTGCAACTTGGGCGATATTGGGAAGTTGGGCGCCCTTGTGGGCCCGTTTCTTACACGCACGATTTTGGTAAAGGGAAATCCTTCCCTATTTCAGAATCTTCACGCCTATATATATAAAGTCCCTTTCTCCCATCTTGCACTTTCATCTTTTCATACCAGTGCGAGAGTCACAAAGAGGAACAGAAGCTTCCAAGCATGTACGCAAGACTTTTGTTGTTTCCCTTTCGCGTAGGTGTAAACCCTAAGAGTAGGCGCTTGCAATGATATTGCGCATGTGATTTCTTGGCGTGCTTCTTGTAGAAAATATTGTATATATGCACCTAAGGGAAATACCGCATATATGATTTGAACCATGCAGGAAAATGCTCCATAAATAATTTTGAACCCGAAGAAGGATACTGCAGACGCACTTGAGCCGCATAAAATACTGCGTATATAATTTTGAACCCTGAAGAAAATACTGCGTGTGTAGTTTCGAACCCGTAGAGAATACTGTATATGAATTCCGAAGAAGAATACTGTATATGTGCTTCATATGACTTCGAACCCGTAGGAAATATTGCATATATGAATTTCGGTGCTGATAGAAATACTGCGCGTGCAGTTTTGAACCCGTAGAAAAATGCTCCATATATAATTTGAACCCGAAGAATGATACTGCGTGTATGATTTTGAACCCTGAAGAAAATACTGCGTGTGCAGTTTTGAGCCAGTTAAAGAATATGCCCTCTTTTTTTTGTTGTTGTTGGGTGCGATTATGTGTCAGGGAGATAATTTCGTCTTTCTTCGTATGCGAGATATCTCGTTACTAAATCGTTATGAAGAAATCCGACAAGATGTTACACAGAACAAAATTTCGCCTCATCGAAGGATGTTCATAGTTCCAAACCAAACACGGATGATGAATTTTTCGCCCAAAAACTTGTTGCTCGGAAAAATCACCCAGGTTTCGTGCCAATTTTGTTAACCTAGGTGGTGAAGATGAAAAGAAGACACGTTCGGTTCGCTCGAGAGAACACCATACGGTTGTCTTCATAAAGGGGTATATTCCTCTTCCAACATCGATTTCGGGATGTGTCAAAGCCCATTGCGTTCTTTTGATAGATGGGTTGAGTTCATGGTGAGTAAGGAGCACATAAACACCAACCTGGCTCGAGCGCAGATTATTGATGCTGTGGTGAGTCTCTGGCTGGTATCAACGGGTGAGGAGCAACAATTCTTGGTTGGATATGTAATCAGGAGAGACTACATTATCGTGGTAACAAGGTAGGTTGGATGATATAGCGAGCAAACTTTGCAAGAAGGAGTGGCGTTGAAGCGAATGTTGAAGCGACGCATTTCTTTGGAGAACACTGATGCGTAGCTACTTCTAAAGAGAACATTGGAATGACGTCTTGCAACTTTTAGAGCCTTGACGGTTACCATTTTGAAGTCGGAGGCCGCGTCACTTCTGTCAAACTCGACATCCCTCAAGAGAATAGAGGTTAGGAGTCCCGGTTTTATCTATCGATCGTTCTTTCTAGGAGAGGTTGGGGTTTGGGAACGACTTCCTGGCCGGAAGCGCCGCTTCCCGATGCGGTGCGGTTGAGGGGTGCAAATATGTCTTGACGCTATGCCTTGGAGAAACATAGAATCTCACATAACTTGTCTCATCATAGGCATGTACGACTTTGTGGGCGAAGTTCCCATTGTGCGGGTCCTGACGGAGAAGGGTCTCCGTGAACTCGGGAGAGTTGTTGACTTCCCTTGCTTTCGATTTTTGAGAAGTCTATCCCGATCTTCATGTGTGACGAAATTGGATTGCTTATCCCCTTCTATTGGGCGTCCAAGAGCAACGCGAGCCTCTTCATCTATAAACGCATGTCCTTTGAAGTATCTTTTGTTTTTCATCAAATCAACGAGTGCTAAAAGAAGGTCGGCTTCTTAGGATAGTATCTTGCCCCGATGGTGGAGTAGCGTCTCACGGTGACGGTTGAAGCTGCCATGCTTGAAGAACCGTTGGGGTGGCGGAAGCGGCTCAGTTACAGTGATCGTAAGTGTATCGTGCGAGAGATGACACGGTTTTGATCACGAAGTCTTTGGAGCCATGGCGCTGTTTCGAAGGGCAAGGATGGTGCTTGGAAGGGCGCAAGATGTTAGCTTATTTGGAAGGATGCGGTATTAGCACGAGTGTGGTCTTGCGGCTGGCATGCGCGTGCGGCATGTGTGCCTCGGCATGTTAAATGCAGTAAGCGTGTGCGGTAAGCATGTCCAGTAAGCGCGTCACGGCAAGCGCGTGCAGTAAGCGTGTCTGGCAAGCGTGTTCGGCAAGCGTTTCTTTTCTTTCTTCTTCTGTTTTCTCTTTTGAAAAATGTCTAACTAAAGTTTGCAGGAGGAATCCGGTTCGGAGGATGATTCTGGGGTAGAGCCACACGAAAACTTGCCTTTTGTGACCACCGCTGGTGACTTGGAGATGGGCGTTAGCCAATTGCCAGGGCACAGATGTGGTTCAAACGGTGGATGATTCTCGATGGTTGCTTTGTAGTAGACATGGAAGAAGACCCTCCGTGAGTCGTGAGGCCAGGTGCAGCGCCATTTTGATCCCCGTACTTGGTTCCTTATCCAGTCATGTGCTAGTTGGCGGCTTCAAGCGTCGGCTAAGCATGAGGCGTTGTACACCGAACTGGGGAGAAGTACGGACATATGGCCACAACCAAGAAAATCACTAGTCGATTTGCGCTGGTTAAGCGTGTGGAAGAGGCTTTATCTTCCATCGAGGATATGCGTGAGGTGATTTGGTCACACCGTTTCGAAGACGTTATTGCCGACTGGGAGCACCATCGTGACGTGTGCGTATAAAAGGAGTTCAACACTTCGTGGTTTGTCGAAGGCCTTGCTGAGATCCAAAAGTTGAAAGATGCAGCAATCGAAATCCTTTCCGCCGAGAAGATTGCACGACAGGAGGTGGAACTCGAAAAACTTTCCAAGATGTTGACTATGAAGAGAGCGGCTCTTGAAGATGCAAAGTTGACTTTCTCCAAGAAGAGAAGACTTCTGTTGGATGATTTTCCTTGAATATTTCTCTGTTAAACTTTCATTTAGGTTCTTCTTCTCTTTTTTTTTTGAAAGACATATTGGATGTCTGGTTCAAAGTTTGACCGGTTTTGGTATACGGCTGGTAGCTTTTTAGGGTATTGGATTATTTCTGGGATGAATGGTTTTGATAATATGACTCTGATTATGTTTTGGGAAAGGAATATTGCTTTTATGAAAGTGTGTGCTAGCAATAGGCACAAGACTCAGTAGTATGACGGTTTTACTAAGGACCTAAAAATAGATCGTATATCTTGCCCAGTCTGAATTTACTCACTTCATAGGTTTTGCGAACACGCCCTATCCATGTAAAAGGCGTTTTCTTTGGAGGTTTTCTTTGGTAACATCGCAAAGCAAGTCCCCAATCATTGGTAGCATCTTCGGCGATTGAGTAATATCATCTTGACAAGTCCCTAGTTTTCTTGTGTAGTTTTTACAACTAGTAATGCAAGGGTCGTGCGGTAGTTGAGTCGGATTGAGTCGCCTTCCCCCACCATCTTGACATCCGGGTCGAAGAACGAGATCGACAATCGATATTGTAGCCGATAGATCAATCCTCATTGCCGTGGTCACCAATTGTTTATAGGTAAAAATCGTTTCGCCGATTTTGGTAATTTCGGTAGGTGAGTGAGAAACTAGTTCAAACCCTAAACAAATGTGCTGCACGTGAGCACTTTATAGGTTCGAGAGATCGATCTGTACAAGTCCGGCCCAAACCAAGAAATGGCCGTTCCAGACTTGTTTCGGTCACAAAGTGGAGGAGAAGGGTTGATTTGGGGAGGGAAGCAAAGAAAGGTGTTAAGGAGAGTAGTATCTCGACTTGTATCAGAAAGTGAAAGCTTAGGAAGCTTGCAAGAGATGAAAGCTTTTTTGGGAGAGCTTGCAAAGTTGCCTTTCTGAGAGTGTAGTATTTTTCTCTGACCGAGACACGTTGTCTCGGTGGAAATAGGTAAGACCTATTTATACAAGTCGAGATTGAAACGTACCCTGGCCTCATGAAGGAAGAGAGTAAAGGGTGAACTAATGGGAGGAGGTGGTAACCGCATGGTTTAATGGGTGAAAACGTTTTTCACCATTATTTCCTCTTTTATTTGACCGCTTTATTCCTTTTCACGCTTTCTTAATGTGAGCGTAGTGTACGCTGCATCTTTGTGACCGCCAAACCAAAACCCTAAAGAAGCATCCCCGGTTTGTGTTGATGTCTCGAGTGTTGGTTGCATCTTGAGTGCAAGTGGCGCCGCTAGTGGCGTGTGTGGCATGTGCCAATGGCATGTGCGGAATGCCTTGGTGGTAGGTTGCACGGTTTGCAAGTTAGGCTACCAGCGTGTGTGTTTGGCATGTGCCAATGGCATGTGCGGAATGCCTTGGTGGTAGGTTGCACGGTTTGCAAGTTAGGTTACCGGTAGCGTGTGTTTGGCATGTGCCAATGTGCGGAATGCCTTGGTGGTAGGTTGCACGGTTTGCAAGTTAGGTTACCAGCGCGTGTGTTTGGCATGTGCCAATGGCATGCGTGGCCATTAGGGCCGTGACCTTGATAGGGAAACTAGCTAGCGAGCATGTTGGCATGTGCCAATGGCATGCGTGGCCGTTAGGGCCTTGATTTTGATAGGGAAACTAGCTAGCGAGCATGTTGGCATGTTCCAATGGCATGCATGGCTTTTAGGGCCGTGACTTTGATAGGGAAACTAGCTAGCGAGCATTTTGGCATGTGCCAATGGCATGCGTGGCCGTTAGGGCCGTGACCTTGACAGGGAAACTAGCTAGCTAGCATGTTGGCATGTGCCAATGGCATGCGTGGCCGTTAGGGCCGTGATTTTGATAGGAAAACTAGCTAGCGAGCATGTTGGCGTGTGCCAATGGCATGCATGGCTTTTAGGGCCGTGACCTTGATAGGGAAACTAGCTAGCGAGCATGTTGGCATGTGCCAATGGCATGCGTGGCCGTTAGGGCCGTGATTTTGATAGGGAAACTAGCTAGCGAGCATGTTGGCATGTGCCAATGGCATGCATGGCTTTTAGGGCCGTGGCTTTGGTAGGAAAAAGCCGCTAGCGAGCATATTGGCATGTGTCATTGGCACGTACGGCCATGTTGCCTAGTTGCACGTCTTGCAATCCTAGGGCGCTATATTTGGCATGTGCCAATGGCATAGCGGCTTAGTTTGGCATGGTTGCCAATGAATGTGATACGGAGTTTGGTTTTAGCGTTGTTGCCCATGGTGCGCAGTATGCGGCTTGGTTTGGCGTTGTTGCCATGGTGCGCAGAGTGCGGCTTGGTTTGGCATGGTTGCCATGGTGCGCAGAGTGCGGCTTGGTTTGGGCATGGTTGCCATGGTGCGCAGTATGCGGCTTGGTTTGGCATTGCTGCCATGATGCGTAGGGTGCGGCTTGGTTTTGGAATTAGGATTCTGTGTTGAAAACCCTAATCTGGTATTTTGAAAAAAATACCCCTATTAATTATTTACACCTGAGTTAAATGCTCTTAGTTAATGTGTTGCGGGTAACACTAGGTCATGGGGTTTTACGATTTTACCCCTTGTCTAAAAACCACCATCAACAACGAGAAATAAATAAATTCTGAATAAATATCACTAAGGACTTTCTTTAAATAATTCTTGGGATTTTTTTATGATACAAGCAGGGTTTTTTGTTTCCTTTCTATTTTTGGTTAATAGGTTCATATTTCACTAGCGGATGATGTTCATATTTCACTAGCGGATAATGGCATACATTGTGACAAACATCAAACCAATTTGGTGTGGTCGTGCATCACCATGATATCTTCGATTATCATCGATTAAGATCAAGTCCAAACTGTCTCTTCAAACAGCTTTAACTTGATACTATCGATGATAAATGTAAGGGTTCATATACAGAAGTATGGGTTGGAAATATCTTCGCGGGGATTGAAGATCAGGAATAGAATATCAACGACAATATGATTTTGAAAACACAACAAACTATATTTATAATATTCGCAAAAAAATAAAATATTATATATATGTATATATGTATATATGTAATATATATTTTTTGGAATTGGTTGAAGAGAAAAAAAACCTTAGTTGTTTACCGAAAAGATGAAATTTGAGCAAATCTACGTGGCAGAAGGACTGAGGTTTAGCTGTGTTGCCATAATGAAGTTCGCTTCATTGCATTTGGTCCCTCCAAATTAGACAGAACGTTACAGATTAAAACATATATATATATATATATATATATATATTCTTTGGTCGTTATTGCTCCTAGAATATTAGAAGCAAGTGAAAAAAGCCCTCATTTCTAATTTTTTGGGATCAATGGTTATACATGTTGTTTCTTGAAATATGCCATCATGTTTTTAGCAATGGTGCAGTTTAGCTGCGCTGACACAATGAAGTTGGATGATATGGTATAGGTATGTGTTGTCGGTGATTGTATGAGCGACTTTGCAAGGCAAGTATATGGTCTTGCAAATCGATTGCTTAACAAAAATATGATTGAATTGGTTCGATGATAGAAACTAACCAACGTCAAGGCCCGTGCCGTTACGGCACGGGTTAAGGCCTAGTACATACATAATCATGTCCACCGGTTACACCGAGACATGTGTCAACAGTCTGCCTGCGGAAGAACAAAGGAAAATTTGGTTTCTAACACTAACTAGCTAGAAAGGAAGGGATGAAAATGCTGAAAATTTATCCGGAAATGGTAAAGGGATTTGGAAACCATAAATATTCAGAATAATTACAATAAATATGAATTGGCTGTGAGTCGAGAGAATTTTTACACCTCAACAACCCTATAATGTATGTATTCTAAAATCAGTCATCTTTCCTTGCATTTAGTTGTAGGCTGGAGATATATGTATGTTCTCGAAACAGGCTTCCCCAGTATGTGGAACAAATCATCTCAAATAATAATGGTAACTGCAAGCACACAAACAAGGTCACAGGAACACAACCTAACACCACAATAGGAATGAGAGCCCATGTGAATCTCTTTCCAAGCATGATAAATATTGATGCACCAAAAGCTACCAATACACTGGCCATAGATATTAGCAGAGTTGCAAGTCCTAAAATCATCTTTTGAGGCAAGGACTTGAGAAAATCAACTTCCGCATACCGAGAAGTGTATATGGCCAAGAACATTAGTACTGATGTGATAGAAGATGATAAAGCCAACGCATCTGCTACTGCGAAGACTATAAATGAACTCTCTTTCAAGAAAACTGGGATGCCGTTCTTACTGCTGTTACTATCATTAATATTACCTCCAGGGACAGTAAAAGCAGAAGCGAATGCTACAGTAGCAATGAGAGCAGCTACTACCATGCACGATCCAGATGTATCTTTGAGCCACTTCTCTCCACTTTCCTTTAACTCTTTGTGTTCTTTTGTAAATATATCATGTGCTGTATCACCATTTTTGTTTCTCTTAAATTTCATTTGTTCCGAAATCATGTTCTCCACACCCTGAGTGAATAGAAGTTACAAAGAAGTAAAAGTATTTAAAAACTAGAAACTAGATAACCAAGGAATAAAATAATTAGTTGTCATTGCCGATGTCATTTGTAGTATAGTGGTAAAATCAATTTGATGATGATGACGTTGGAAAATGATTAATAAAATATAATTTTTAAAGTTTTAATAATCCCCGGCAACGGCGTTTTTTTGATATTGGCCCCAAGTTCCGCCATGATTTTGTTCGTGATGTAATCACTGACATTTGTTACAAAGCTGATGTGCTTGCGCGTAAGGAGTTTCCTTAGGTTTTCTGACACACGATGACAAGGAGTTGAAACCTGCTGATATTCTTGTGCTCAACTAGGAAAATGGAAAAGATGTTTGTATGGATGTCACAGGTGTTTCACCTTTCACAGGTGTTTCACCTTTCACAGGTGTTTCACCTTTCACAGGTGAAGGAATTCGCTCTTTCGTCCCCGGGAAAGCCATTGCTAATGCGGTCTCTCGAAAACATGCTAAGTACTTGGAAAAGTGTGTTTCACATGGCCATGGTTTGGGTGTCCTAACTTTCACTACTTTAGGAGAACTGGGTGAGGAAACTTTATGTTTTTTTGAGCGTTTGAAAAATTGTTTAGTCGGTAAAGACGCTAGTATTGGTATTGGTAGTTTTATTTTTCATAGATTAGGCATTGCAATCCAAAAGGGTGTTGGAACCCAGCTTGTTGCTAGGTTACCAACCAGAAGCTTTGTATAATAGGAATTTAGAAAAAGTATATAATTGAAGAATATTAACAATTAATAAAAATTATAATTTATTATTTTCTTTTGTAAATGGAAAACTTATTAGTCCCACACCGTGGAGTTTCCACTTTTAGTTGTTTTAAGAGACTATATAAGCTATTTAGCCCTACATCGGGGAGTTCATCTTTTTAAGTTGTATTATTCCATTATATAAAGAAATTCACTACATTTGTAAAATAAATGGGAAAGGGGATTCTCTATTTTTAGAGAGACCCCGAAGGGAAGATATTTTATATGTTTTCTTTTGCGTTTGCGATTTTCTTTAAGGGGTTTTTCGGAGTTCCCAAGCTCAAGTTGAGCATCTACTACATATGCTAGTAGTAGGTGTATTAGGGTGTTTATCCTGGAGATATCCGTCCTGTGAGGGCTATAACATCACTCTTGAGTGTAGCCGGGCGCTAATGTCTTAAGGGAAACGTTTTGAACACGTGACTCACTCTGTTTTTCCAAAGTTTTGTCTTGTTGCTGTTGCAGAGATCTGGGAGCTCGTCCGTTTTATCAATAACTTTTGCTTATTTGATTTTTTCCTTGTTTTTGATTATTGCACCCAGCAATCTTAAGACATTATCGTTTGTAATAATCATGGATGTTACTGTGAAGTGAAAAAAATAAAAAATAAAATAAAAAACTATGTTTTGGTCATCTGTAGAGTTTCGAATTTATCTATTAACCTATAAGGAATTCCGGTGAACCCTATTGACACAACGTAGAATACATCCCCATAATTAACCACACAAAATTTCAGAATTTTTGGAGTTATAAAAGTATTTTTTGCTATTTTACAAAACAGGGAAACGTTCCTGAAAAATTTTGACAAGCAGAAATTATTTGTTGACTAAATTAGTTTTTATGGGGTAACCATGAGTTTTTTGAATGGTGATCCACACGAAGTTTGTATATGTAGATATTATCTTCGAAACTCATATTTTATTTTCTGATTCGGAACTAAGGTTTGTGAGATGTGGTGTTTTAGGTGATTAGGAAATTACCGTCTCCCTAGTCAGAGTATAAACGAAGATTGTGACATGAAACTGGAAAGGGACATGGCTAACAAGCGCATGTGGATGAACACAATTTTTCCAAAGATGACAAAGGTGGGAACATCAAACGTAACTCTAAGCGTAGTCTTCTTAAGAAATGTGTATTCCGTAAACGTGAATCTAGCATTACTTTAATTAAGGGTGATTTTTATGTGTGTAATATCCTAGCCATACGGCAGCAAATTGTAGGCAACATAAAAACCTTAATTAGTAGATAGTTAATGCTAATTTAGTTGAAACAAACTAGTACCAGTTCAGTGGCCTGATGTCGGAAGTTATTTTAATAACCAATGTGAGAGACCAGTAAGTGGACTCTGGAGCCACCAAGTATATTTGTTGAAACAGAGACTTGTTCACCACCTATCAAAGGATAGGAGATGTTGAGAAACTATATATGAGTAAATCACCTGCGACAGAGGTTGCATAAAAGGGAAAGGTCGAGCACAAGCTCATATCTGTAATATTCTCACATTGAATGAAGTTTTCATGTTTTCCGGCATATGCAAGAATCTTGTATCTTGTTTTGTTGGAGATGGCAAAAGATTTAAGATATTAATTGAATTTGGAAAACTTGTCGTACCTAAGGGCAGTGATTTTGAAGGCAACGTTATAAGACTTAAGGTCAATATAAGATTAACGAAAAAATTGATGAAGTAGTTGATTCTTGTGTTTTATTTTGTGTGATTGAATGTTTTGTGTGGTAGACTTGGAACCTTAAACTTTTTAGTCCATGCATAAACTGGCCAGCATAGGTTGCGTACCCAAATTTAGTTTGGATTTTGAACATAAAAGTGGAATCTGTGTTGAATCAAAATATGCTATAAAAAATTTTAGCACAAATGTTCAGAGTAATTCTAAGCCCTTAGAATTAATTTAGTTAGGCCTAGTTGACATGAGTTCAACCTAAAACCACTGTGGTAAAAGATGGTTTATAACTTTCGTAGATGATTGTACGAGGTGCTATCTTGTATACTTTCTTAGGGATACGGATGATGCCTCAGAATCCTTAAGATGTATAAACTTGAAGTTCATAACCAATTAGAAGCCCTGAACTTAACAACAATATCATTAAGGAGATGAAATTTCCATGTTGGTTAGTTAAGGATTACCTGCGGCCTTGTGGGGGGGTGCAGTCCTCTTAACTAGTATATCCTGAAGAGTACCCTTTTAAGGATCAGATGAAACTCCATATAATTTATGGAAAGGTAGATGAACTTCTTATGAATGCGTCAAAGTGTGGGGGTGTTTAACTAGGACTGTCATTCCTCTTCCTAAAAGAACTAAATAGAAACAAAAAATGTTGATTGTGTCTTCATATAAGGTATGCTGAGTATTTTTGGTTGTGCGTTCTGATTTTTTTTTTTTACTTTGGTCTGAATATTATTACGGAATCTAGGGATGCTGAGTTCTTTGAACATGTTTATTCTTAATCATGTACCTCATTAGAGATGTGATGTTGATCCCATAGATTTATTTTCAAATAGTCAGAACTTATCTTAAAGGAAGATGAAGCTGAGGTTGAGCCTAAGAGAAGTGAAACAATTATACTTCAGACTTCTTATGAATCCGACTTCATAACATACCTAGCTTAGTCTGAGCCCAGACTTGTAAAGAATGCTTGACATCTACCATTCTGGTAAAAAGCTTCAATTAGTGAAATGGACTCAGTCCGTCGGAACCCGACTTGACCATGGGATGTAAATAAGTTTCTAAGAGGAAACATTAGGTAGATGGAACTGTGGAAAAATATTAGGCTAAGTTAGTAGCTAAAGGCTATAAACTAAAGAAGGTGTATATTTGCTTGATTCTTATTCACCTGTGACGAGAATTACTTCCGTAGAGATGCTAATTGTTATTGTTGCCATAAACAACTTGGAGATACATCAGATGGATGTTAAGACAACTACTTTAAAACCGTGAATTAGATAAAAAAATTTACATAGATCAACCTGAGGACCTTGTAGTGAAAGGTTATGAAGACAAAGTTTGTAAGTTGAACAAATCTTTGTATGGTTTTCAAATAAGCATGTAAACAGTGACATGGAAAATTTGATCATGTGATAGTGTGTAGTGGATTTAAGTTAATGAATCTGACAAGTATATTTACAAGTAACTTGTTAGGGATGCATGTGTGATTGTATGCTTGTATATTTGTGATATGCTTATACTTGATACAAACATAGATGTGATTAATTCCACTAAAATCATGCACTGGATGAGAATGTTGACTTGAAAGACTTAGGTCATTTTGATGTAATCTTAGGATGAGGATTAGAAGATAATCAAACATTTATTGCCTTAGTCATTCTCATTATGTTGAATTTGTGCTTAAGAGATACAATCAGTATGATTGTAAGCCTGCTTGTACTCCATACGATTCTTCTTGTAGACTCGAGAAAAATAAGGTTAATGGAGTATCTTAACTTGAATACTCAAGATTTATAGGATGTCTGATGAATTTAATAAACTGTAAGAGTCCAGACATTGCCTATATTATGAGTAAGTTAAGTTGATATACTTGTAGTCCAGAGCAAGAGCATTTGGGATGCACTTAGTAGAGTATTAGGGTACCTAAAGTAGTCTATTACCTTTTTTTTTATTTATGAAAGGTATTTTGTTGTCCTTGAGGGACTTTATGATGAAAATTGGATAGGTGACTCAGAGGAGTCTAAGTCTACGAGTGGATATGTTTTCACTCTAGAAGGAGGGTTTGTTTTTGGAATATTTCAAAACAGACGTATATTGCTTAATTCATTACGGAATCTGAGAGTATTGGGTTAGATAAAGCACGAGAGGGGGCCGAGTGCCTAAGATGCTTTTTAGAAGACATTTCTCTCCGGCATAGGCCTGTGCCAGCTATATCTATACATTGTGTTATCGAAGCTATAATAGCTAAAGCTAAAAATAACTAATCTCAATCGGCGTTATTTCCATTGATTGGATAAAGTCCTAGGAGAATATTGCACAACCTTTGACGAAAGGTTTATAAAAAGAGATAGTTAAAAGTGCATCTAGGGGGATAGGGCTTTAAGCTCATAAATTAAACTTGTCATGAAGGATACTCAACCTTGCTGACCGGAGATTCCAAGATCAAGGTTTCGAATGAGACAACCAATTTGTGGTGGGTAAAGGTAAACACTATCAGAGAATTTCATTCCCTGTCCCTTCCCTATGGTGTAGACGTGATAGTGTGATTTGCATGTGAAGGATGACTTTTAAGAAGTCTTAATGAGTTATATAGTTTCAATTTAAGATTGAAGTGGGGTGTAGCAGTAACACTCTTTATGGAAACTCACCTATCTGAATGACGAACTGGGGCCGCTTCCTATGAGAATATGAGCTTTGATTCTCTAGAGCATTCTGAGAAACAGGATATGTCCAGGGCCAAATTGGACAAAACGGCATGAGCTTGGTAGCAACCTTCGAGATATCATCCGTGGTTGTTATCGTGAATTACAACAAACGCTAGCAGTTCAAGACATAGTTCACTGTCTCTAGCAAGTAATTCCGGTAATATCTCACTAAGCAAAGGTTCAAGACCTCATGGACACCTCTGCCTAAAATGGTATTTCCTGGGTTTTTTATATGATTTTCGTTTTTGATGGTTTTGGTATTATTGGAACTTAGGACCTGAGGGTCACTAAGGGTTCACTAGTTCACGCTTTTTCACTTTGGTGAAAGATACCTTTAGTCTCGCCATGTGAGAACTAAAGATGAAAGCTCTCTATATTATTATGATTTGTGCAATCCATAGTATGACCCTGGGGTCACAAACTTTTGTGTGAGGTAGAGGACGTAGAAATGACTAGTATGATTTCAACACTTGCACGATCCATCTATCTGTTCAGTCTGTTTGGGTCGTGAGATTGGGATGTTGATTTACCAAAATCTATCTGTGTTTTCATGTTTTATTGAGTTTTCATTCATGTGGGGATTGTTGGAAAACGATTAATAAAATATGATTTTTAAATTTTTAATAAAAATTATAATTTATTGTTTTCTTTTGTGAATGAAAAACTTATTAGTCCCACACCGTGAAGTTTCCACTTTTAGTTTTAAGAGACTATATAAGCTTTTTAGACCCACATCGGGGAGTTCATCTTTTTAAGTTGTATTATTCCATTATATAAAGAAATTTACCAACTTTTGTAAAATAAATGAGAAAAGAGATTCTCTATTTTTAGAGAGACCCCCAAGGGAAGATATTTTATATGTTTTCTTGTGTGTTGGCGATTTTCCTTGAGGGTTTTTTCGGAGTTGCTAAGCTCAAGTTGAGCATCTACTACATATGCTAGTAGTAGGTGTATTAGGGTGTTTTATCCTTGAGATATTCGTCCTGTGAGGGCTATAGCATCACTCTTGAATGTAGCCGGGCGCTAATATCTTAAGGGCAACGTGTTTAACACATGACTCACTCTGTTTTTCCAAAGTTTTGTCTTGTTGCTGTTGCGGAGATCTGGGGAGCTCGTCTGTTTTATCAAATCGATCACTTTCATTATAAAGGAGCTAAGTATCAATAACTTCTTCCTATTTGATTTTTTCCTTGTTTTTGATTATTGCACCCAACAGATACCAGTTACCTAAATTTGATACTCGTCATTAGATGTCATTTTATATCATATATAATAAGGATAGACAATTACTTCAATTATGAAACAAACTATGGAAATAGAATTTAATTTGTCGCCTAATTACTACTTGATTAAGTTAAGAAAGAAAGCCAGTGTGTTTTTTGTTGTTTTTAGTTTGAAATAGTTAAAAATGGTTAATCATGGAATACTTTAGTTTACATTGCTCCGAAATAAAAACAACATCAAGTAGATGGCAGTTGAAATTACCTTGAACCATTGAATTTCTCGCTGCATCTGAAGGTATGCGCCAGAGACTGAATTTAGTTGAGCGGAAGGCGCTAATTTGGCAGCATAATGCAAGACATTGTTACCCTTGTCATCATCTCTGGAAACTATGTCGATTTTATTTTTTCCACATTTTTTACATATAAGATTCAAAATTGTTTCATTTCGTTCAGCAATAGCCATTTGCACCATATATTGCCCCCCCATTTTATACCAAATTAGGTATGGAAAGAGTTGAATACACACCTCAACAAACTCTACGCTTCCGTGCTTTATAGCCATCTTCATGACGTTAGATCCTACAAAAAACTCTTTTACTTTCCGCTTGTTCAATCTTTTTTGGAGCAGTTTAAATATATTTCTAACCAAGGCTTTGGCTTGTTTGTGCTTCGCCTTGTCGTTATATATGTGTTTGTGCAACTGTATGATACGAGGTTCTGAAATAAATAACCAAAACCAAGTCACCATTAAATTAGAAAGTAGATGAAGTGCTCTATGCCCACAATTTTTGCTACATAAGAGTATTTAAAGAGTTTTTTTTCTTCTTCTAATGAATAACAAAGAATTAAGCTAAAGAACTGATGTGTAAGTACGCTTGGGAACATTGGTTTGGTAGGTAAGTAATTAGCAATATTTAGGGTGTTATGGTAACATATATGTACACTACGATTGTTTGAATAGGTGGACATAGAAAAAATGGTTGGAACGGTGGATCAGGTGGTTTGGTTTGTGTAATTAATGTTTTAAGTTGTTTTGGAGGTTAATGGAAGGGTAGTTGCAACAAGGATTTTGAAGCTGGACACACACACTGAAGACCTGAAAACTATATATATAACTCAAACAAATTAAGCCCACGTGGGTTCTCTTTGAGGGAAGGAAAAAAACCTGGTGTCCATGGTATGATGAAGCGCACAAGGAAAACCAGGAGAACAGAGAAGAACTTGATCATATGATAAATTAAGTACCAAATGATTTCCCATTTGAATGGTTTCGTCTCCTCTCCTTGCGTGTTTTCTGAGTTCTCGGGTGGGCATTTTTCGTCTTCGCAGGACTCTTCAAATCTTTCAACAGGATTCTCTTCGTCTACATTGGTTCTTTCCAAGATTTGGGGAAGACTTTCTTCTGAGCTTCGTGAAGAATTTATTTTGTTTGTTTGAGTATTAAGCTCATATGTCGTATTTATGTCCACTTTAACCACTGCAAATATCATGTCACCCGCATTTAGATAAATATAAGATCATATGGGGATTCACTTATAATGGTGTCATATATTTCTGTCCTAGCTGAATGTAATGTAAATATTAGGATGATCAACTGACATGGATAGATACGGCGTTGCCAGAATGTTAGTTTAGCTCCACTAGCAAATGCAAACGGCCTTTCAGCCATGTAATTCATTACACTTATTTGTATTTTCTTTCTTTGATCAATAACCAGTTCTGGAAATCGCTGGACAAGAGATGATGCAATATCTGCAAGTAAGGACTTTAGTGATGTTAAAAAACAATGCTCTTGCAAAATTACGTAATTATGTTTTGGTGTCTTCATATGTACTCAGTAATTAAGGCCATCAGTAGTCTTGCTATAATTTATTTATCACTTTCTGCATATGTTTTAAATTTCGCACATAACTTTCCCTAGAAAATGTGCGGTTCAATCTCCCAAGATTCAAGTATTTTATACACATACCGTAGAAACCTGCATCAATCATACGACGCAATATAGTACCACCTCGGTGACCAGTGAAAGGACTTGGGTGTTCGTGTCTAGTTACGGAATAAAGATATTCAACTGTCTCTCTTTGTCCAGCTGTGGCTGAGTTTAGAGCACCATGAAGTGGTATAATTCTGTTCCTGGATAGCATCTGAGTCAATCTAGGATTTCGGTCTACCATCACCTTAGCGGCTTTAACGAATCCAAACATAGCAGCATAATGAAGCGCTGTATAACCACTAGTCCCAGTTTTATATTCAAGGATTTCTGGAGGCATCATTTTCACAATCTCCTCTATAAACATCTGATTCGCATCAGTTATAGCTACATGCAACACTGTTCGTGAATCACTAGCGATCACTTTTGTAATGGCTTCCGGATTCTTCTCCAAAAATTTACGAGCCACTTCCCAGTCACTGTTTCTTGCTGCGTTGTATAGCTCCTTATATTCATCTTTACCCATCACCTGACCACCATCTTCAGCTGAAACATACCGAAGCAACACATCAATCACGTAACAAAAATTATACAAAACAACTCAAAACCTAATCAAGTATTTAATTTTCTGTTCTTTCTTCACCAGAATGGAACAAAGGTAGATTAGTAAAAATTGGGGAAAAAACTAAAACTATCATCTAATTTAGGACGTATGTATCCGCTTACCTGCAAATTTCTCAACCAGATCATTATGATCATCAGGTATCACCTGGGTGATCTCCTGATTATCATTCACTGTTGATGGCCTTTCCATGTTTACAGCTAAATTATCTGTAACAGCAGTAGTAGTGATTGTATCTCCTTCCGGTGTCAATATAGGTGATGACGTTGATGCTAAAGCTACAAAATACGCACCAGATTGAAGAACACATGAAACAGACGTTAAATACATATCATGTAATTGGAATTCAGTAATATAGGGGATAATCTGGATTAATCACCGCAAATTTTTTATGCACATACGCAAGAATAAATACGAACCTAGCTGATCAAGAGGATTGATTTTTAATGAAGATGATAGGTTCTCGGAAGCTTTATGTTTTCGCTCCTCATTCTTGTAGTTAGCACCAGTGGTTATACTAGTGTTATTCACAATCTGTGACAGTTGAAGTTGAGTATTTACTTGCGATTCCACAAGTACTTTGAGTAATGCTTCAACCTTATCAAGAGATTCAATTTTCTGTAGACCTAATGACTTCATTTCATGAAGATATTCGACGATGGCATTATTTCTCTAGCAGCAGCCATGCAAGTATGAGAGAGATGAGATGAGATGAAATACAAGTGTCGTATCCTGGTGTCAAATATATAATCCTAGAGTAGAGACTTACATGCAGAAAAGCCTTATTCTCTCTAATAAAAAAAGTAAAGAATAACCCTATTGGCAAGTCAAGAATTTCCTTGATTTATTTATTAAAGCTTCTCTTTTCTGGAACAAGCCTCTCTAATAAAAAAAAAGAAAAGAATAACCCTATTGGCAAGCCAAGAATTTCCTTGATTTATTTATTAAAGCTTCTCTTTTCTGTAACAAGCCACTTGAACTGCCCTCCCCGCGAAACACACAAAACAGACAAACTTATTTTTGGCTCCCTCCCAACTCATGTCTTATTGACGATATTTCAAAATTTTTAGACCAATCCACCCGGATAACATATACTCCCTCCGTCCCTAATTAGATGAGCTACTTGTAGTTTGCACAAATTTTAAGGCAAGGAAGAAAGTGGAGTATATTTAAGTATTTTTTACAATTATACCCTTATGGGCAATAATTAGTAAAATTTAGAAACGATTTATCTCTTAAACTATACCACGGTTTTTTATAAACTTTATACCATTGAAAAACATTTTAAAACACCTACGCAACGAATATAAACATGACTATCAAATTATACATATTTCTTATAGAAAAAATAATCAATTAAAAGGGTAGTTTTAGAAATATCCCCTTGGTTAGTGAAATAGCTCATCTATTTGTGGACAAAAATAAAAACCAAATAGCTCATCTAATTAGGGACGGAGGGAGTATTCAAGGACAGAGCGCTCGACATATTGGACCCAGGTTCAAAGTATGCCTGGCAAGCAAGAGTTGTTTCAAAAAATATATTATAAGAAAAAGAGGTGCACCTCAATCATTACAACCGAGACAAGCTTTTACAAGGCTGGTATTCAAGATTACAAAACAGGTCACAACTCAAACAAGGCTTGTTCGATATTTGACAACTTTTTTACTTTGGACCATGGCAGTGTCCAAGGTACCAGTCTAATTCCCAAAAAGCCTTCCAAGTAGAAACATTCCTAACTCCGATAACCAAGAGCTGAACTCAACAAATTTGGAGGCCTCTCTTGTTCTTTAAACATTTTGGCGAACCAGGTTGCTGCTGCATTGGCATCTCAGGTCAATGCACCATCATCCTATTCCTGTTAACATATATGGGCTCATGCCACATTATTACAGTAATGTACTTCTTTTTCTGATCAGAAATCAAAGTATCTACCAAATCTCTTCCTTAACTGACCACATTCATAGATCTTAAGCTGGAAACAATGGCAAAGTAAAGCTACATGCCTGGAACTTTTGATATACACATTTAAAATCAAATCTCTTCCAAATACTCCCTTTGGTACAGTCCCTACAGAAAGCAAACACATATTGTTATTACACAAGATAGGCAGAACCTGTATTTCGAAAAGAAAGTAGTGTTCCTTAAAAACCAAAGCAACAAGAACCTGTTAACTTGACAAGCACAGCAAATAACAATAAAAAAGCAACTTTTACTAATATAAACATAAACCCATTACTATTTACTATCAAAATAAGCAAATACCAAGCTCACATTAAGATATTAATGTGTCATAGTGTAACTTCAAGTTCTAAGTCTCAACACTCAACAACCCTTAACCGAGTTCAGATTAGCTAATAACCTTAGAAAAATCGAAAAGAAATCATCCATGAAACCCAGAAATTGAAATAGATTTTCTTACCTAAAAATTGCTGCAAACCCTAGAATTTGATACCAAATCAATCAACCCATCTGTTTCAAATCATACACCCAATTAGTCCAAAAAGAAATTTACTAATAGCCTAAGAGAAATCGAAAAATAATTATACCTGAAAGCTATGAAAAAATGTCGCGTCTGTAGGTATATAATAATAATTAACCAAGCACAAATGGGGCATGCAATAAACCATTACATGAACCGTTTTCGCTCCAGATAAGGAACCCATTTCCCATGCATGGTTTGTGAGCAGTTTCAATGAACTATGATTAAAGAGTGGAAATTATCGTGGAACAACCAACCAAAACTTTAAAAGAAAATAGGAGTAGAGAAGAAAAAGTAAGCGAAGTTGAGAATAACATCAACTCTAAGCCAGTGAAACACCGTTAAATTTATTCTTGACAGGACTGGCAGGCGGCAGCATACAAAAGTCCGGAAATGCTAAAAATACTGAGAAAATATCCCTATAGATTTCCCAGAAAGAATGCCCATAAAAGTCACCCTTTCCTTAATTATCTCCAAAAAAAATATACGGCAAATGGGTCATTTGTCCAAATATTTTTAAAACATGGTTCAAATGGACGAGTAAAAATTAGTATGGGTGAAATGGACACTAAAAAAAATGGCAAGGATGAAACTGGATTCATCCTGACTTTAACTTAAAAAATAATAAGGATGAAACTGGATGCATCGTGATGTAAATTAAAAATATGAAAAAGTACTTGAAAATGGGCATGATGAAACTGTTTACATGAAAATGGACATGATGAAACTGTTTACATCCTGGCTATTTACATTTTTATCAATTTAAACAATATCAAAATCTAAATGTCTTTTTCACCCAGGAATTGTTGATTTTGGTCTTTTTAACCAATTTTGTGAAAAATATGTGCCCCTATGTAATAAGTAATAACCCAAAATTAAAAGCTTAACCTGTAGCAGAAATTTCAACCACCAAACTAAGTAGGGTACAGGGAGTTATAAGTCTTGATTGTTGTGTTTTGTACATTTTGTTTGGAAGTAAATATGCCCAATTGCCATCACTAGATATTTTAGATAGAAGAACAAAGACTGACAAGTGCACTTCTCTTTTTGGGTCGACTTAATTTCTCTCTAAATGAAGCTTCTCCACAAAATGGATTAGTTAGATTTCCGGTAGCCAACAAGAACAAGAAATCTTCGAGTTCTAACTTATGGATTTATGGTCATTGGTTAAAATTCAATTAATTAGCAAACACTTCATCCAAAACCAATTAATTATGTAGTTATCTTAGCAACATGGTCAAATATTCATCATACCAAATAGTACAAAAAGAGTGCTTCCAACGAATTCTGACTCTTATTTAGGTGGCGTAGGCCAAGTTGTCATGAGTTGAGTTGGTTAACTACATGCGCGCTACATAATGATTATAACTCTTAAAATCAAATATAATCAGCAATGTGCAACATTTGCATAGAGAGTTATTGTTTCATGAATATGATCTATATGACGCCTACCAAATGAAATATCAGTTTCCTAATCAGTGCAACAAGGCAGTAAGAATGAAGAATGCTACAGTCTCGGATATGATTCTGAATGGGGAATGGATCTGCGATTTCAAGAGGTGATTAAATATGAACGGGCAATTAGAATGGGATTTACTAAAACGTGATTTACATCATGTTCCTGATTTGGTGGAAGACGATGACAAAATGGAGATTATGGAAACTTTCAGTACTTCGAAGTGTTATGAGAAACTCACAGTGATTTGGAAGAATGCGGTTTTAATAAATTACTTTGGAAATCTCACATCCCTAACAAGGTTAGTTTTATTTGGTGGGAAATTTTTCATGATTCTCTTCCAACTAGGGATATGTTGCGCCATCGTGGTGTTGACATAGAAAGTGAGTAGTGCGTCTTATGCAATGATGCCAGGGAATCTGCAAATCATATGTTTCTCCATTGCAAGTATTCTTTTGAGATTTGGAAATACTTCATTGAAGCCTTCAGAATCGCTTGGCCTATACCAAGCATGGTACTCCGATTGTTTGAAGCTTGGGACACCAATGTGCTGCGTGGTAAAGGAAGAGATGTATGGCAAATATTGCACTAGGCGATTTGTTGGGTTTTGTGGAAGGAAATAAATGAAAGGGTTTTTGGAGGTTGACATAAGTGTGTGCAAGAAAATATCGATTTGGTTAAGCAATTGGTAGTCTTATGGTCTTGCGGTAATGATACTTTCAAGTATGTCGATCCTAATTTAATTTGGAGTAATTGTGAAACTCTAATGTTTATGTAACTTCTTTGATTTGACCTTGGCTTGATCATTGGTCCTCTTTTTCTTTTTTAATATAACCTTGTTTTTCAAAAAAAAAAAAAAAACAAATCTATTCAACTTACATGCCTTAACACAAGAGATTAGGAATAAAATGCAAGCTCTGTATGGTCTATACGACGTATAAACCACTAGGTTTACGTCAAAAAGTAAATTTTTATCTGAATTCAATTAGATTAAATTTTTATCAAAAAGTGATTAGAATATTTATTGTCAGGGTGTAATTGGGAATACAAGTACCAACCAAAAATAATAAATATATACCCTTACCATATGGTTTGTTTTGGGAGTATGGAAATAGGGAAAGCACCTGCATGCCTCCAAGTTTCTTCCCACTACGCATGAATTTTGTGCAGGTTTGTGTTTGGAGTATGGAAACACCCAAATCACCTTTTCCCTCCAAGATTTCTCCCCGAATTTTCCCCGTGCACGTCATCAGTTTTGTACTCCCTCCGTCCCACATATAAGCTGGACACAATTCTCTTATATTAAAAAGAACATTAGATTCATAATATTTTATGTTTTTTCATGTTTTTACCCTTGTCATTCCATGAAAAGAACACAATTATCTACGCACTATAAATAAGCAGATATGTAGTAAATATTCATCTGAAATAAGAGACCGCCATCTAATAAGCAAAAAAAGAAAAATTCCGCCTATATAATAGGGACGGAGGGAGTATAACTTTCGAGTGAGTTTATTATTCTCATAAATTTTATCATTCTTTGAAACGGAATTCAGAATATTGCGACACTCGTGTAAAATAACAATTAAGATACGAGGGTATGTATCCTACCACGCCACCAGTCAACGGAAAGAATGCCCATTTCATCATAACTTTCGAAGACTTTGCATGTGGTGGAGTGGAGTCCACACGCTCCACATGGACCAGCATATCGTAAGCCGCATCTGTGTGGACCATAATAAGGCAGCACACTGTAAAGGGAAACGGTGTTCTGTCAAAGCCGGAAAGGTAACACGCAAGTAATAACATCTAGAAATTCACGAAAATAAATAAATCCAACGTGATTAATTTTATTTTTCCACGTACACATCGTATGGCCTCATCTAAATTTTGAAATATTCTCGTTGTGGAGGGTAAACAACGTAAACTAAAAATAATAATTAGCCTTGTCATAATAAAATAAACAAAAAGTCGGTTCTGATCACTGAAGCTGACATTACTGCCTAACTTTTAACGACTACATTATTGGGTCGACCGAATGCATGGAGGAGACCTTTATATTAGCCACTTTTTTTCAAAATCTAAGTGATCAATTACCACAAAAAGATTGAGAATGGTCCATGCCGAAAAACCAAAATGTCCCTCCCTTTTTAGTCCAATTACTATAACTCCTTATGTATCTTATCTTTTCGGGGGTATGTGGAAATCAAACTTTAATATAACATATATAAAAATCCGTGCCTTGGAATTTTACAAATTTTATCTCGTTGGAAAGGTTATAAAAAAACTCTACGCAACAAGTATAAACAACAATATCAAATTTAGAGTTTTTACTAAAAATTCGGAGGTATTTTTATCATTTTAGGCACAATTTTAGAAAATTAAATGTATATCCATTATGCAAACCACCACAAAGGATACATAATACTTTATGTAGCAAAATTTTTGGTTTATCAATCAACTAATTTTCCGTTGCAATTAATAAAACGATGTACTCCTCCGTTTCAAGAAAAATGATACTTTCATTTTAGGTATAATTTAAAAATTGAATGCATAACCATTATGCAAACCACCACAAAGGATGCATAACACATCATGCAACCATATTTTGGTTTATGGATCGACTAATTTTCCGTTTTAGAAAAAGTGATACTTTCACATCCCGTTTTCAGGAAAGTGATACTTTCACTCCGTTCAGGAAAAAGTGATACTTTCGCTCGGTTTGAAAGTGATATTCGCCTGTTTGAAAAAATGATACTTTAGCTTCGTTTCAGAAAAAGTGATATTTTTCCTGAAACGGGAAGAAAGTATCACTTTTTCCGAAGCCGGGCGAAAGTATCATTTTTCCCGAAACGTAGTGAAAGTATCACCTTTTCTTAAACGGAACGAAAGTAGTCGCCGACAAACCCCATCTTCAGATTCTTCTTCGGTCGGCCCTCCCACCGTGGAAACGGTCGTACTAGTGTACAGGTGGTTAACAAACTTTTTAGAGGATTTTTTTTTTTTTTTTTTTGTATCAAGAGGAATGAAGGGGACGAAAAATATCACATATTCCTAGAAAGAGTCTAGGATCAAATCCACTTTTATATTTTGAGAAGCTATGAAAACTGACTTGGTTAATCAATTTTGCCATAAGAAATGAACCACAGTAATTATAGAGATCATGAAGGAGTAGTTGATAGCTGGGACGAATGTTAAGCTTCACCACTCAGTCAGTGTGTTTTGGCTGCTGGGGGAGACTTACCAAGTTCGAGCCGCTATGCGCAATACGAAACCTACACAAGTAATGAAACACAAATGCGAAAACAACACAACTACGCAATATAGAAGCAATCACATAACACCGGCAATTACGTGAAAAAATCCTTCCAAGGTGAAGAGTAAAAAACCACGGGCAAATCTTCCACTATGACAATAATGGGTTACACACAATCCTCCCAATTTGGGGATAACAACAACTTCAACCTATTTGCCTAATTACACTCACCCCTAAGGATGGATCAACAATTCATTTATCAATTGATAAGATTCACAAACAATAGCAAGTAATTGAGATACTTACTACTAGGATTTGACCAAACCCTAGATTTTCCCCCTTTGAAGAGATATGGAAATTGATAGCTCAATCTTCACCACAACAAGAAAGAGGGTGGATTGGGATTTAGAACTAGTGAGATAAATAATCTAGCCATGATGGCTAGAAGTGTTTGGAGATTAGTTGAAAACCCAACAATCAAACGGACCTTATCAAAGAACCCTTCTTCTTCCTCTTCGAGATTAACTTCAAATCTCACCAAAACTCTCTAATCGTGACCGCTCCTTTTTTTCACTTTCACTGCCTCTCTTTCTTTCCTTTTCACGACAGGAGAAGTAAAGAAGAAAAACATCTCCGGGATGTTTTGTAAACAAAAGATAAGCCTAACTAGGATGCTGCTAGTTAGCTCCTATCATTGGTTAAGGGGACACCTGGACTGTTCGGTCCATAAGGACTAAACCAAACAATCTCCCCCTTACGACTTATGGAAAGGTACCCTTCACTAACAAACCTGCCCTACTGCAGAAATACACATGCTTGTACTTTGGTAGCGACTTTATCATCATATCAGAACCGTTGTCATCTGTATGGGATCTTCTCAATATACAAGACCTTCTCATCGAGAACTTTTTGTATCCACTGATACCTAATATTGATGTGCTTGGACCTCGAGTGAAAACTCGAATTCTTGCTGAGATGGATGGCACTCTGGCTTTCACAGTAAACGGTGAACCTTTGTTGTTTCTGTTGGATATATACCTTCGTTACCGATCCTCCAATAATACGACTCGTGTATTATCCACCGATTCGTTACAACTCTTTGTAACACGGTTTTCACTTATGTATTACATCTCGTAATACCAACAACAAAACAAGAAAAGAATGATAGAAAGAAGATGATCAATCACATAACTTAAACAAACTTACTTGGGTGTATTGAGGCGAGTAATCTCTTTGCTTAAGACATTTGATGCCCCGTATATAATGTCATAGATGATTTAGCGGCACATGTCTCCAACATTCAACAATACTCGATGTTGTTCGCAGACTTCGATAACACCGAACAAATAACGCGAATGGATGTAGCACAAACTCTTCTTTAACTCTTGAAGACACATGCAGACTCTTAAATTTTTAGTACTAGTTTTATGACTCTAAAACATACCTTACAATGGAGAATGAGTGGGGTTTATATAGGCTAGAGGTGACTCTTGGAGAAGTCCTTTCATGAAGAGTCACAACCCTTATTGGAGAGTCACATCCCTTGGGATAAGACACTAATGTTGAAAAGACTCAAGTGAGTTGACACACCTATTCATATTTCTATTCAAAAATTCCAACAATCCCCCACATTGAATAGAAATTCATGCAAGTTTAATGCGAGACACTAGAAAGAGTTTGTGCGCGGAACATCACCGCATCGGAGAGATAGCTTTTGGCTTTGAATCTTCCGTAGTGAATACCTACCGGGTTTACTAGTTGTTCTGGTGAACGCGATGTCTTGAACCGCCTAACTTTATGATGTAAACCGATGCAATAGATATCACACAGTTTATTTCCTTACATATCCGGTTCTCGGTTGTGTTCATTTCGGCCCTGAACGATGTTGGTTTTTCATGAGTGCTCTAGATTAACTTAGCCTTATAGTTATCATAGAAGCGGCACCACTTCACACTCATATAGGTGATCTCCTATTTGAAAGTATCCTCGCCATACTTTTCTTAGTCAAACTAAGCCATAGGAATCATTAAGAGAAATTCTCAACCTCTCACTTGACAGCAACACTGTTTCATCATAGAAATGGGAAAGAGAGTAAACTCACAAGTGTTTCCGGTGAGTATAAATTTATAACTTGGTTGTCCCTTTTGAACCTAGATAACCATGGGATCTCCAATCGCTAGGTTGGGTGTCCGCTATAAATACTACTCTATATAGGCTATCCCATTTCCCTCGATGACGCAATTATACGCTCTCTAGAATTCGTATCATTTGCCGGCTTGATACAATTCACATACACTATTTCTTCTTGATGCGCGCATTTGAGAGCAATTGCTTTATGGCGTTATGTCGTCGATTAATTTATCGAGACGTACCATAATATCTCAAACTATGTGTTTCTTCCAAAATAATTGTTTGATCAGAACAATCTATTTCTAACAAATATATACTTAGGCCATTAGTATATACTCTAGGAAATTGCAAAGTTGCTCTTACTCCTAATCCGACTTTGCGTCCAAAGCTCCGGAATCCACAGTTGACCTCGTTATCAACTTCACTTGAATTTCCTTCCTACTGCATTTCGTTTTACACCAAACACATAGTTCCATGTTCGATGACTTTGAATCATCACTATCTAAGATTCAATGTACATAGATATGTCATCCTCGTATTTAGAATGCTAACCATGACTTTAATGTGAGTTATATAAATACATAGTCTTAGATTTATTTAACTTCACATACAACTCATATCCGTCTGGTAAAGACCCCAACACACATTGAAAGACTTACTGTCTTTCTGCATCCCGAAGGGGCTCTTGCTAGTTTCTAGTGGATTATCTCGTCCCGTGTCATTTAAAATAAATGAACCCTCACAATTTCGAGATAAACACTAAACAAAACGCTTCAATGGTTTTTGTTAGCAACACAGTTTGCTCTTTGATGACCTTACGGTAGATGGTAAACCGACTTTTTTTTTTTTTATTAACAACCATGCATAATTCCAACTCAAACTAACACAGGGAGTTGAATGTTCTTCCTTGTTATGTAAGACATGACTCCCCCACATTTCTGAGTCATACTTGAATCAATAGATTCATGCGCATGTTCTTAATTTCCTGTTACTAACAGTACTCTACCATCTACGCCCAATTTAATTTCAAATTGGTGTTGATGGAAATTGAGACATCTCCTCAGTGACTGTTCAGTACGAGCAACAAATTCCTTGAGTTAGAAACTGCTCCAAATTATTAAGATCATGCCAACCATGTTCATCTTCCGAACGAAAGGACGCATGAGAAGACATCAAAAGTTGCTTAAACAATGTTTATCACTAAAGACAAGAAGTCATTCAATTTGAATACTTCATTGTTACCATGTCTTATTTACACACTTTTCTAATTTGATACAGTTCCTATTAGTATTTTTAATACTTGGTAGTCTGTGTGTTCTCCAAAGAAGGTTTACCACTTTTTCAGAATCTACTGATTCCAATTCCACGAAGACTACGATACCGTTTGTACGTCATGAATCTGTTATATCCCATTCGAGATGTTCACAACTGCATACTCACATACAGTTAAGTAATTAAACGCAGTCTCCGGAACACTAATTTCAATCCCCTTCTGCCCCTATATTTCATGATCATTACAAAATTTCCATGAAACCACCGGCACCGTTAAGGATTAACTTATCTATTCTATGAGGGTCGACATCTTGCCATGAATGGACCCAATCCTAGAATTTTGAGATTAGACAAATCCAATCCAGAGATGCATTGTTGCATCCTTTCAGACCAACGGGTACAAGTAGGGGAAATTCCTAGTAAACCAGGCTTAGCATCACAACCCATGTTTTCCATCCATGATCCATACCCAAATTTTGTGACTTTGATTTGCTTCATAAGTCAACAGGGGCGCTTCAACAATACCAACCCCTTTCGTTGCTCTGGAATCAGAGATTTTATCATTCCCTTCGACTGATCCATATATTTCTATTTGGTAACAATGGTCTGCTTTACTACCAAAAGGGGCCAATAGGAAATTCAATTCAAATTAATTGAACTTTGAAAAGTCGCATATAACAGATATCCTCTCCCATTAGCGTCTTTCCAAGTCAATTCAAATTGTTCTGAGACGGTTATCCCAACCAAGAGGTTCCATCTCTTCACCACTAGATATTTTCCTAATGGAACTCTTACTCCATCTTTTGACTTCAACATTTACATTTCAAATACAAAAATATAAACTGCCTTTGTCTAATCAATGTACCGTCATTGATCATGCTTTCCTGATTAGAGGAATCTTAGCAATTAACACCGATCCAAAATATTTTATCTTAGAACAATTCACTTATTAACTCTTGATAGACAAGAGTTGCAGGGACCAATAGTTGGAACTCAACTGTGCTATTCTTATAGCATCCCCTCCACAACCTAAAATACATAAGAATTAAGAATTCATTTCCTTTAATGATCTTAATCCCTCCATGTCAACACTTGATAGTTACTTGCTTTCCACAAGCTAGAAATACAGTGGTTAAACCGTGATGTTTCCTTATAGTCGAGTCACTTACTTATGGTGGCAAACCAAGTATATACACGTATAACGTTGCAATAATCCTTAAACGTGTAAGTTCACATGTGCAGTTATCGTGATCAGCCACATGAAAAGATACATCGTTTGTGTGCAATTGTGTATTCAAGTGTAACAGTGTAAGTATTTACGCCTTGGCCAATCGAAGTCACAGTACACACCAATACGTAAATGGTGCCTATTCCAAATTTTTTTTTTTTTTTTTTTCAAAAGATTAGAATCGTCGATCCAAAGCCCTCTGTACTTAACCATCACCCGAAGAGATGCATGTGTGGGGGGAATAAACAGGGAACTTGCAAGCGCAATAGGCAAGTTTCTGTTGTTCCAAACAGAAGCCTCCCATGCTCTAACTCTTGTGGTATTTCTCTTGGGAATTCTCAGACTAAGTCCATCCCCAGACTATCCAAGCAAACTATGTGCGAGGATTTGAGGCAATTTAGATCCAGCAAATAGTGTCTGTTCTTGAACGCATAAACGGAATTTAACTAGTTCAAAATCGAGGCACCCTGATCTCTTATGCGATCTAAGGCTAACATCTGTATGCCTTTTGACCAAATCCGAGATTCACATCGGAATACAATGTTTAAGAGATTAAACACAGGTACGGTAACAAAGATTAATAATCAATCAAATGTCTTAAGATTGTTGGATATATACCTTCGTTACCGATCCTCCAATAATACGACTCGTGTATTATCCACCGATTCGTTACAACTCTTTGTAACACGGTTTTCACTTATGTATTACATCTCGTAATACCAACAACAAAACAAGAAAAGAATGATAGAAAGAAGATGATCAATCACATAACTTAAACAAACTTACTTGGGTGTATTGAGGCGAGTAATCTCTTTGCTTAAGACATTTGATGCCCTGTATATAATGCTGTTACAGATTTAGCGGCACATTCTCCAACATTCAACAATACCTCGATGTTGTTCGCAGCACTTCGATAACACCGAACAGCGAACGCGAATGGATGTAGCACAAACTCTTCTTTAACTCTTGAAGACACATGCAGACTCTTAAATTTCTAGTACTAGTTTTATGACTCTAAAACATACCTTACAATGGAGAATGAGTGGGGTTTATATAGGCTAGAGGTGACTCTTGGAGAAGTCCTTTCATGAAGAGTCACAACCCTTATTGGAGAGTCACATCCCTTGGGATAAGACACTAATTTTGAAAAGACTCAAGTGAGTTGACACACCTATTCATATTTCTATTCAAAAATTCCAACAGTTTCACACCGAGTTCTCTAACAAACATCTTCATCAATATCATCTCCTTGCAACTCACCGTAGTTGCAATGTACTCTGCCTCTGTAGTAGACAATGCCACACATTTTTGTAACTTGGATCACTAAGACACAGCCCCCGCTGCATTGGTAAATAAAAAACCCGATGTCGACTTGAGACTGTCTTGAGCACACCGCCAAATCAACTGTAACCAACTAACTCGGCTTGTCACCTCCATAACACAAACACATATTAGAAGTACCCCTTAGATACCGTAGTATCCATTTCACTGCTTCCCAATGCTCCATACCAGGATTTGATAGAAATCTGCTTACCATTCCAACTGCATAAGCTATATCCGGCCTTGTACACACCATTGCATACATCAAACTACCAACTGCGGATGCATAAGGAATATTCTCCATCTTCTGTTTCTTAACATCATTCACAGGACATTGATCACGAGTTAACTTAAAATGGTTCGCAAGTGGACAACTCACCGGCTCAACCTTGTCCATGTTGAATCTTTGCAACGCCTTCTCAATGTAGCTTTCTTGTGATAACCACAGCTTCCTTGCTTTCCTATCACGAGTGATTTCCATGCCAAGAATACGCTTTGCTGCACCCAAGTCTTTCATAGCAAAAGACTTGCTCAAATCGACTTCAACTCGTCAATTTTCTTCTTATCTTTGCCAACATTAAGCATGTCATCAACATATAGCAAAAGAATAAGAAAATCACCATCAACAAATTTTTGAATGAATACACAATGGTCTGAAGTTGTTCTCTTGTACCCATGTTCCTTCATGAACGATTCAAACTTCTTATACCATCTTCTAGGAGCTTGCTTCAAACCATATAGACTCTTCTTTAGCTTGCACACCATGTGTTCTTTGCCTTTGACTTCAAAACCCTCGGGTTGTGCCATATACACATCTTCCTCCAGCTCACCGTGAAGAAATGTTGTCTTGACATCTAGTTGTTCTATCTCAAGATCCAAACTAGCGGCTATTGCCAAGACAACCCGAATAGAAGGAAATCTCACCACCGTGGTTGTGAGTTACCATATTCAGTCTTGATTCTATACACCCACTTGTTCTTCAGAATTTTCTGGTTTTCTGGCTTGTCAACCAAATCAAAAGTGTCATTCTCATCTAAAGAACCAACCTCTTCTTTCATGGATTTCAACCACTTCTGACTTTCAGGAACACTAAGAGCTTCTTCATAAGACTCTGGTTAACATGCATTTGTGAGCATCACATATTCATGTGGTTTATATTTGTTGAAGGTAATCTGGTCTTGATGAATCTTCTCAACTCAGCTTCTGGTTGTTGTTGCACTTCTTACTCAACATCACCCACTGGAACATCTTCATGATTGTGTTCTTCTTCTTCATTACCATTACCATCAACATCATCATCATGTTATTCAAGAGAAGGAACAACTGGATTTGGATCCAGGTCATATCATCTTGAAGCTTTGGCATCTCAATCTTCTCAAAGTCTTCAAGGAATACTGCATCCCTATTTCTGATAACCTTCTTGTCAACTTGATCAAAAAATCTGTAACCAAACTTCTCTGTCCCATATCCTAGGAATACACACTACTTTTCTTTGTCATCAAGCTTTGATCTCTGATCTTTTGGGATATGAACAAAAGCCCTGGAACCAAACAATCTCAAGTGATCATACGTAGGCTCTTTGTCTCTCCATACCTTTTCTGCTACTTCTCCATCTAGCGGTCTTGAAGGAGATCGATTGATCAAATACACAGCAGTATTCATAGCTTCACCCCAGAAATGCTTCTGCAACTTGGAATGAGATTCAAGAATAGTGCGGTTCATCCTCTCTGCAACATCATTATGTTGTGGAGTCTTCGGTACCGATTGTTCATGACGTATACCCATGATCTTGCAATATACTTCAAGTGGTCCAATGTACTCTCCCCCGTTGTCAGAACGAAGGCACTTCAAGGTTCTACCTGTTTCTCTTTCCACCATGCTGTGAAACATCTTGAACACAGGAACAACATCATATTTGGCCTTAATTGCATATGACCAAACCTTCCTTGAAGCATCATCTATAAAAGTAACAAAATAAACAGCACCACCAAGTGTTTTGACCCTTAAAGGTCCACATACATCGGAATGAACAAGATCAATAATACCATAATTGCGCTTGGGTAAATCTTTATGAAAAGAGACTCTAGTTTGTTTACCAACTAAACAATGAGTACACTTACCCAATTGCATACCTTTGGCCTTTGGAAAGACTTGTCTTTTGGTGAGGATTTGAATTCCCTTCTCACTGAGATGACCAAGTCTTCTATGCCACAGCTCGGAGGTTGAGTCTTTGTCAACAATATTCAACTCACCTTTAAACACCTTCACCTGTGTTTTGTACAATGTGCCACACTTCTTGCCTCTTGCAATAACCATGGAACCCTTGCTTAGCTTTCATTTTCCATCACCCAAGTGATTGTTGTACCCTTCATCATCTAACACTCCGGGTGACATTAGATTCAAACGAAGATCCGGTACATGTCGCACATTTTCGAGGACCAATGTGCATCCAACACCGGTCTCAACTTTCACATCACCCGTTCCTACAATTTTAGCAACACCACTGCTTTCCCATTCTCCGATCGACCCAAAGTCACCAGCCTTGTAGGAGGTAAATACATCTTCATAAGGAGTAGCATGATAAGATGCACCTGAATCGCCACTCTGAATCAGAACCTGCAGAACTCACACAAACATCATTACAGTCCGAGAATAAAATGACATCACCATCTGTTGCAACAGCTGCAACATCATTGTCTTTTTTATCATTTCCTTTCCCCTTCTGTTCTTGCTTGGCTTCCCGCATTCATTTGAATAATGACCTCTCATACTGCTTGGGTTCCAACATTCAATGTCATTTCCGACTTTGATTTACCCCTTGACTTGCTACGGCCAACTTGTCTTCTATCTTTTCTTCTACCCCGATTTTCGTAACAAGAGCTTCGAATGAGATGAGTCTAATGACCTTCTTCTAACTTCTTCATTCAAAGAAACTGTTTGTATAAAATGATCATGTTCAACTTCCTGTCGGGAGTGAATAACCGAGACAATTCCTCAATGGCTCCCAACTATCGGGTAAAGTATTTAGCAACAAGTAAGCTTGAATCTCTTTCAGAATTATCGCTCCATAGATGTAAGCTGATTCATAATACCCTTCATTTCATTTAAATGTTGCGCCATTGAACTCCCTTCCTTGTAGCACAACTTTCCAAGCCTTTTGAATAGAAGAGCTTTTGCACAAGGAGACCGTTGATCATATATCTCGCTCTAACTTGGTCCACAAAGAATATGCTAGTGTCTCACTAGCCACATGATGAAAAATACCATCATCAATCCACTAACGAATAAAACCGACTGGCTTTACGCTTAGTAACTTTCCAATCTTCTTCACTTGTCTTCTCAGGCTTCATTCCCTTACTCTCTATTGGACCATAAAGATCTTTACAATATAACCAGTATTCCATCTTCGCCTTCCATATCACAAAGTTCTCACCGGTCAAATTGACCATTCTATTACTATTACTAGCTTCCGTCATTGCACATGATTAGCTCAACCCAAAAAAGATCTGATACCACTTGTTGGGGAAGACTTACAAAGTCCGAGCCGCTATGCGCAAACCTACATAAGCAATGAAACACAAATACGGAATATAGAAGCAATCACACAACACCGGCAATTACGTGGAAAAACCCCTCCAAGGTGAAGGGTAAAAAACCACGGGAAAATCTTCCACTATGACAATAATGGGTTACACACAATGCTCCCAATTCGGGGATAACAACAACTTCAACCTATTTGCCTAATTACACTCACCCCTAAGGATGGATCAACAATTCATTTATCAATTGATAAGATTCACAAACAATAACAAGTTATTAAGATACTTACTACTAGGATTTGAACAAACCCTAGATTTTCCCCCTTTGAAGAGATGTGGAAATTGATAGCTCAATCTTTACCACAACAACCAAACAGACCCTTATCAAAGAACCCTTCTTCTTCTTCTTCAAGATTAACTTCAAATCTCACCAAAACTCTCTAATGGTGGCTGCTCCTTTTTCTCTCTCTCACTGCCTCTTTTTTTTTTTCCTTTTCACGACAGGATAAGTAAAGAAGAAAAACATCTCCTGGATGTTTTGTAAACAAAAGATAATCCTAACTAGGTTGCTACTAGTTAGCTCCTCCCATTAGTTAAGGGGACACATGGACTGTTGGGTCCGTAAGGAGTAAACCCAACATTGGATTTGTTATGACATGCATCATAGTTACTAAATATTGATTGTGTAACCATATGGATGAACCGGTGGATCAACTACTTCTCCTATGCTCTTTTATATTTGGAGATATATATGGAAGTAATTCTCCTCAAAGATGAACTCTAATTGTGTTCACAAAATTTGTGTCAAAGAACATTTAAGCAATAACAAGAATGGAAAGTTGTCAGGGATAAGAAACTGATAAGGTAAGTACGGCAAATCTTCCCAAAGGGGATAATCATTGAAGTCAAAAGGCTGATATTTTCCTGGAGTTCTGCCTACAACTGGTTTCTTTTTCTTTCTTTCAGAGATTTAATCTCTAACTGGGATTGTAATTATATAGAGACAGTTAAAGAACGCGAAATTGGGATATCAAAAGGAATTAGGGGATATTGATTACTTCTCCCAACCCATGGTGTGTGTTAAGGGGTGATTTTTGGGTATGAAAATACTAAAATACCCTTTGGTTAATTAAAAAACATTATGAAAAGACCAGAATACCCTTTCTACTAAAACAATAAAATCAAAAACCAAATCTTTTATTCCCCATTTACCTAAATCAGTACCGGCACAGTAAGGGTTAGGTTCTGAAAAAAAAATTCCCTTTTATTCCCCATTTACCTAAATCAGTACCGGCACAGTAAGGGTTAGGTTCTGAAAAAAAAATTCCATTGTTCTTCATTGTTCTTCATCCGTTCTTCGTCGATTAATCGTCGATTCAAAATTTCTTCGTCGATTAACCAACCCGAATCATAAACAATGCCTCCACGAAAGAAACCAAATGCCCAATCGAACTCAACATCATCGATTGCTCAACAAAACAAAGTGGAAAGACTTGCTAAGATTGCTCAAGAGCAAGAACACGAAGAAGCAACGTTATCTGACGATCAACTACTCAAATATATGGCTTCCGTGAGAAGGTAAGTCATTTAAAACTACTTTGTAGGTGTTTTAATCGATCTATGGCAATGGGTCTAGGTTAGAATCGCGAAACCTAACTCAAACAGTTGAGTTTCAGAGAGTACCGGCATTGAAATTCGTATGAATACAGTGTCGGTTTTGTGTTCCGGCATTAAATCTAGGATGAATACAATACCGGAATCCATCCCAGTTAACCTTAAACTGAATTTTCTTTACCGGCATTCAATCTAGGATGAATACGGTGTCGGTATTTAGTACCTATAAAGTGTTTGATAATAATTCGAGCATGCCGTAGTGTACTTAAAACACACAGGGAGAGTTTATGAATTTGTAACCAGTACCGGCATAGATTTTTGGTTTCATTACATGCCGGTTTTAGGTACCGGCATTCATTTGTAATAATTCGAGCATGCCGGTAGTGGACTTAAAACATACTTGAGAGTTTATGAATTTGTCACCAGTACCGGCATAGATTTTTGGTTTCATTACATGCCGGTTATGGGTACCGTCATTCTTTTTTAATAATTCGAGCATGCCGGTACTAGACTTAAAACATACAGGAACATTGTCAACAATACCGGCATAGATTTTTGGTTGCATTTATATGCCGGTAGTTAGTACCGGCACTGTCGATTGTCAATATGTACTGCCGGAACATTGTATCGGCGTGGTTTAGTTTAAGGTATTCAATGCCGGTACTAAAACTGAAGGTGAGTTATCTTATATTCATTGCTTTCCGTGTGCTTACGATATAGGTCAAAAGCAAAGGAAGCCAACAAAAGAAAAAAATAAAGATGCTGTCACTAAGAGAAGAAGGAAGGACGGTCTTGATACTCCTCAGTCTCTTCCTCCTCGAGGGAAAGATGAAGGTCGTAAGATACGTTTGGGGGATGGTACAAGAGGGATAATTTGGGAGAGTGGTAGTAACCGTAGTCGACTTGCAAACCATGAGCAGGATGATCAAGATGAACCAGATGAAGAGGAAAGTCAATTAGCAATCCAAAGCGAAGTTGGTGGCCCAAGTCAACAACCAACCCAAGGCAATGGCAAGAAGGGGAAGGGCAACGTCAAAGTGAAAGTTAAGGGATCTCACCTTTCTCACATTGATGACATGATTCCTGACCTTGAACGTGGTAGAATTTGGGGCGAAGCTCCGGAACCGAAAACACTATTTGGATACAAGCACTCGTGGGCTCGTACTATCTATCAAACCTATGTAAGCATTTTCTATCTTGTGCATATGTATTGTTGTGTATTTATGTAAAATCTCTTAATTGTATTGTCTCTCCTAATTGTAGGATCATAAGAAGGCTGTGCGTGTTTGCCGAAACCAAGCCGCAGATGGTTGGGACTTGTCCGAGGAATGTGAAGAGGTCTAAACAATAGTAAAGGATTCTGGTCTATATGCTTTGGTTGAAAATTATGTTAAGCCTGATTCTGTTACTGTAAATTGCTTCGTCGAAAGGTATCATGGTGAAACCGATACCATGCACTTCCTTTGGGGAGATGACCTTCATCCTCGAAGATGCTCGAACATTCTAGGCTTGAATGTTATCGGCAAATCAATTGCGTAAGGAGTTGAGTCTCTCTGGACCTAGAATGGTCGACGTTGCACTCGGTCTCGACTAACAAGATGTTTGGTTGGGACTACAAAACTTCGTGGAGAGCTTTTATGAATCCACGCCTGGGTAAGACAAAGACAATCAAGTTGACGCCGTTTAAGAAGAATTTTGAAAAGACAAAGAAAAGAAGTTTGTAGGATGGATGGACCCTAAACAAATTCGTTATACGCCGCCGCTTACCTTTTTATACATCTTGGGCACTAGGGTATTCCCCGACACCAATGGCAACAAGGTTAGTGCGAACTACCTTCGCATTTGGATCGGTTGGAAGGTGTCTATGGATATTCTTGGGGCACCGCGGTAATGGCACATTTGATGATGGAGATGAGAAGGGCTCTAAGGCTAAAACCAACCAATTTGTTGGTAATTTCACTCTACCGCAGTAAATTTGTTCTTAAACTTATGTTATTATGTATATTGTTCATATGTACTCTTATCGTGAACTTAGAAACAAAACTTATTGCTTCACATTGGAATAGGTGTGGGCTTATGAACACTTCCCAACCTTGTTTAAGGCCTACCCCTCCTTGAAGATCATAAACCTTACAGAACCCGATACGCCTCTATCTAAGAGATACGAGTTCAACAATACTCCAAATCCCGGTAACATAGGTCGACTGATCGATATGAGATTGGCTTTGGACGCAATGAGTACCAAAGATGTTGTGTTCGACCCTTACAAGGAGGCTAGAGGAAACCGGCATGTTTTGAGGTTTGGTAACGTTGCATTTTACCATGGGTCGTTGTTCCACCCAAAAGGATACGTTATGGCTAATCCTACGCGTGTGATGCGTCAACTTGGATATAAGCAATTAGCACTTTTCCAGACGGCATGTTTGCAATGTTTTGATCTCGACCTTTCTCGGTGCTATTCAACTCCAAATCGGTTGCATGTAGAGTATGTTCCAAAACCGGACCCAACAGATTGGAGGGATAGGGAACCACGTCATTTGGTAGATATTAGTCAGTGTGAAAAGTTGGAGATTGCTGAAAACGGTGATGAAGTTGATGCCGAATACATGGAAGATTACCTGCAATGGTCACATCCTTATGTCGTTCGCCCTGATGACGTCCAAGTTCCTCCCCAGAAAAACCCTCCTGTTCCAACTCCCGCACAGGCACCACCTACGATGACCCAACTTAATAACACCGTTGGATTGCTTGTAAGTATTGTTAATTTCTTCTTCGTTTAATATACACATAATCTTATATGTATACTAATTATGTGTTTGTTATATTAAACTAGCGTCGGCTTGGCAAGTTAAAGAAGATGTTGGGTTGCAAGTACGGGGAAGGAGAGGTGTCTTTGTCCCTTGAAGAAATGAAGGAATTCGAGGAAAAGCTTGATAGAATTGAAGAAACCGACCCTAGTGCAAAAGCTTTGTTCGGGGAAACTAAGTACAAATCGTCCCAAAAGAAGCAAAAGACCCAGTGATTTAACTCTTCAGTTGTGTTTCTTTTTTTGGATGGTGGTTTTCACGTCTTGAACAATTCCGAACTTGTTTTCGTTTGTAACTCGTGGTTAACTCTTTAGTTGCTTGGTTTGCTTTTGGTTTAGGATACCTGGATTAAGAACATTTGATAGCAGAATCCAGTTGGTTGGTTTATGTTAAGCATGTTTTGATTTATAGTGATTCGTTTATGTTGAACATGTTTATCCTTGCAAGATTTATTTTTGACTTTTACCGGCATAGATAAATTAGGTTAACAAAGCCGGATTTAAGTACCGGCATTGTTTAATATTTATACATCAATGCCGGTCTAATAACCGGCGCTGAAATTGTTTATAAAACCATACCGGGACAAGAAGATTTAAAAAATTCATGTTCCTGTATAGATATTCGAAGGTACCGGCACAGTATTATTTTCTAACATCTATGGCGGTTTTATGATATTTTCGAATTTTCACAGTTGTCAGAATACCGGCACTGTAAAAATTAAATACTTCCATGCCGGTATTCTGCTAGTTTTGAATAAAAATCCATTTCGAATGATCTTCTATTTTATTCCTAATTAATCTATTACATTGGATTTGAAACTTTTAACTAAAACATGCTAAAAAACAGGGCATGGATTACATTTGGTGAAAGATAATCTATTTCCATCCCTTTTCAACAATTGTACCCGAACCTTTGAGCCTTTCTCGAACCTCTTCGAAGACATCGTCCGGGAGGGGGTGTCAAGGATCAGCTTCATTGGTTTTTCTTCTCTTTCAACATATTCCTTTCCCTTCATATAACACCCATCACACCCATCGATTGGCTTGCATTGGCCCTTGTGGTTTCTCTTGACTCGCTAGTTGAACAATCTGTCGAACCATTGAAACTCATCGCACTTTGGGTGATTCAAACACCTTAGAAACATTCTTCCATTTTCGGCATCATTAGTTTTTGCAATCCAAAACCGGCGTGTCCCATCACAGCTTCTACACTTTGAGTAAATAAAAGGACAGTCCATGTCTAGATGAGAAGGTGACTTGCAAATTTGACACTTGCAATGATGAATCTGTAAGAGAAGATTATATTAGTCGTGGGTCATAGTAGTGAAGATCATATTGTTAGTAAATGTACTTACTTTGCAAATAGAGGAAGATGATGAATCCCCCATCTTTTGTGAAGCGTTAACCGTGCTTGCTTTCTTGAGAGAATGATTTTTGTAATTTGGTTGCTGGTTTGTGTAGAATTTTCCAAAGGAATGAGGGTATTATATAGAGATGAATCTCCAACGGTCTTATTTTTCAAAAAACTAGTCGTTTTTTTTGAATTTATCAATTATCGGCATAGACATTATTATAGATTGAATGTCGGTTCCCTTTACCGGCGTTTCAAAGTGTTTGGAAACCATGCCGGTATTGGTTACACATTTGTCTCAATCTCTGTTAAAAATTTTCCTAATACCGTCATTGTAAGCTTATCATAAACCGTGTCGGCTGTATTTGCCGGCATACTATGTCACAGTTACGACAATGCCGGTTGTGGCGATTTTCCAAAAAAACTAGTCGTTGAAGTTTTCTCTATATAAAGAGAGCTAATTCTTGGACCCAAATAGCAAAAACTCGCGTTCTTATATATCTCCTTGAGCCTCTTAACTTTGAAACCCTAAACCCTTAATAATTATCAATAAATAGCTTAGTATAGTACCTAATCCACCATACAACCAATGTCATCGTTTGACTCAGAGGAAGATTTAGCAATCACCCAAGCATGGTACGCTGAAACTCTTCCATCAACTATAGATAGTAGCACGCGGGATTCCATGTGGTTGAAGATTTTTAACAAATTTATTCACGATTACGGAACCCGAAAGGAAGAATCGCTCAACAAATCGAGCAACGACACGACATCATCCTAGATGCTGTGGTTGAGTATCTAAAAATGAAACACCGGATCGAGCACGCCAGCCGCAATACATTGTCCCCTCAACAACTCGTAAGTATCCTTATAATTAGTTGGACACAATCTACTCTTTCTCAAATTTTATGTAACAAACAAAGTTTGTGTGTTGTTTTTGTAGAATGAAGCCGTGAAAACGCGATACTTACAAGAAAAGGGAGAACCATTCATGTTTGAAGCCAACGTGAACCATATTGTAACCAAAGTCACCGAGTACCACCAGTTGGGTCAATCGGAAACGGATTCTTCTTAAGAAGATTGATAGTTTAGTGTAATTTGCTGAGGTTTTGAGGTATCCAGAGGTATTTCGTAAGGTTTTGTGGGTATACCTCTGTAAGCCCTCACGAGACTATAACTCGTCCACTTGAGCCACCAAGTGGTTTAAAGGCTTGATGCACGTGCTAAGTGCATTCGTTGTTCCGTCGACAAGGATTACGTTCGAAATAAATTATATTTCCGGCTTAGTATGTAAACATATTTCAATTGCCTAATGATTCCGGCTTAGTATGTAGTATATTAATCTATGCCGGTACCCAGTGCCGACATTTAGGTTAAGGTTATACCAATGCCAGATTGTTCAAAATTCAGTGCCCAACGGCTATTTTTTTGAACCATAAACCGGCTTCAGAGTGTCGGCGTTGATTGTAGGTCACTGACAATGCCGGCACTAAATAGCCGTTGTGCAATCATCTATATAATGCAATGGATTCACCCATTGCACTTGATACCTCCAATGGAAAATCCATCATCAACTACCGATTCCATCATTGCCATGGAAAAGAAAACTCAAGAAGAACAAACTATCCACTCCGTTGGGAAATCAATTATCAACCACCAACTCAGTTTCCCTTATACTAGAAAAACTTAAAAGGAAGGGAGAAACCACCAAGTCAATTGCCGCAATGGAAGAAGAGATACTTAAGAGGAAAAGAAAAGAAGAAGAGGAAGAAAAGCTTGAACATTATCGCAAAGAAACTAAAGAAATCCTTAAACGCCAAAAACAATCTAAGATATAAGCGGATGTCGAGGAAGAAACCGAGTGGATTAAAAATTACTACATAGTATCAGATTTCCAGGAAGATCACCGCCCTTCGAATCTTTTTTGGGGTCTTATTAGAACTGGTCCTTACAAGAATAACTACTTGGAAGGTAAGAAAGGCCGAATTGATTACGGTGATCTCTATGTACAAAATCGAACAATTTCACTGATAAAGTTATGTCGCAAATACAACGAGTTTCTTGCAAGATACAGAGGGAATAGGTTTCAAGCTCAGGACGCATATACCAAATGGAGAAAAGAGCCTTTTAGGCATTTCGAAGCTACTATGCTTATTGAATCTCGTTCCAAGAAATGATGTTAGTTGCAATTAGTTTGAGTTAATGTTTTTAAGTTTATTTCCATAAGATTATGTGGTCTATGTTATTTATTTCATCAATTTTCTTTCCTTTACCGGCATCGAAAAATAAACCAAATACTATACCGTTACCCGTGCATGTGTTGAATTCTGCTCACCAAATACTTATTGTCGAATACTAGGCATTGAATTGTTCCATTTGTCAATGCCGCATTCTGACGGTTATAAACACAAGTTATGTGGCAGTTACAAAACTCATTCATTCCACTTATTTGCCGGCATTGACAAACTAATTTATCCCACTTATTTGGCGGTTACAAAATCCTTAATACCAGTTTATGCGTCAGTTACAAACTCCTTCATTCTATTTAAGCGACGGTTATAGAAAGGAAATCATTCATTCTCCATTTTTATTCAATCTCCCTTTTGGTTTCATCTTCTATATCAAAGACAATGGGTCGTCGCAAACCCCGTGAAAAACCAATACCCAATCCTGAAGAATCTGTTGATGATGGTGGTAAATCGAAATCAAAAGCACAACAAGTGCTCGAAGAGTATGTTGGTGAAGTGGAAATAACAAATTTGATGCGGTAAGTGATGTCTATGTTGAATTGAAGTTTTTTACTTTTAGGGTTTATCCCATAGTAGAAAACACAAAGTGAAACTTGGTTGTTTAGTCTTTCCACTACACTAAAAGTAATTTTTAAAATACCAATTTGAAATTCAGTTGCATATATGATTGACGGTAGAATACAATTTGAAAATCATGCCAGATTATATGTCTTGAATCCAGATTTTATTGTATGCCTTTACCGGCATACATATTTAATTGAATACCATGCCGGTTTTATGTACCGGCTTTGTATATTTCATCAATACTATGCTGTTTTCATTAGCCTATTTTGTTAAAATCTCTGTACTAAAATCCCACAGTACTGGCATTTCAACTTTCTATATAACAATGTTGGTTCTCAATGCCGGCGTTGTCGATATGTTAACTTACTATGCCAGTTTTCTGTTGCAAAAAATGTTCATTCTCTGTCCAAAATTCAAAAACAACCGGCATGGTATTTTAATTGATTAGAATGTCGGCACTTTCGCCGCGGCTTATTTGTTGTTCATCTTGGGCACAGCTATATTCCCTGACGCCAATGGTAATAGGGTGCATATGAACAACCTACAATACTTGGATCCGTTGGAAAAGGTTCATGAGTATTCATGGGGCATCGCTTTCTTGGCACATTTTTTGCGAAATGCGTCGAGCATCTAAGGCGAACGCCCGTCAATTTAATGGGAATTTCACTTTGTACTCTGTATAGTCAACTACTTATTTTTTGATTGTTGTCATTAAATTTGTTAGTTTCCAATTATTAATTTTCTTATACATTTCATTGGAACGATCTTTCATTGGCGTAGGTGTGGGCTTATGAACACTTCACAAAATTGTTCGCACGGTATAAAGGATTGAAGATTTTCACTGAATATCAAGAGGCCTCTAGGTCAGAAATACTACTTCGAAAATACCCCAAGGCGCAATAACAAAAAACGGTTATTAGCAATGAGATTGGCTTTGGACTTGGTGGATGTCCAAGATGTTGTGTTTGATCCATATAGGAATGCCAGAGGAGTTCACTTTCAACGGCGTGACAATGTTTCATTTTACAATGGACCGTTATTTCATCCAAAAGGATTTGTTATGCACAACCTCGCCATGTAATGCGCCAACTTGGGTACAAGGTAAATATCTTACGGATACATCTTATCAGAAATTCTCTCATGACTTTCCTCAATGCCAATCAAGTGAGAACCATACTCTCGTGGTTTACGACCCAAAACCTATTCTTGCACATTGGAGTAAAAGGGAAGAAAAAGGACTTGTGTTGGATAGGGATGATTGGGAATTGGCTGAGAACAGTTATGAGAGTGAACCATCCTTCCTAAGAGGCCATCGGAAGTTCACGCATCCTTATGTTGTACGCCCGGATATCGTAGTTGTTCCTCCACCACCAGCACATGCCTCCATAACTCCGGAAACTGTACCCGCACTTGTACATCTCGTTACGTTGTTGGTACGTACGTCTTGTTCATTGCCATTCTTTTCATCTATGTATATGAACTTATACAATCGAACATACTAAGTACATGTTTAAAATTTCCTTAACAGCGTCAGCGGATTGGAAATTTGTCAAAGTTCTTTAAGAAAAAGAACAAGAAAGGATAGGTCTTGACCTTAAAGAAATGGAGAACGTCGAGCAAAAGATGGACAAAATTGAAGATCCTAAGGCAAAAGACTTGTGGGGCAAAAGGAAGAAGAGGGTACACAAGAAGCCAAGAACCGAGTGATCGTGTGTTTATTCTATAGTATTAGTTTGGTTGAACAACCTAGTGTTGGTTTATGTTTGTTTGTGAGTCTTGAATAATGTGTTTGTTTGTGTGTCTTGCTAAACTCTTTGCTTGACTTGGTTTATGTTTGATTTGTTTTCGGTTTGGAACCACAAAACTTAGGAGTTTGTTCTTGTATACAATCTAGTATTTTTTATGTTTATTATATTGATAAATTTGTGTCAAATTACCTCTTTTACAGAGTTTGATTGATTGTGCCCAGATCACTTAAATTTCTAAGTTTTTCTTGATAACCGGCATGCTCGAGAACAGTAAAAACAATGCCGGTTCTCTAAATGACAGAGTTCCGGTATTTATTTGTGTTTGGATACTATGCCGGTTTCTGTAATCTCCATGATAAATATGATTTTGACAGAAAACCGGCAGAGTAATGAGGTTAATGTCAATGCCGGAAATGTCACTGATTTCTCTGGACGTTTTTTCCTCATATCCGGCATGGTTTCAAACAAGATTCTACGCCGGTACACAAGTTCCGGAGTAGCCAATATAAAACACAACTATGCCGGCATGGGCATCAAAATATGATTTAATGTTTACAATTCACACTTCAAAAAAAAACAAAATGTGGCGTACTAGTGAACCACATACATCAAAATTACTCATCGTCGCTTCCACACGTATGAAGTTGCATCTTCTCCTATTGGAGAGGTTTTTTTGATAAGGCCAACGCATCCCAAAATTGGTGATTCTCCTCATACAATGCCATCCATCCCTTCCAGATATTGGGATCTAGAGCCTTGTTTTTAATCATCCCACAAACAGGTGGCAATGGACAATTTTCTTTGAGTTTGAGAATAACGAAATGATTACCGTTCACGAACGCCAAAACAACTCTTCTCTTCTTAAGGGATCCTTCGCATTTTTTCCACTTTGGGGTAAATGTTAATTCTACAGTGGGGGTAAAATAATGAACAACACATCTAAAGGTATCCACCACCAGATGCCCACAAAGCGGCATTCTCATCCAATATTCAGAAGGAAGAAAGTTCATCTGTTGTTCGGGCCCCAATACTTGAGCATGCATATCATCAAACCCCTTGCCTACACCAACCAATTGCTCATAAAAGCTCCTTTTGTTCACAAGTTGTTCGGCCATCCTCATTCTAGCATATTGGCATGGTGTCATACCTCTACTAACCGTCGTGTCAAAGATTCCTAATTGTTCGATCCAAGATGATAGCCACAATTTCCATCTCCGTCGACATCATATAAAATATACTCGCGAATAACCTCGGGAAGTTGGTCTATGTAAGACTCGTATCTTGGTATGATAACTTCTAATTGTCCTACACTGCCTCGGGATCCTTATACATCTTCATATTACCCTTTTGTAACAATAATATATCCAAACCATCCTCCTGCAATCTCTACACTTGCAATGTCTTGATATGTGATGAGAGTCCATATTTCCTTGGCCTACCCCTTCCCCTTCAAAATAAAACTACGTCAACTTTGCTATCAATTTGGTTTGTCACCACCTTAGCCTCGTCACCTTGTTGTTCTTTGTCACTAGATGGTGATACCTTTGGCGGCCTACCCCTTTTCCTTGGAACCTCCACTAGATCGACTATGGGTATGGCTTCGGAATGCTCACCTTGTTGCTCTTTGTCACTGGATGATGATTCATTTGGCGGCCTACCCCTCTTATTTGAAACCTCCGCTAGATCGACTATGGGTATGACTTTGGAATGCTCACATTGTTGTTCTTTGACACTTGAAGTTGATACCTTTGGCGGCCTACCCCTCTTCTTTGGAACCTCCGATGAGTTGGCTTTTGGTGTGGATACGGATTCCTGCGTTTGTTGTTGACTTAGCGGTTCCTTCCTCGGCCTACCTCTTTTGTTTGGAACCTGCTCTTCCACGAACCTTTGTTCCGAAATCTCACATGCGGTTAGATCTCGTTTCTTACTTGCCGCGAGTTCTTCTTCACGTTGAGTCATTTCTTTCAATTCTACCCTTTGTTTTTTCCTTTTTGTTTTAGTTTGTGGTCTTCCTGTTGGATCTCCCTTTCTTGGCTCTTCGCTTTGTGCGATCCATGGACGAGTAATTAGCCTTAGTTGGCTCAACAAGACTTGTCGTCTTACCGAGGTGCCACTTGAGTAAGCTTCGAATAATTCCTTTGCTTCGTTCGTATCCCATGGAGATTGCCCGGGATCTCCCGAAGGGGGAGGGTCGAAAGATAGTTGCTTCCAAAACGGATCAATAACCTCAATAGGTATCAGTTCTTCATACTTCACAAGCATATGACGACACGGAAGCCCCAATGAAGACATGTCGGGACAAATACATGTTGGAAAACAATTATTAAAAAGTATTTTTAAGGTTTTAATAAAATTATAATTTATTGTTTTCTTTTGTGAATGAAAAATTATTAGTCCCACATCGTGAGTTTCCACTTTTAGTTGTTTTAAGAGACTATATAAGCTTTTAGTCCCACATCGGGAGTTCTTCTTCTTAAGTTGTTTTGTTCCATTATATAAACAAATTCACTACTTTTGTAAAAATCTATGGGAAAGGGATTGTTCTATATTTTAGAGTGACCCCTAAAGGAAAATATTTTATAGCGTTTCTTAAGCGTTAGCGATTTTCCTTAACGGTTTTTTTCGGAGTTGCCAAGCTCAAGTTGAGCATCTACTACATATGCTAGTAGTAGGTGTAGTAGGGTGTTTTATCTGGAGATATCCGTCTGTGAGGGCTATAGCATCACTCTTGAGTGTAGCCGGGCGCTAATGTCTTAAGGGCAGCGTGTTGAACACGTGACTCACTGCTTTTTCCAAAGTTTTACCTTGTTGCTGCGCGGAGATTTGGGAGCTCGTCTGCATTTCATCAAATCGATCACTTCCACTATAAAGGAGCTAAGTATCAATAACTTTTTCTTATTTGATTTTTTTTCCTTGTTTTTGATTATTGCACCCAACAATCTTAAGACATTAAAATTTTTAATAATCAAGAATTGTTGATTGGTTTGTGAATCATGGATGTTAATTATGGAGTGAAAAAACAGAAAACGAATTTTTTGTCAGCTGTAGAGTTTCGAATTTATCTCTCAACCTAGAAGGAATTTCGATGAACCCTTTTGACACAACGTAGTGGACATCCTGATAGTTACCCACGTAAAATTTCAGAATTTATGGAGTTGTAAAAGTATTTTTGTGATATTTTACAAAACAGAGAAACGTTTCTGAAAAATTTGACGGGCAGAAATGTTTTGTTAACTAAAGTAGTTTTTATGGGGTAACCATGAGTTTTTGAAATGGTGATTCAAACGAAGTTTGTATATCTAGATGTTATCTTCAAAACTCATATTTTATTTTCCGATTCGGAACTAAGGTTTGTGAGATGTGGTGTATTAGGTGATTGGGAAATTACCGTGTCGGTGGTCGAGTATAAACGAGGATTGTGACATGAAATTGAGAAGGAACATGGCTACCGTGCGCATGTGGATGAACACAAGTCTTCCAAAGCCGACAAAGGCGATAACATCAAATACAAATCTAAGCGTAGTCTTCATAAGAAAGGTATGTTTCGTAAAATCAATCCGCATTACTTTAATTAAGGATGATTGTTATGTTTGTAAAATCCTAGCCATAGGGCAAGAAATTGTAGGAAACATAAAAACCTTAATTAATAGATAGTAAATGCTAATTTAGTTGAAACAAACTAGTACGAGTTGATGGCATGACGTCGGAAGTTATTTTAATAACCAATGTGAGAGACCAGTAGGTGGACTTTGGAGCCACCAAGCATGTTTGTTGAAACAGAGACTGCTCACCTCCTATCGAGGATAGAGATGTCGAGAAACTCTATATGAGTAACTCACCTGCGGCAGAGGTTGCATAAAAGGGAAAGGTCGAGTAGAAGCTCATATCTGTAATATTCTCACATGAATGAAGTTTTCATGTTCCGGGCATATGCAAGAATCTTGTATCTTGTTCTGTTGTAGATGGTAAAAGACTTAAGATATTAATTGAATATGGAAAACTTGTCGTACCTAAGGGCATGTGAGTTTTAAGGAAACGCTATAAGACTTAAGGTCAATATAAGCTTAATGAAAAATCGATGAAGTAGTTGATTCTTGTGTTTTCTTTTGTGTGATTGAATGTTTTGCATGGTAGACATGGAACCTTAAACTTATATAAGTCAATGCATAAACTGGGAAGCGTAGGCTCGCATACCCAAATTTAGTTTGGATATTGAACACAAAAGTTAAATCTTCGTAGAATCAAAATATGCTATAAAACCTTTTAGCAAAATTGCTCGAGTAATTCTAAGCCCTTAGAATTAATTCGATTAGACCTAGTTGACATGAAATCAACCCAAACTAAGGTGGTAAAATGTGTTTTTATAAATTTCATAGATGATTGTACGAGGTACTATCTTGTATACTTACTTAGGGTAAGGATGATGCCTTAGAAGCCTTAAGAGTATAAACTTGAAATTGAAAGAAAAGTATATGTTACCACTAAAAGGGTTAGGTCTGAACATGATGGCAAGTATGAAATTCATATAAGAGAACTTTACTCGTTAGATGGCATTATTGATGAGATCACACCTCCTTATTTACCGTAGTCTAATGGTATAGTTGATCGTAAGAACGTAACCATTAAGGAGATGATTTATGCCATATTGATTAAAGGATTAACCGCCAACTTGTGAGGGGGAGGTCGTCCTCTGATTTTGTTATATCCTGAGTAGAGTAACCTTTAAAGGATTAGATAAAACTCCATATTTTATGAAAGATAGACAACCTTCTTATGCATACGTCAAAGTGTGGGGGTGTTTAGATAAGATATCCTGAGTACCCTACTGCATATAGTTTTTGGTTGTGAGTTCTATTTTTTCTGACTTTGGTGTGCATACTATTATGGAATCTTGGGATGCTGAGTTCTTTGAACATGTTTATTCTTAATCATGTACCTCATTAGAGATGTGATGTTGATCCCCTAGATTTATTCTCAAATAGTCAGAACTTATCTTTAAGGAAGATGAATTAGAGTTGATCCTAGGAGAAGTAAAAGATTATAACTGAGACTTCTTATAGACCTGACTTCTTAATAAGCCTAGCTTAATCTGACCTCCAGACTCGTAAAGAAGCCATAACATCTATTGAAACCCCATTCTGGTAAGAAGTTTCATTTAGTGAAATGGACTCAGTCCGTCGAAACCAGACTTGGGAGCTTGCTAGTTTACCTCTAGGGAGTAAGACCATGGGATGTAAATGAGTCGAAACGTTAGATATATGGAACTGTGAAAAAAAAATTAGGCTAAGTTGGTAGCTAAAGGCTATAAACTAAAAGAAGGTGTAAATTTCCTTGATTCTTATTCACTTGTGACGAGAATTACTTCTGTTGAGATGCTAATTGATATTGTTATTGCCATAAACAACTTGGAGATACATCGGATGGATGTTAAGACAAACTTTCCTAAAACCGTGAATTAGATAAAGAAATTTACATAGACCAACCCGAGGACTTTGTAGTGAAAGGTTATGAAGACAAAGTTTGTAAGTTGAACAAATCTTTGTATGGTTTTCAAATAAGCACGTAAACAAGTGACATGGAAAATTTGATCATGAGATAATGTGTAGTGGATTTAAGTTAATGAATCTGACAAGTATATTTATAAGTAACTTGTTAAGGATGGCTGTGTGATTGTATGCTTGTATGTTGATGATATGTTTATTCTTGATACAAACATAGATGTGATTAATTCCACTAAAACCATGCACTGAATGAGAACGTTGACTTGAAAGACTAAGGCTTTTTGATGTAATCTTAGGGATGAGGATTAAAAGATAATTAAACATTTATAGTCTTAGTCATTCTCATTATGTTAAATTTGTGCTTAAGAGATACAATCATTCGATTGTAAGCCTCGCTTTGTACTTCATACGATTCTTCTTGTAGACTCAAGAAAAATAAGGAAAATGGAGTATCTTAACTTGAATACTCAAGAGTTATAGGATGTCTGATGAATTTAATGAACTGTAAGAGTCCAGACATTGCCTATATTGTGAGTAAGTTAAGTAGATATACTTGTAGTCCAGAGCAAGAGCATTGGGATGCACTTAGTAGAGTATTATAGTACCTAAAATACTCTATTACCTTTTATTTGATTTATGAAAGGTATCTTGTTGTCCTTGAGGGACTTTATGATGCAACTGGATAGTTGACTCGAGAGGAGTCTAAGTCTACGAGTGGATATGGTTTCACTCTAGCATGAGGGTTTGTTTTTGGAAGATTTCAAAACAAACATATATTGCTCAATTCATTATGGAATCTAAGAGTATTGTGTTAGATAAAGCACGAGAGGGGGCCGAGTGCCTAAGATGCTTTTTAGAAGACATTCCTCTCTGGCATAGGCCTGTTCCAGCTATATCTATACATTGTGTTAGCCAAGATATAATATCTAAATCTAAAAATAACTAATCTCAATCGGCGTTATTTCCATTGATTGGATAAAGTCCAAGGAGAATATCGCGCAACCTTTGACGAAAGGTTTATCCAAAGAGATAGTTAGAAATGCATCGAGGGGATGGGGCTTATGCTCATAAATTAAACTTGCCATGAAGGATACTTAACCTTTCGATTTGGAGATCCCATGATCAAGGTTTGAATGAGACAACTAATTTGTGGTGGGTAAAGGTAAACACTATCGCAGAATTTTATTCTCTGTCCCTTCCTATGGTGTAGACGTGATAGTGTGACCGCATGTGAAGGATGACTTTTAAGAAGTCTTAATGAGTTCTATAGTTTCAATTTAAGATTGAAGTGGGGTGCAAGCATTAACACTCTTTATGGAAACTCACCTATCTCGAATGAGGAAGTGGGGCCGCTTCCATGAGAATATGAGCTTTGATTCTCTAGAGCATTCTCGAGAAACAGGATATGTCCAGGGCCAAATTGGACAAAACGGCACGAGCTTGGCAGCACCCTTGGAGATATCATCCGTGGTTGTTATCGCGAATTACATCAAACACTAGCAGTTCAAGACATAGTTCACCTGTCTCTAGCAAGTAATTAGGTAATATCTCACTAAGCAAAGGTTCAAGACCTCATGGACACCTCCGCCTAAAATGGTATTTCTGCGCTTTTATGTGATTTTCGTTTTGATGGTTTTGGTATTACTGGAGCTTAGGACCTAAGGGTCACTAAGGGTTCACTAGTTCATGCTTTTTCACTTTGGTGAAAGGAACCTTTAGTCTCACTTGTGAGGAACTAAAGATGAAAGCTCTTTATACTATATGATTTTTGCAATCCATAGTATGACCTCGGGGGTCAACACATCGTTGTGTGAGGGAGAGGATGTAGAAATGACTAGTATGATTTCAATACTTGCACGATCCGTCTATCCTGTTCGGCCTGTTTGGGTCGTGAGATTGGGATGTTGATTTACCAAGATCTATTTGTGTTTTCGTGTTTTATTTAGTTTTCATTCATGTGGGGATTGTTGGAAAACAATTATTAAAAAGTATTTTTAAGGTTTTAATAAAATTATAATTTATTGTTTTCTTTTGTGAATGAAAAATTATTAGTCCCACATCGTGGAGTTTCCACTTTTTAGTTGTTTTAAGAGACTATATAAGCTTTTAGTCCCACATCGGGAGTTCTTCTTCTTAAGTTGTTTTGTTCCATTATATAAACAAATTCACTACTTTTGTAAAAATCTATGGGAAAGGGATTGTTCTATATTTTAGAGTGACCCCTAAAGGAAAATATTTTATAGCGTTTCTTAAGCGTTAGCGATTTTCCTTAACGGTTTTTTCGGAGTTGCCAAGCTCAAGTTGAGCATCTACTACATATGCTAGTAGTAGGTGTAGTAGGGTGTTTTATCCTGGAGATATCCGTCCTGTGAGGGCTATAGCATCACTCTTGAGTGTAGCCGGGCGCTAATGTCTTAAGGGCAGCGTGTTGAACACGTGACTCACTCTGTTTTTCCAAAGTTTTACCTTGTTGCTGTTGCGGAGATTTGGGGAGCTCGTCTGTTTCATCAAATCGATCACTTCCACTATAAAGGAGCTAAGTATCAATAACTTTTTCTTATTTGATTTTTTTTCCTTGTTTTTGATTATTGCACCCAACAATACACACATCACCCGGTTTTCCGTAATTTTTCTCATATTCCATTTGTCTCATCATATGTTTTATTGCCCAATGAGAGATGTTGAATTCTATTCCTTGGAGAAAGTTACCATAACGAAGAAATGGAGTCATCCTTTCCATTGAGCTTTTCTCAAAAGCCTCCTTGATCCTATTGATATCTTGCTTAAAGTATTGCTCCATTGCCTCGGTGACCGTAACCACATTGCCTTGACCGGATTTGGATGAGATCTTTAAATCTCCCATGAGCCGCCTTAGCCGCACTAGTTGCTTCCGTCTTGAAGTGTCTATCTTAGGTTTGTCCATGCACGTACAAATTTTTCCTTGAACTTATCCAGCCATTGAGTCCGACAATACCAGACGGCGTTCGGATAAACTTCGTTCCAATCGGCAATAAACTTCTCCAATCTCTTTTCGTACATAACCTCGGTAAGAGACCAATAAACTTTCTCCAATCTCTTAGAAATTCCAACCACTTTTTATGATTTTCCGCATGTTCTTTGTCCACTCGCTCCTTTATCTTGCCTCTCTCATCTTCTTATTCTTCGGGGGATAGTTTGTTCTTTCGAACATCTTCCTCTAGTTGTACCATTATTCTCTTCTTAATATCCGCCTTTGCGGGTTCAAACAAGGCATGGCAAGTTTTTATCACATTATTACGTATATGATATGTACATAGGAAATTTTGTGCGTCCGGAAGACTTCGGATATTGCTTTCATTAATGCGGCATCGTTATCGATTACGATGACCCTGGAAGTTGATTTTCCGGAAGAACAACTTCAATTGTCATAATGCCCAATGATAATTATGGTCCCTCTCGTTTTCCATTAAACACCAAGCCAATGTGAATGTTATCTTGTCCGAGGTTTGCCCCACGATGTTGAACAACGGCATATTGTATTTGTTTGTCTTGTAGGTTCAATCCATCAAAAGAACACCACAAGATGTATTTGCCAACTGTGAAAGCAAAGGATGTGAAATGAATATTTGAAGGGGCTTCTCGTCCGGTCCTCTTTTAATGATACGCGTGTAGTTGTGATCCCAAACTATCTTCTCAAATTCTTGCATAACGCTCCTCCCTTCCTATTCCACCCTTCTAATAGTTGCTTCTGCCGCATAAATTATACGTAGAGAAGACACGTTAGTCTCGTCCTTTTCCTTGAAGCCTCTGAGAATTTGTCTCGGTTTGATAAGTGCTTTGGTCAATCTCTTTACATCCTCGAACTCGTCAGGTTTTTGCTTCGCAACTAAGGAGTGACCAACAAAATCTTTCGGATCCCGATGGTTATGACAGCCACACAAAACCTCACAATTCCAAATTTTTCATGTCATTTAAACGGAATACAAGCTTAAACGGGCAATCATTCTTCCTCGTACGAGTCTTGTATACCCTATTAGTCTTCTTTGGATATACATAATCCTTTCTCTTGTGGCTATTCTTCTCCTTGTATTTCCCACTTCTCTCGCAAGCCATCTCAAAACGCCTCTTCGAACCTTCGGTATTCCTCATCAACACACACATGTTCTTAAGAGCCGTCTCTTTAGCCCAAGCGATTGCTTTCTTTCGATCTGTTATTCCCTACATAAGAACAATTTCGCATTCATTAGAAGGTTCATTACTAGCAATCCATTAGTAATGTTCAAGATACTAGGTGAAAAGTATTATTTGGTCACATACCGGAGGGATTTTATAGTATTCCGACATATCCCGATAAAGCGGCTTTGCATTTGTTGGATCAATATATGTCACCACCTAAGGATCGAATAAAAATTAGTTCTAAACAACTTTAAAACACTATGCCGGAAACCCGCACCGGCATGCTCGACCATTGTTCCGACATAGTATAAGTTAACCAAAACGGAAGACCAAATTTGAAACCTATTCCGGCATATGTGTTTCATAAGAAAACAACGCCGGATGCAAGGATGCCGGCATTATCATAACATATTGTTCCAAACCGGTACACAATTTCGGCATTGAAAATAATTGATATTGAATGCCGGTATTTAGCTTTGGAAAACATTAATTCATGCATGCTTTTTTGTAGGTGTCGGCATTGTAATGTTGTAACTAAACAACGCCGGTTTTGTTGCCGGCATTATCGATATTAATGGTACTATGCCGGTACTCAGTTCCAAGCGTTGATGTTTATTAAGTTTCAATGCCGGTTTTGATTTGGGATAGAATTGTTTCTGTATGTTTTTCATTCAAGACTGGCATGGTAAACGATCAATGAAACCATCTTAGGTTGAATATTCCATAGTATATTCCTTGTTAGGTAAAAAGGTTAACTATGTACCCGGATAGTTGTTTGGTAGAATTATATGCCGGTTTATAATTCAAATTGGGGATATCAGCCAGGTTCTGGCATGGTCGTAGTATGAATACCATGCGGTACCATGACTACCTGCAAGCATGATATTCATACAACTACCATGCCAGGCATCGAGGTTTTTCAGCAGAAAAAAATGGCGGGTTTAAAGAAAAATTCGATTTTTCGACATCTTAGCACTTTACTGTGTGTTGGGGATGCTAGTATGTTGTGCAAGTTTACTTTCTTGTGTTGGTTCTTCTAGAAACTCTCCATACTCGTCAAAATCATCATTCAAGGGTGTTGGCTCAACAATGAGTTGCAATTGAGAGTTGTTGTACGTCGTTAGCGGAAGATTCAAGATATGCTCCTTGTTGTAGTTGAGCTAAAGATTCAGCAGCAGCAACTCTCTCTTCACAATCATCCTCCATTTTTCCCAAAAAAATTTCTCTCTCAAAATATTTTTCCCTCCTTATACTCTCACCTCACTCACCCAAAATCAAATAAAACACACACTAATCATTTATAAAAAAATCTTATGATTTTACTAATTATTATTAACCACTAAACCTGATTAGTGAGGGGTAGATTAGGATTTAAAAAAATACTTAGATAAGGGGTGACCCCGAATTGATATCTGGATCCAGTTTTTGTCCTTTTCTTGTATCCCCCAATTCCTTTTTATATCCCCCAATTTCGGGTTCCAGTTAAACGCAACTTGTACTTGAGCCTGAATTTTATCTTGGTGTTGTATATTTGTTCTTTCTCTCAATAAAATTTTACCCCTTTTATGTCAAAAAAAAGAAAAGAAAAAAGGAACATTTGTTAGATGAAAAACTTATATCTTCCATAACTAAAAATCAACAATCAAATGTGAATATCAGAAAATATTGTGTATAAAAGTATATTCCATAAAAAGAAAAGAGTACACGAAACATTTCGTCTTATTTCTTGAACTTAGACATGTTAATGAGATTTGGTAACCCCATGATATTCATGTTATACGCGGTGATGATATTCATGCATATAAAAGTCACCCTTTCATCGTCTCGAAAACTTGTGTGCCCCCCTGTATGCATAAGCATAACCCAATGATTCAAAGCTAAATCTGTAGCAGCAACTTCAGCCACCAATTCGCGCTAATGGCCCCTATAACTCAGCTAAGATTTTACTTCAAGTCTTGATAGCTGCATTTCTAACTTGCAAGTAGATACATGCCCATTTTAGATGAAGGGACAAAGACTGTGACAAGTGCACCTCTCTCTTTTTGGGTCGGCTAAATTTCTGTGTGAATGAAACTTCTCCACATATATAATGGATTAGTTATATAAATCTTAACTTAAAGATTAGGCTCATTGTAAAATTCTCAATTAATTGATAAACTAAACACTATCAACAATGCGGTCAAAATCATAACAATAGGCGTAAAGATCTTCTATACTACCAAATACAATTGAATGAAGGCGTAGGCCAAGTTGTCATGAGTATTAAGTTAACTACGTACACGCTAAAGAATGATAATTTTCTCTCAAATATCAAATACAATCCAAGCAAATTAATTTAGTTGTGTCAGTTTGAACGTAGGAATCAACGCTAAATAATGATAATTTTTTCTTAAAAATCAAATACACGTAAGAATTAACGATAAGCAACAACCTTTTATTGTGAAAATCATTATTTCAATGAATATGATCTACACGAACCTATCAGAATGCTCTACATCGAGAATTCCGTTACTTCAGCAGCAACTCTATGTTTAGATTGGAACTACAACTACGTCATCATACAAGAAGAAACTGGGACGATTGTGGGAGCATATAGCAGCTTCGTTCCTCCATACAAGGGTAGTTCCAAGTAGCAAGGACTTGAAAGAGTGTGTGTATCCTACCAGTCAACGGAAAGAATGTCCACTTCATCATAAGTTTTCAAGATTTGCATGTGGCGGAGTGGGGTCCACACGCTCCTCCACATGGACCTGCATATGATAAGCCCGCACTTGTGGGGACCAATGTATAACCCCAATTTTTTTCCCGCCGTCCAAACAAGTAATGTGATATGGTGTTCTGTCAGGAGGGGAAGGTTAACACGTACACATTTTATTACCACATCATGCGACGCCCGTGACATCATCCAAATTTTGAAATATTCTCGTTGTGGAGGGTAACAAACGTAAACTATAAAATAATGATAAGCCTTGTCATAATAAAATGAATAAAACTTCTGATCACTGAAGCTGGTAAAGTACTGCCTAACTTCCAACGGCTACATTAGGTACAGGTGGTCAACCTTTTTTAATTTTTATTTTTTGATACGAAGAAGAAATTTTATTAGTGCTATAATTAATTACATCTTGCATATCAGCGTATAAAGCTTCCACTTTGAAGTTTGGTGGATATTGAGGCCAATTTCTACTAATCTGAAAATTACGGGAATATTTAGCCAACTTATCAGCTGGTTTATTAAACTTCCTATTAATAAACTTGGGAAACGATTTTGATCTAGCAAATAGCTAGATCATTTTTGATCTAGTTGGCTTTCTAGAGCCGTTGGATGGTGAATCCAATGGTGGTGGTGGTTTTTAATGAAAATGCATTTTTGCCCTTGGAGTAAAAAACTCCATCGACAACCACCATCATTGGATCGACCCATCCAACGGCTCTAGCAGCGCTAGAAAAAACTAATAATGTCTAGAATCAGTGGTTGTAATTCCCAACTGACTTTCTGGTACTCCCCATTTGCTGTTGCTGCTACATTCTGAGCATCTATCTCAAAGCACACTTGCTGCAAATTGAGTTCTTCCGCCCATACTGTAACTTGCATCAGTCCTTCTACTTCTGCATGTTCCGCGCTTAAGTGTCCATGTTCATGGATGCATCTTCCTTGTTCAAAGACACCGTACAGGTGGTCAACCTAGATCCACATAAACGAACCCTTCAAAAGACAAAATCTCTTTTTGTTAGGCTGAAGGGGACTTCCAGTTCCTGCCACTAAAAAGTAAGTATAAGTAAAAATGAAGCCCAAAGATGTTTATACATCTCACGGCAAAATCTGCAATCAAATCCACTTTTTTTTCCCTCCCCATTCAAATCGATTTTGAAAATCATCAGAACCGACTTACTCGTTAATTATTTTCGCTTCGACAATAGAACTAAAGAAAAATTCAAAAATTCTTGACGTACCGAGCTGAAAAAACCAGCTCAAAAACGCCACACACAAAACCCACCCCTGCGCGTCTCCCGAGGGCATGGGCCCATTGGGACCCACAAAAAAAAAGTTTGTGAGAGTAGGGCTGCACAAACCCGACCTTACCCGCCGGCCCGACCCATACCCACCAGTTTTTACCCGCACCCGACCCTACCCGCGAAACACACGAGTCGACTATGATTAGTCCCGTCTGAAACCCGCCAAGTATTGGGTCGACTATGACTCTCCCCTTATAAAACCCGACCTACTCGCTCACCCGCCTAGAAATCATTAAGCCATCCATTACCCTTGGATTACTTCCCATCCATGATCCCAGCCGTTCGATCCTATAGAAAGAGTAAAACCTAAATCAACCTAATCGGCTCCACTTTCTTAGTTTCTGTTTTCATTTCTCACTTCTCTCCTCTCTCTCGGTTTCTCATCTCCAGTATCACCAATACCACCACCAAAGATCAAATCACCACCAACACCACCGTCTAATCATTACCAGTAACACCGGCGTGAGGTAATTTCATCTCATGATTTAATCAAAGATGATTGTTAGGGTTTATGTTCTTTGATTTGAATCTGTTTATTAGGGTTTAAGCTATTTGATTTTTTGACAATTCGAGTTCGATAATAATACCATCTCATGATTGCAATACCATCTCATGGTTAGGGTTTATGTTTTTATTTTGAATCGATTTGAATTTCATTGTTAGGGTTGATAGTTTTTAAGTTGAATCGGAATCTGATTGTTTGATGTACTGTGGTTGAAATTTGTTCCATTTTTTCGTTTAATGGATTGGGTTTATCTTTGATTATATGTTGCATAAATTCAATTGGGTTTGGTCCCATCATTTAACCTGGTTATTGATATTATCAGCATGGCTTCTATAGTTTTTTCATGTAATTCAGGATTGTATTGAGTTTTCACTTGTTTCTTATGTGCAGGTTACCACTTACCATGGTTGAAATCTCTGAATATGATTCTGCTTCAAATCTTCCGGTTGTATATGGAATTGCATCGCAAATGGGACCTCCACCTCAACGTCCATCGCGTTCTGGTCATGTGCCTGGAGCATCAGCCGGGACAGGGAGTACGGCTGGGTCTTCTGCTCCATCTTCTCAACCTTCACCTTCTAGTGCATCAGATGATTGCTTAACTAAGAAGCCTAGAGTTTGTGCGAAGACGTCATGGGTTTGGGCACACTTTGAAATTATACATAATGGTGAGAGAGCAAAGTGTAAGTATTGTCCAAGGGGTAATTATAAAATTGGTGGTAAATCCCATGGGACTACTAATCTTACTCATCATTTGGATAGGTGTATTGAGTATAAGAAGACAATAGCTGATAAGGAAGCGGGAAAACAAACACTTAATTTTCAGCCTTGCAAGCCTGGAGAGGAACCGCAATTGGTGGGGGTTTCTTTTTCACAAGAAGGATATCGGAGAGCGTTGATTAGATTTATTATTACTGATGAAATGGCTTTTAGGATTATTGAAGGTGAAGGTTTTAGGGCTTTTTGTAAGTTTCTTGAGCCTAGATTTAAAATTTCAAGTCGTATGACAGTGTACCGTGATGTCTGCAAGCTGTTTTTTACAGAGAAGGATAATCTGAAAAGTTATTTCGCAGCTAACAAAATAAGAGTATGCCTTACTACTGACAATTGAACTTCCATACAGAATTATAATTACATGGTCGTCACTGCACACTTTGTTGATCATCATTGGAAACTACATAAAAGGATTATTTATTTTTGCTTGATTGAGAGCCATGAAGGTAGACACATTGGGAAGGCCTTGAGAAGTGTTTGATTGACTGCGGGCTCGAGAAGGTTTTTACTGTGACGCTTGATAATGCATCTGCAAATAAAGTTGTTATGGATTATCTGAGGAAAAAAGTTGTGAGTTGGGGTTCTTCATTAGTCGGAGCTAACCATTTACATGTTAGATGTGGAGCTCACATACTCGCGCTTGTTGTGAAGGACGATATGAAAAAGTACCATACATCGCTTCTCAGAATCCGGGCAGTGATGAAGTATGTCACCAAATCTCCCGCAAGATTGAAGAAATTTACGGAAGCTGCAACGATGGAAAGGATTGATTGCAAAAAGGGTTTAATTTTAGATGTGATTACGCGGTGGAATTCTACTTACTTGATGCTTGTTGCAGCAGAGAGATATGAAAAGGCATTTGAAAGGCTACGTGAGTCGGATAAGGCATTTCGTGAGAAGTTTTGTTTTGATATTCCAGAACCAAGTAATATTATGGGTGACGGTGATGAGACAGTTGATCTGGATGCGGACTATGATTTAGATTCTGATGATGAAGAAGAAACCGATATTGTTGAAGAAGAGGAAGTTGCTGCTGCTGCTGTTAGAAAATCCACAAAAACAAGCCAAAAGTGCATGCTCCTGAATGGTATGATTGGTGCAATGCTAGAGTTTTGATTCAATTTCTAAAGGTATTTTATGAAGCAACTGTTGCATTTTCATCTTCCACATATGTTACTTCACATTCCTTCTTATTGGAACTCTGTACTGTTTGTCAAGAGTTATTTGATTGGAAAAATAGGTATGATGACCCTTTGTTAAGCCACATGGGTAGTGTAATGTTGCTCAAATACAATAAATATTGGGGAGATTACAAAAAGATGAATTCGTTGTTGTTGATGGTTGTACTTCTTGATCCACGAGAGAAATTAGATGGATTGATTGTATCTTTCAAAGATTTAGTTGTGCATTATGACCCTGAAATGAAAAAAAGAATGGTAAAAGATTGGGTTGATGATAATCTGCAAAAATTTGAGGAGATGTTCACATCATATAAATTAGAGTATATAAACAATGGAAGTATGGCATCTTCAACAGAGTCTGTAGGTGACACTAATTCTACTTCTACTCAAAGCACTTCGTGTTCGCAAGTTCGGGTTCAAGAAGGCTAAGTACATGGCAGACGAAATAAACGCAAGAGCCAATTGAGTAATGTGGAGGATCATGGGGATCTGAGGTGGAACGATACTCGACTGAACCAATTTACTCCCCGGCCAATGTAAATTCTTCTTTTGATATATTACAGTGGTGGAAGGTTAACTCGGCGAGGTTTGACATTTTTCCACGCATGCATGGCTAAGGATATATTTGTTATTCCAGTTTCTTCTGTTGCATCAGAATCAACCTTTAGTACCGGAAAAATAATTTTGGATCCTTTTCGAAGTTCCATGAAGCCTAGGACACTTGAGGCCTTAATTTTATTACAAAATTGGTTACGTACTCCGATTGACATGGATTCTTCTAGCCTTGGAGTGGAGGAGGAGGAGATTGATATTCTCGAGTTGGGTATGTTACTTTTAATACTTTCTTGATTCCTTTTAACTTTATGTTGTTTTTAAGTTTATATTGTTTCAATGAGTCAACAGACATGTCTTGGTAGATAATTACCTTTTGATTTTCTTTTCTAGTTATAATTGCTGATGCCTAACATGTTAGTTTTTAATGGATTGTAATGTTAGTATTTAATTGGATCTTTCACCCCTTACTTGACTGTTTACGATGGATGCTTTGATCAATGACATCAACTGTTTCTTATAGAGCGTGCTTTGATCAATGACATCAACTGTTTCTCATAGAGCACAATACCTGTTAGGTTTCTTGTAGATCATGTTACCTGTAGCATGTAAACAGTATGTCATTAAGGCTGATTTCGTTTACTAATTTTTCACTTTATTTTTTTTGCAAAATTGCAGAGCTATTTGGTGACCTTGCTACTTCTTCCATCATCGTAGATAATGATTGATTCTTATTGGCTTAGACAAGGTGATGGCTTAGTTCACTGTTGGGGGTAGAACATCCAAATCTTTTGAGGGAGAATGTTGCAAATAGTATGGATCAACAATGCACTGTTTTTTTGAGCTTTGAACTCATTTATATGCAATGTACTGTCTTTTCTCTTTTGAGCTTTGAACTCATTTCTTGTTACTATTGTTAGCTTTATCTTTTCGCACCTTTAAACACTTTTAATTGTTGCCTAACGCTTGGACATGGAGTCTGCTTTTATCTTCTTTAAGAGTTACAGACTATAGTCAGTTCTCATCTGTTTTACGACGGGTAAACCCGTCACCTGTCCGACCCTACCCGTTGAAATGTGGATCGGGTGAAAACCTACCCGTTTTAATGTTGAGTCGACTACGGGTGATAGCTTCAAATACCCGCCATCAGCGGGTAGGGTGGCGGGTGAGTCCAAACCCGACCTACCCGACCCAATGTTCAGCCCTATGCGAGAGGCGGTTTTTAACGTGCTTGGAATTCTCGGTTCATATAGAACCATTGAAAAAAAATATGGAATGGTGTTGAATACTTAGATGCAGAACTGTCAAGCTTCACACCACTTACACCACTTGCTTTGGCTTTCTTTTAGTTCTTCTTTTAACCAAAGGCCTCTAGCTAGTCGGGAAGCTCATTTCCTCAACATGTGGAAAGCCTATTTATCGTGCACTACACCTCCAAAATGAGGACAGTATATATGCCCTTAATCTCTCATCTCACTTTGCATTCAAGTACGTGCAATCACGGAAGATGTACACGATGAAATACATTGCGTCTAAAAACCTCTGATACTAATCAACAATTTATTTCATCTTTGGATGATATAAACACGATTAGTATCACAAGTTACTTGATTTAGAGCTACGTGTTTGAATAACTCGTATCACAAATACCGTTAAGTAATGCAATGCGTTGCAGTGTACGGTGTGTGGCATTACGTACCGTAAAGATTTGGATTCAAATTTGAATTTTCAAAAGTTTTTTTTCTATTTTTTGTGGCCGACAAAATATTTAAATTCTTTTTAACTTTAATAATCAGTAGTAATCTTTAAAGAAAATAGATTAGTTTTAATTTTGAAAAGTCGGTACCATGATTAGGACGAAGACAACGAATGAATGCAGTTCTCAAAGACAAATGCTATCCCACACGACTTTGCAGGATGGCTTCCCGCAAATGCGGCTTCTTTACCGTTGGATGATCAAACCAACGGTTAGATTCACATTCAGGAAAGGATCCATCACTTTCAAGTTAGGACCCACCATTTTCAGGAACGGACCCACCACTTCTCTTAAAGAGTTCAAGGCTGTTAGATCTGGGTTTTAACATGATCTAACGGTAAAGAAACCGCTTAAGCGGGATAGCTTCCCGCAAGGTCGTGCGGGATAGCACTGCTCGTTCTGAAAACCTTTCGAGATATTTATCTCCTTTTTCTAATAATAAAGAAATATTATTCTACTTTTTTAATTACCTAATTAACCTCGTACTTTCAAAAGTTTTACAGGAAAAACCAGTTTGAGAATTTTGTTAAAATTCGAAGACTGGGTTATTTGGGGGCGTCAAATATATTCTCCTTCCTGACATAGTTTCCTCCTCCACCGAATCACCAGCAAACAGATATCAAATCTAGCAGAGAAGAAGAAGTTTTTTTTTCTCTGTTAGATTTCTTGAAATCATCTACACTAGATAGAAATAATCTTCTCTCTTGTTCTAGAAGAATAATCAGCTTGGATTTTCAAACAGATTTCAAGGTATTTTTCTAATCACAAATTCTGATTCTTAATCTCAATTCCCATGGAAAAGAAAATCTAAATTTCCTTTATCAATCAGCCTTTGGATTGCATGATACTTTTTTGAATTTTTGTTGTTGTTAATTCTTGATATTATAATTTTTGTTGTTAATTAGCTTTTTTTCATTTAGATCTAATAACATTGGTTAATTAAGCTTCAAACGTCTTTCATTTGGATCTAATCATATGATTAATTAAGCTTTAAACATAAATTTTAAATCCATAGCTTCAATTTTTTAGGCTTCCGCTTCAATCTTTGGCTTCCTTGGTGAATTACAGGCTTGATTATGATGTTCTATGGCTTATTTATGTTCTTTTTTGTGATTACAGGTTTGATTGGTGTATTTTTTTTACCTGTTTGTGTATTGGTGAATTGAAGGAACCAAAAAAGGAGGAGTTCTTGAAAGAGGGAATGCTGAAAGATGTGCATCAACGTCGAGAACTCTGCCGCATCTAAATTCGATCAAGTAGATCAATCCGAGCTACTACGTAGTCTCATAGATCACAAGACGGTTTGTCTATTCTCAATACGGAATGTGGGTAAATGTTATAGGAAAGATTTCCAGTTAAAAGATAAAGACGGTTGAATTGAATTGAATTTCTCTTTGAAAACTCCTGTGTTGTGTATATATATACATATATTGTGTGTAACAGGAGATTTGTAATTTGTTGATTTCGAGTAATTTGGAATGGATACAAAGACGGGTATATTGATGGAAAAGTATGAATTGGGGAGAGTGTTGGGACAAGGTACGTTTGCAAAGGTTTTCTATGCGAGGAACTTGCAGTCTGGGCAAAGTGTTGCGATCAAGGTGATTGATAAAGACAAGGTTATGAAAGTTGGGTTGATTGAGCAAATCAAAAGAGAGATTTCTATAATGAAGCTGGTTAGACATCCGAACGTAGTGCAGCTTTATGAGGTAATGGCTACTAGAACTAAGATTTATTTCGCTGTGGAGTATTGCAAAGGCGGTGAGCTTTTTAACAAGGTAGCGAAAGGCAAGTTGAAAGAGGATGTTGCGAGGAAATATTTTCAGCAGTTGGTTAGTGCAGTTGATTTTTGTCATAGTAGAGGTGTTTACCATCGAGATTTGAAACCTGAGAACTTGCTGTTAGATGATAATGGTAATCTGAAGGTTTCGGATTTTGGGTTGAGTGCTCTAGCTGAATCGAAGCGTCAAGATGGGTTACTACACACAACTTGCGGAACTCCTGCTTATGTTGCTCCTGAAGTTATTAGTAGACATGGATACGATGGGGTTAAAGCGGACATATGGTCGTGCGGGGTGATCTTATTTGTTCTGTTAGCTGGCTACCTTCCATTTCAAGATGCCAATCTGATGGAGATGTACAGGAAGATTGGTAGAGGAGAATTTAAATTTCCTAATTGGTTTCCAGCAGATGTGCGCAGGCTTCTGTCAAAGATCTTAAATCCAAACCCATATGAGAGAATCTCAATGGCGAAGATCATGGAAAGTTCTTGGTTTAGAAAGGGGTTGAACACCGAAGTGGAAAAGCCTTCCCGGAAAAACAAGGGACCGAGCCTTTCTTCTGCAGATGTTGATGCATTGTTTAGTCGTAATAACGATAACTGCAGTACCAGTAGTTCAGAAACAAAGCCAACTAATTTGAATGCATTTGATATTATATCCCTTTCAGCGGGATTTGATCTGTCGGGTTTGTTTGAGAAAACTGACAATAAGAAGAAGGAATCGAGATTCATGTCAAGGCAGCCTGCCCCAACCATTATCTCTGCGCTGGAGAATGCTGCTCAGCGCCTGAGATTAAAGGTGAAAAAGAAAGACGCAGGACACCTGAAATTTGAAGGGACAAAAGAAGGTAGGAAAGGAGTACTGTCCATTGACGCAGAGATATTCGAGGTAACTCCATCTTTCCATTGGGTGGAAATGAAGAAATCAAGCGGTGATACTATGGAGTATCAGAACATGTTGGAACATTGTTTAAGACCAGCGCTCAAGGACATCATTTGGGTTTGGCAAGGTGATCAACCTAGTGCTCTGCCACCACAGCTAAGAGACGAACAACAAGAAGAACAGCAACAACAGGAAGACCAGGAACAAAATCAACAACAACAACCGCAACAAGAGGAAGTCACACAGCAACAAGAACCGCAACAACAGGAAGAAGAAATACAGAAGCTGCAGCCTTCTTGAGGGTACAACTTCCAAGTCTTTTAACCTTTAGATTCGTCACATTTTTGAACCTCAACCTCCCCATTTTGACCTTTTTCGGGATAAAAAAACTCTATACATTGTTCTGTTCCTAGTAAAATTGTGGTATTTATTATCATTGTAAAGTACATACATATTCTGTAAACTAATTGTAGCAATTTGTGCCTATTGTGTATTTTTTTTTTTTCTTTGCTTCAATGGAAGTCTGTTTTGTTATCCTCGTATACGGTATATCCCCTTAATCATAAACCATTTTTGTTTTGATATTGAAGATTTAGCTTTTGCAGAGAATTGTTTAGTTTTTATCATTATGAAATAGGCTGCAGGCCATTTTATTTGCATCAATGAGCTGGTAATTAAGATTCAGCAAGAGTTGGAATACTCTGTTCATTTCTAAAGAAGTTTTCAGGATCAACTCTACTTTTCACTTTTACTAATCTATCAAAATTACCATTGAAGTACTTCCTTCCCCAAACTTCACCTTGTGAGTAACTTCCTGTGCCATTCACGTAGCGACCTAAATCGATATCTCGATAGTTGATATATGCAGTTCTTGGATTCTTAGAAACATACTGCTCCATGTATGCATACAGATTTCGGAGCCATTGTATGTGATGTGCAGCTCCTTTAGTCACTCCTGCTTCATTCCAATACACCAGATATTCGATCATAAACTTATTTCCCTTCCTATGAGGAAACGGAATCTCAGATTCCGGAATCTCATCCATTCTTCCACCATAAGGAACGAAGACCATCACAGGCTTTTCTTCTTCTAATAATCTTTTCCAAATTCCTTGTAATCCAGTTATCGAAATGGGTTCTTTCACGTAATCGGATTTCGCCTTATAAGTACTCTTGTCTTCGTCTCTGCTCAGTAAATCATTCAGAGGATTTAAACCATTATACGGCCGCACACCGAAATATAGAGCAGACTGAATCCAACTCATTTCAGTACAATCCTTTTTCTGTATACCCAATTCAGGAAATCTCTGTTCCAACAAAGAAACTAGTTCTTTAGCACCACCAAGGTACAATGTATCGAAGAAAGCTGTCACTGTTTTCTCTCCCGTCTTGTTAGAATCCGTCAGATGGAAAGCGATCCTCATGAAGAGCTCTTTGGGGAATTTGTTCGCGACGTACTGCCATTTATGAACAAGTTCAGTTGCACCTTGTTCTAGTGTTCTGCCAACACTGAAAACCGTCACGGTACTCGGAACCGAAACCAATTTCACCTTCCATGCAAGAAGAACACCAAAACTTCCACCACTGCTACCTCCTCTAATTGCCCAAAACAAATCCTCCCCCATTAATCTTCTGTTAAGAGGTGTACCGTGCACGTCGACTATTCTAGCATCAATGACCTGGTCAGCTGCAAGTCCATATTTTCTCAACAAAGTTCCATAACCACCACCACTTAAATGCCCACCAACACCTACCGTCGCGCAAAGCCCTCCAGGAAATCCAAGCGTTTTGCTTTTCTCGGCGATTGCGTAATAAAGCTCACCTAAAGTTGCACCAGACTGAACCCATGCAGTTTTCTCTTTTACATCGACATCAACGGACCGGAGATTGAACATGTCGAGGATTAAGTACGGAGCTTCATCGGATACAGACGAAAGACCTTCATAATCATGACCACCACTTCGAATTTTGACACGAAATCCATTTATGTATGCACAAAGAATAACTGTTTGGACATCATCTTCGCGCAATGGTGTTACGATGATGTTTGGTTTCGGGTTTGTAGATGATATGAACCTTAGATTATGTGTAGGATATTGCAGAATTTTTGTAAATGGAGCGTCTTGTGATGTGTAGATTGGGATCGGGATGTCGGATTCAATGTCAAGACAACTGATAATGTCTTCATCACTGGGTACTGAAAGTGTATTTGAAACTAGGAGAAAAATAAGAAATGAAAGTAGTGTTGCAGAAATATGATCTTGAGATCTCATGGTGTGATTATTATTTTTTTTTTTGTTTCGTGAATAAATTTTATTGTCTGCAATAAAATAATCTTCATTCACTATCTTAACACCCTTTCTTATTTATATTATCTTTGCCTCTTTCAAATAAAAATAAAGAAAAAAACTGCAATAAATAGAATGAATTTATGATTCTTTATTTAATAAAAGAATCTGTAAAATTCAATTAGGAAAGTGGTAATTGAATTATTATCCCTACTTTTGATGGTCTATACAAATATCCTTATCACATAATAATTATGTCCCTCTCCATTTAAAAGCCCATCAGGGATCCAATAACATATTTTTTATTTCCATATTTATCCTCCCCACATAATAAACCGTTTGTATACTTCTTCTTCTTCTTTGTTTCTATCAAAGACAGAAATCGCTCCCACCATCTCCACCGCTCCCACCACCATCACCACCATCATCTCGATCGCCTCCACCAAAACCGACACCACACTACATTTACCTCTAGTCACTATATCAATAGATCTATTGCGATTTATTTGTTCGTTTCTCTACCATTTTTTTGATGTCTTAGTTGATGACGATGGTGGTGGTGGAGGAGCAGATCAGATCTATTGATATAGTGATTAAATTAAACGTTATAAACTACAACAACTAGTTTTGATAGATCGGGAATGAAAGGTGATTTATTTTGATTTTCTGGTGGTGGTGGCGGCCGCAGGTGTTATTGTTGGTGGATGTCGCAGCAAAGTTGTTTTCATTTTTAAGGTGGATGTTACAAGAATGGCGGGGGTGGTGTAGATTTATGGTGGTGGTGTAGCAGCGACGACGGATGAGGTATGTTTCTTTCGGTACTGTTGGTATTGTGAGTGATTGTGACGTAGATTATAATAGTTTAAAACTAAGAAATTGATGATGTAGACGGAGGTGGTTTTGGATGGAATGATAAAATTGGTGTTGGATTTTGGTTCTGGTTGTTTTGGTGGTGGTGGTGCTAGAGATTTGTGATTTGTTGGTGGTTATCTAGGTTGAAGCAGGCAGTGATATTGGATCAACTATGGTTGTTGATCCATATATTTTGGATCAACTATGGTTTTTGATCCATGTATTTTGGATCAACTCCCCGTTGTTGACCCAATTTTTATTGGATCAACTATGGTGGTTTTGGTTGGAATGATGAAATTGGTGTTGGATTTTGGTTGTGGTTGTTTTGGTGGTGGTGGTGGTGTTGGAGATGTGTGATTTGTTGGTGGCGGTAATGGTGGAGAGGTACGAATGATAAATTAGTCATGGAAATAGTAGTTGAATGGTGGTTGGTTGTTGTAGTTGTCGAGATTGGTTTTGAAGTCGGGTCTTGGAGTCGTTGGTGTTTATGAAGCTACGGTAATGATCAATTTGTTGTTGTTTATATGTTTTTATGGGATCAATTTTTGTTGTTGATCCATTTTGTGGGATAAAATCCTCGCTTTTGATCCATTTTTTATTGGATCAACTATGGTTGTTGATCCATCTATATGGGATCAACTCACATTGTTGATCCTTTTAACACCTATTGTTGACGATATTTCATTGGATAAGTATAATTATGCCTGTAGTTTAAATCATGTAAATTTCTTCCAATGTTGAACTTGTGGTGCAATGGTAGCATGACTGACTCCATGTCAGATGATGCGTGTTCGACTCACGCCAAGTTCACTCCATTTTACATGGATCAACTTTCATTGTTGATCCAATTTTACATGGATCAACTTCCATTGTTGATCCACTAAAATCGATCAACTTCTACTTTGTTTATCCTTTTTCTTGGATCAATTATCGTTGTTGAGCCCCTAAACTAGATAAACTACTACTTTTGGTTCTATTGTTATTTGGATCAACTATTGTTGTTGATACAAAAATATTTGAACCAGTGGTGGAAGCGGCGGCGTTGACGGTGGTGGTGGCGGCGGCGGTGACGGTGGTGGCGGCGGCGAAGAACTAGTGGTGGTGGCGGCAACAGACTAGTGGTGGTTGAGGACTGGTGGTGGTGTAATTGTGGTGTTGAAGAAGTGATGGTGGAATATTAGTGGTGGTGGCGGTTGGTAGGTGGTGGTTGTTGAACGGTGGTGGTGGAATGGTAGTTGAATGTTGGTGGTGGTGGTGATGATAGTGGTGGTGAAGTGGTAGTGGAAGAAATTTGTTCCATTTTGAAATGAAGAAAAAATATTATATGGGTGAGGGTATTAAGGTAATCTAATATTAAATGGATAAAGTTATTAAAAATGAGGGACATATTTATTGTTGCATAAGGATATATTTGTAGGGAGTTAAAAGTAGGGACATATAATTAATATACCCGAAAGGAAATTACAAGACTAAATGGAATGAAAAATAAATACTACTTGTGTTCCTAAATTAATGTTATAGTAACTCTTTTTTTTTAGAAACGGTGGGAGTAGTATCAATAGGGAAACTTCAAACTTCCCTCTTTGTTAGAACATTCATTTGGAAAGCCGCGGATGCCAGCCTACTGTGATTATATGGAATTATATTTGGGGAAAATTTTGTCATCAAGAGAAATGTTTTATTTGTGAATAAAGAATTTAAGAGCAGATCTAATTGTGAAATCCAAGTCATGCGAAGTGTGGAAAACATGAGGAATTGCTAGTTTAATGGTTTTTTAAGTTAGGGGTTTTGACATTTTGCCACGAATTCCAAGATTTCATGGAACATACAGTAGTTTGGAATTCAGGTATCTACCGCTTTGAATTCTCATGTCTTGAGTCAATGGAATAACTAGCTTGGGTAACATTCAGATTCAGCTTAACACTACAATTAAGCTATGGTCCAAACGGGCAATACTTGTAGGGTACCCGCCGATATCGGGCATCCGGTTATTCACTTTTTAATTCATCATTTTAGCAAAATTCTAAGTATTTTCCTAGTTTTGGCTTTATTTTCTTTATTTAATTTTTTATTTTCACTCTTATATTTAATTTTTGTTTTGAACATTAATAGGGAAATCATGATAAATTTTTATAAAAATAATTAACATTCAAGCCAAAAGGAGAAAGATTTTAATTTTTTGAAATTTTCTTGATAGTTTTTAACCCAGAACTGATGGGAATCCGAGATTATTATAGGGTCTGGCTCCACTAATTTAGGAACCGGACCCTGTAGGACCCTAACCTGACTTTCCAGGTCCACTGCTACCTGGAAGGACCCAGACACATTGACACCCTTAGCTTAGATTATGTGCAGAATATCGTAAATTTTTTGTAAATAGAGTGTCTAAAGTGCCATGTAGTTTCGGATTGGGGTTTCAGAATCAGTGAAAAGACGAATGTTAATGTCTTCATCAACACTACACGAAATCAGGGAATTTGTAACACACGATTTTGTAACGGATATTTTTTAAGTAACGTCGTATCGACGTTGGTAACTTTGTAACGTTGGATAATCGTTGCAATAATTGGTATCTGTTACAGAGTTTCGGGAGGGTTGTGGGTAATTACCTTCCTATCCTCAACTTAAAATGCCAAGTTACATTGTTACCCTTCATTACTACTATTAGCACCTCAATTACTACTATCAGCTCCCAATTTCATCTCATACTCAAGGGCTAACTTGACCTCCCAACGATTCTGGGTTTTTTTCTCCAATATTTTTTTCCCATTATAACTCTTCAATTTAATTACCGAAAATCAGAAAACAAAATTAAAATCCGAAAATAAAATTAAAATCATGTGAAATTAGTTTTTCATTTAATATGTCTGGAAGTTGGGAGGTAGATAAACAACTTAATGCGTTGATAGAAAAACGGTTGAGACATTACTACATCTTATATCTTTCACCTCCATTTATTCACAGCTCACGACTTCTTGGTATATCCGCAGCCGCCAACGATTTCACCAGAAAATTCATCAGATTCAATTTGAGATTCAGTTGCAGGAAGCTTCATCAACAAAATTGATTCAACCGATTCTTCTGTGACTCGTCGATTTCATTAAAGATTTAAGCTTAATCGAGTTATCACAGAAGGATTGAGTTTGATTAAAATTTTTGAATCTATCGATTCTCATGGGTTATCTTCAACTAATTATTAAGGTATTTCTTTTATTGTTTTCTTAATCGACAGTTTTTCAACATCAGGGGTTTATTAGTTTTAGAAATTGATGTTGTTGTGCATTGATTTTGCAATGGCAAATGGTACTTGTGCAAAAACGTGTGCTTGCCCTTATAGGAAGTTTGAAAATAGACATCGACTTGGATTCTCGATTGTTAGGACCCATCTGTATGAGCATGGTGTCGACAAGACATACACCACCTGGACCTTATATGGTGAGAGAAAGGATGGTGCTTCAACAAGTCGTTCTAAGGGGAAGGTCGTAGTCGAAGAAACGCCTGATAAGCAATCAGATTGTTTTAATTTGAATGATTTTATTGACTCTTCCTTTGGTATTCATCATGACCATGATGGAACACAAATTGGAGAATCACCCTTAGAAGATCCGGATGTCGAGAAGCGTTATAATAGGTACAAATCGTTACAACAGAGAAGTTATACCCTGGGTGTGAAGACAATCTCACAATTCTCTCTGCTATGGTAGAACTTCATAATGTGAAGAAAACTTATAAAATTTCGGGTAACTGTGTCAACAGTTTGTTGGATTTGTTAAGAGAGGGGCTTCTGAAACCTAACAAGTTGCCCAAAAACTATGATGCTATGAGGTCAATGCTTAAGGATCTAGGGATGAAAGCGAAGGTTATCCATGCTTGTGAGAATCATTGTATTCTGTATTACGAGGATAATGAGGATTTAATAGAGTGTCCGGTATCCAAAACTCCAAGGTTTAAGTTGAAAGCTACCAAAGATGGTCCAGTGGTGACAAAGGAACCTTGCAAAGTGCTGTGATACTTTCCTGTAGACGAAAAACTAAAGAAAATGTATTCTCTACCTTGGATATAAGACGCAATGCTGTGGCACGATCGAGCGCAAGTTTCATCTGAATATATGCGTCATCCACTTGATTCATCTCAGTGGGCACAAATGAAACTGAAGTTTCCGTTGTTTGCCGCGGAAGGAAGAAATGTTTGGCTTGGAATATCAACAGATAGGTTTAATCCTCATGGTGTATAGATTTTGAGTTGGAGTTGTTAGCTTGTGATCCTTGTGGTTTATAATCTTCCTCGTTCTATGTGTATGAAGTCTGAATTCCAAAGGATGACTCTGTTGATACCTGGGCGTAAGTCACCGGGTCAAGACATTGATTTTTTTTTTGCGGCCACTGGTCAACACGCTAAAAAAAACTATGGCACGAAGGTGTACAAGCTTTTGATTCTTTGAAAATGGAGTACTTTACTCGAAAGCAACTCGATGTTTGGCATTCATGACTTTCCGATCAAGGTGTTTTAAGTGGATGTACCACTCATGGCTACTGTGCGTGTGTTTCCGAGGCGAGACGACACTGAAGTACTCATCTAGGTTACGACAAGACAAGATTGTGTACACTAATTATCGTATATTCCTTAAGTCAAGGCACCCATTTAGGTATGGGACTCTTTTGGGATTAGAGACACAGGAGCATAAAGTGCACCGCTGAGACTAACAGGAGCGCAGTCGCTTGAGAAGTTGGCCGATGTTCATTACGAACCTGGTAATTTAGTGGTCCGCAAGACAAGTAAATGAAAGAGATATCAGTATGATGAAGAGGAAGGTGATTCTGAGCTTGTCACAGGTGCTTTCTTCAAGAAGTGTATTCTTTGGGAACTTGAGTCGTATTGTGCCTTGACTATACGACATTGTGTCGACGTGATGCACACGGAAAAAAACGTCATGGAACACATTATCTACATTATCTTTGATAAGGAATAATCAGGCTATTGTTGCATGGAATAATCGTGATCACAAATTGAAGGAGAATAAACTACACTGTGGAGAGTGAAAAGAGAAGAAAACAAAGAATTGAGTAGAGATGGTTCCGCTATGAAAAAGCTTGAGACTCGTGAAGAGATGGATGCAGCATGCCCTTATGGTGTTAATGATGAAGTTTGGAAATGATTTGTGCATAATGAGTACCAGCTTGGGCATGCTGGAGAAGTATGCTGGATATGTTGAGAACCAGCGGAAGAGAAGGATTCTACATTGTTTAGGTAGACTCTCCCATGCCAACAAATCATACAGAGTTGTAAGTACTTTCTAACCTAGTAGTCTTAACATTAAATTTTCAAACTATTTTATTTGGACAACCCTTACTGACCATATTGATCATACAAGACAAAAAAGAAGGTAGGGTTATCGAGTGCTTTGGTGAGAGATGGATGCTGGCTCATGTAAGGAAAAATGGAGTTGTACATCCAAGTGCGGTTGAAGAATATGTGAGTATTGGACCATCATATGTTGTTGAGTTCAAATAAATTTAATTGTTTACAGTTTGGTTCTTTTGGATTTCGGGGAAAAAGTGAAATTTGTCGTAGACAAGAGAAAGGATGAATCAGTGGGTTTTGAGGTCATTGTAGATATACCAATTATCCATTCATCAAGTTTTTGGTGATGAATCTAATCGTAGTTATTAACGAGGCTTTTCATCGATCATTACCAAGAAGCAAGCAATACAAGGAAAATTTGGTTCTTCAATAGCCGCGAGTGCAAAAGTTAATTCAAGTAACTCCAGTGTAATACGGTAGGATGCACAAGATCCAAGAGGAGTTAAGTGTTCTCTCAAATGTGAGCTTCAATCTGTAATTCATTTACGTCATTAATTTTTATAGTTAGAGATTATAATTTTTTTAATCAACTATTAAAATGAATGGGTTGGTTTTGGTTATAGGTTGTTTTCAGTTTCATGGCAAGCCAACAAAACAATGCCAATTTTCAAAGCAGAGCACAAGTCCTTGATATCCATTCTCCGGTCGTTCAACCTGGCGCTGTTGTTAATATTATACCTGCTGAAGGAGAGCCTCAAGTTCTTCTTGTAAACAGAAAAAGGGAAACATTCGCAATATAGGTTATGTGGTTACAGGCTTGCATGGATAAATTTGTCATGGGGTGAGTGTTAATCATGACGAGAGGAAGGTATGCATTGAGGGTGTTCTTGATGTGCACTATCCTGTACCCGATGCTCCTCAAGGCCCGGAAAAAGGCTGCACATTGGCTGATTATGTTTTAGGTGGATTTTTAATCTGGCTTGCAAACCAGTTGGTCTTGAAACCGGTAGATTAAGCAGTTTGGAACTTATCTTTTGGTGCAGTTTTCCTTACTTTTTATGCATGTGATGCTGCTTATATTTTGTTGTGTTCTTTTGATTTAGTCACTCTTTAATTAGAGTTCGTAGTTAGAGTGTAACTCTAAAGGCTTCTTAGTATTGCCTGCAAACTAATTGGTCCTGCAAGATCGAGACTAAACAGCCTTACAGACATAGTTTTTTGTGCAGCTTTCCTTACCACTAATATATACCTACTGCTGCTTGTATTTTGTGGAGTCTTTTTTCACTCTTAAAAATACACTTCTTCGAGTGTATCGGGTTGTACTTATTCGTGTATATCTATATATGTATGTATTTTATTTACTTTCTTTTATTTGTCCCCACCTCTTTTTAACTCCGCCATTTTAAATGCCGGTCCCTAGCCCGGGTAAAGGAGGAGGGAACAGGGGCAACCTTGTATCCTCTTCTGATATTTCATATCGTTTTTTTTTCTATTTTCAGGAACTTTGGTGTGGACAAGAATGTTGATACAGAAGTTTATCAGTTGTGTTTCTTTCATATATGCAAATCCCATGAGCATGGGATACCGCAGGTCGCCTTTTTAATCTCAGGTTTGTTACCCATACCTATTATGATCTCTTCAAATATGTAATTTTCTTATTCACTGCCATGCATCTGACCGATAATTATTTGTTTGCAAGGTTTCATTCTAACACCCGAAGATGGAGATTACCTACTATGGAGAAAGTTGGCAAGTTATTTTAATCTCAGGTTTGTTTCATTACCTATTATGATCTCTTCAAGCTACTTCTATTCATTCTTTTCAAGTATGTTTTTTACATGATTTCTGCCAAAAGGTACAACTTACTACCATCGAGTTTTCGAAGTGGAGATGTTATGGTCGTTAGGTTTGCTGTAATTGAAGGAGATAAATGCAGCTAACCTGACGAGCAAAAAATTCTCCTCTCTAATTTTACTGGTGATTGAACTATTATAATTATTAGTTTCCTTGTTATCATTTGCTACCTCTGGCTGATACACTTACATGCTACAATTCTCTTTTTGTTTTTTGAGGTTTCACTGATGCTAACACCTGAAGCAAGAGAATACCTACTGCAGAGAGTTGACAAGTCATTGTAATCCCAGGTTTGTTTGCGTTTCCTATTGTGATCCCTTTGAGTTTGTGTTACACAGTTGGTGGGTAAACTCTTGACACATTAGAGTTTCTTTCATTACTTACTGAAAATTTGGTTGAGTGATGGTACCATTATCTTTGTTTTTCGAGAATTCATTGATGCGAACACCTGAAGCGGATCAGTCCCACTGTGCGGGGGTCAGTCATGAAGCTGGTTAAACAAGCAAGACAGTGTTGGCCTTGCAAAGATGTACCAAGCTAGGGAAAGAACTTGTACCAAGCGAGACATTCTTTTTCTCTATTTCTATTAATTGGTGAGTAAAGTCTTGTTATATCAGTGCATTGTTCGTTGTCATCTTAATTTAACATATGAAACCACGTGTATAAATTCCCAGTGACAAGTCTGTCAAATATAAACTTTTGATGCTTAGGTTGCCATGTTCATATAAAAACAGTGAGAATGTATTCATTAGAAACTTGCTTATATTAGAAACTGCGGAAACACATAACATAGGGAACCATGTATGTTTTTTTTGCCTCAAGCAGTTATTTCACTCACATATGCTTAGACATCTGAATGAATGATGAGACAAATCTTGGTTCAATTGGTTAGTCTATAATGAGAATGTATGTATTGCAAAATGACAATGAACATGTAAATGAATTGCCGAAATTACTGAATTAATCTTTCTCTCCTATGATACTGGAATCGATGGCAATACCTGAATTAATCTTTCTAATTTGAGTTTCTGTTTCATTTTTGTTGTTTTGTCAGGATACTGGAATCGATGGCAATACCTGATGCCATGAGCTGGTGAAGGCTACTCTGATGTCAAAGGACGACTTCTTTTGGCTGATCATAGACATGAATTTTTTAGCCAAGGTATAATGCAGAAAAACATTTAAATACTGAAAAACAAAACCCTTGTCATTTGATAATAACCATATAGGGAACCATGTATTTTTTTAGGCTTAAGCAATTCTTTCAATGTAAGAATGATAATTGTATATACTGGCATATGTGAATGAATTAGGAGACCCAAACCTTGGTTCAATTGGTTGTTGTATGGATTTGTGAATGAATGAATTCCTTATGCTGCTTGAATGATAATGTATGTATTGTGGAATGAGAAATGAATTATGGGTTTTAGATTGAGTATTGCAGGTTCAGAAATGAATTACAATGCTGCAATGAAGCTTCAGAAATGGATTGCATTGCAGTGTCCAATTATGAGAGCTTATTTATATATAACAGATAACAACGTTATTTTTTTTTTGGGAAAACTATTTTTTTTACCAACGTCGAATCAACATTATAACATTTGTTAGTAATTAGCACACCTGTCAAATTTATTACTGTTACAATGGATTGTCAACGTCTAAAGCCGTTAGTACATATGTTACAACCGATAGACACGTGGAAGATTACAAACGTTACGGTTAGTTATTACGAATCAAATCGTTACAGCAAGCTGTTATATCCAAAATGTTACAATCAATCATCAACGTTTGAAGTCGTTCCTTTAGACGTTACAAACGATTGACACGTGTCGTACTGCAGTCGTTACACTGAACTCTCACGATTTCAAGTCATTACAACAACTGTTTAATCTAATCTGTTACACTCTACTAAGCAACGATAAAAATGTTTGTTGTAGCTGTTACAAGGAAGGACAGGTGGCAATAAGTCAACCGTTACACACAAATTAAGTCGCCGTTACAGTATCTGTTACACCGAACTGTTACAGGCTAACCATTACGATATGGACAATAATGGCTATCTGTTACAACAAAATGACATCATACAAATCTTGTGATGACTAGATAATTGTTGGTATATTTATTCCAACGAATGCAATCGTTATTTAATAAATTTTTATTGTAATGAAACAAACCGTTGATAAATCATTGTAACACTAATAATAACGACACTTTTCCAACATTTTTTGACGTTACAATAAATAGATAGTAACGTTTTTTAGACGTTACAAATTCCCTGATTCTGTGTAGTGCAAAATGATTACTTTTCAATAAGAAGTGAAATTGTACTATCAGATTTATTACTTTCCGGTTGTAATCTGTTCTTTTGATCGATATTATTCTTTTTTTGTCTAACTTGAAATCAGAGAATAAAAAAACTACTGACACAAAGATTAACTTAAAGTCTTGTTTGATGTCATACCATTAAGGCCTATTCCTATGCACTTGACAAATATCATATTTTGCCATATATGCACCCATTATGGGTATACCAAAGTGCCAAAAATATATGTCTATATGTCAAATATAACATATAGGCATACACGACAGACTTTCCAGAGAGCGATAAACAGTCTATCGCTAGATGGTCAAAATATCGCTTGTTAGTCTTTCCACCGCCAGCGATGGTCACCAGGTCACTCGCTGACTTGATCATCGCTCATCATTTTCTCATCCAACGTCTATAATTTCCCTCCACTATAAATACCCTATTTCAAACTTATTTTTACTCACACCAGAATTTCTAAACCTCTCTAGAATTTCTGAATCTCTTAATCTTCTTTAAATCTTTAACAATCACACATTCTTTACAATTCTTAATTTCTTGTAATATGGATTCACAATCTCAAAGTCAAGGAAAAAGTAAAAAAAAAACTAAAGTTCGTGGTCCAAGATACAACCTCACAGAAGATGATGAATGTATTTTTCGTAATTATGTTTTTTTTTCCCCAAGATTGTATAAATGGTGCACAACAACATGGTAACACCAAGTGGGAACACATATTTCATAAATATGAAGCACAAACCATGAACATCAATTGTCGTGATACAAAAGGGTTAGTAGAACTCTTCATTATAATCAACAAGGAAGTAGCCTCTTATGTTGGAATGATAAGGCAAGCCAAGAGAGGAGCCCGGGAGAGTGGTATTGTGTATGGTGATGTTAAAAGAAAGGTTCGTACAGATTGGCAGTGAAAAAATGCCAAAAAGTTTGCTTTCGAAAGTTGTTATAATATTTTGAAGGTGTTGAACAAATATAATCCAGATCTCTTAGCAACTAATCAACAAGTACCTGAAAGGTCGCCATACAATTCTTCTCCTTCGACACCAAATTCTTCACCATTTCACTAGGTCCATCAAATTCTTCACCAGATACCCCAAATGTGAACTTAGGTATCAATGATGATGGTGGTAAGATAAAACTTCCAGGGAGGAATAATGCAATACTGGCTAGAAAATTAGCTCAGGAAGGAGGAACTTCCAATGGATTTAACATGGTGGAATGTATGGAACATCAAAATACCTTTGAGAAGCTACCAAAGAGCAGTTGATAGAAAATTTCAAAACAGGGAGAGTGAGAAAAGTCGTCTTTCTCAAGAAAATTTGGGTTTGACTATGACAAGCATAACATTCTTCAAGCAAACACTTCAATTATGAACGTATATCAAAAACATATGTGGCAAATCGAATTTGACAGGATTCAAGCACAGATTGAACAACAAGCTGGATTTACTAACAACCAACCCGGTGGTGATGATGATGAGTTCGATGTATTGATGTATTAATTTAAGTTTTAATTTGAAGTATTACTTGATATTAGTTTGAAATGAAAAGTTAATTAATTTGAAATGTTATTGCAGTCTACTTAAATAAGTTTCGCTCATTAACTTAAAATAAAATACATAACTGTCATAGTCCATCTTAACCATTAAGGCACCCTGCCTGCCCTTAGTCCATTGTATGGTGTTATTATAACTCGATCACCATTAGTCGATTAGAAGCCTCTCGATTAGCGATACATTCTCACTATTCAGCCGTTGACTGCTAGGCTAATCGTTGATATTTGATATTTAACCTGTAAGAACTTCATTCAGATTATTAATGAAGATTTAAGTTGTTGTTTTAGAGGCTGCATACCTTAAGAAGCAAATTAATATTTCTAAGTTCTTGATTTACTGAGTACAGTACAATTGGCATCATAGCCATTTCAATTTTTTCTTGCTTTCCTAAATGGTTGGTTCCGATCCAAAATCAGTGAAGGATCTTCATGACCTCTTCACTAAAGATCGACAACACACAGAAGATCGACTCAAGAATTTTGAAAAAGAACTGAAGGATACTTCAACACTTTGCAAGGAAACTTCAGATGTTGTGAAGAATCTTACAGAACAACTAGGGTTGTTTCTTAAATTTGTTAATGGAAACAAAGGCATTCAGGTGGTGAGATTCCGTCAAATCCACCTGGTTTTAGCTCTATTCAAACCGACCCTTCAATCGAATTCCTAAACTCGATTTACCCAGATTTGATGGTGAGAACCCTCGTGGATGGATACATAAATGTAACAAGTATTTTTTCCTTCATTAGATTGATGATAATCAAAAGGTTGATATAGCAGCTATTTATCTTAATGGTAAGGCAGATAAGTGGTTATTAAATTTTCAAGTTGGCCGTCCTCGTATGTCTTGGTTTGAATTTGCCCAAGGCCTCTGTGCTCTATTTGAAAATCCAGTAGATGAAAATTTTGGTTGTTCTTTTAATAAATTGATGCAAGTAAACTCGGTAGAGGAATATTACGAATTGTTTGAATCTCTTAAATCCTTAATGCTAAATTACAATCCATCCTTGGACGAGAGATATTTTATCATGAGTTTCATCAGTCGTCTTAAGGAGGAAATTCGAAATTCAGTACATATGTTCAATCCTAGCACACTTAGTCAAGCTTTTTCATTAGCTAGAATGGAAGAACAAAAATGTCAGCTGCTCAATAAACCAACACCAACTGTTTTTCCACCCCCTAGACCATTTTCTTCTTATAACCTTCCTCCAAAACCCATCATCACCTTTACCTTTACACCTAAATCAGCCCATACAACACCCAAATATTCTCCCACTACTCCCCTTAAACCACAACATTCAACACCTATTATTAAAAGACTTACACAGGAACAAATGCGCCACAGAAGAGAAAAAGGTCTCTGTTACAATTGTGATGAGGTTTATAACAGTATAAATATCTGCAAAGGCAGACAACAATTATTTATGGTTCAAGCAGAGCATACTGAAATTCAAGACAATGACATAGAAGAAGAAATTTTTGAGGAGGCTGTTGATTCACTAGTTGAATCTGACATGGAAATTTCATTACATGCTCTAACTGGGAATACCACAGGGCACACCATTATAATTCCTGGATATCTCAAAAAGCAGTCAATTTCCATTCTCATTGATACTGGAAGCACTACAAGCTTCATTGATTTTGCATTAGCTGCTAAACTCAACGGCAAGATAAAGGCCACTCCTCACATGCTAGTTACTGTCGCAAATGGTGAGAAAACTATCAGCACTGGCTCATGCTCACAACTTTCTTGGACCATGAAAGACCATCTATTCTCTGAAGACCTCAGAATACTGCCACTGGGAGGCTGTGATATGGTCCTTGGAGCTGACTGGCTCAGAAAACTAGGTGATGTTGTTTTCAAACTTTCTAAACATAGTATCTCCATTGTGCATCATGGCCAACAAATCACTTTAACTGGCACTAATACTAAGCATTCTCTGCTCATGATGAGCAGTTCAACAGTCAAAAAAAATTTCAGAAAAAATACACATGACCTTGTTGGCCACTTCTTTTCTGTCACCACCTCACCTTTACCTCCTACTATGCCTTCCCCATTACTACCACTTTTGGAGGAATACCATGACATCTTTGCTGAGCCAACTTCTCTCCCACCACATAGAAGTTTGGACCATTCAATTCCCTTGAAGCCTGACTCTCAACCTCCTAATTAGAGACCCCATAGATGTTCATACATACAAAAGGGAGTAGTTGAGGCACTTGTTCAAGAAATGCTCTCTACTGGTGTCATTCAACCTAGTCACAACCCCTTTGCATCTCCAATTCTCTTAGTCAAAAAGAAAGATGGCTCTTGAAGGTTTTGTGTAGATTACAAAAAGTTGAATAGTATTACCATTAAAGACAAGTTACCCATTCCTCTTGTGGATGAGTTGTTGGATGAATTAAAAGGGTTCAAAGTACTCTCTAAGATAGAATTGAGAGCTGGTTATCATCAGATATTAGTCAATCCAGCTGACATTTTCAAGACTGCATTCGAGAACCATCATGGTCATTATCAGTTCAAATTTATGCCATTTGGCCTGACTAATGCACCTGCAACTTTTCAGGCTCTTATGAATGATGTTTTTGCACCATATTTAAGAAAGTTTGTGTTGGTTTTCTTTGATGACATTTTAATCTATAGTTCTTCAATGGAGGAGCACATTGCACATTTGAAGCTTATTTTTTCCTTATTAAGACATCACCAACTCTATGCAAAACTCTCTAAATGTTGTTTTGGCCAACCTCAGCTAGAATACTTGGGCCACATTATTATTACTTCAGAGGGTGTTTGTGTTGATCCAAACAAAGTTGCAGCTATGCACTCTTGGCCACTCCCTACTTCAATTAAAGAGTTGAGGGGTTTCCTTGGTCTTACAGGATATTATAGAAGAATTGTGAAAGAATATGGTGCCATTAGTAAACCCCTTTACTGATCTTTTAAGGAAAAACTCATTCCATTGGTCCCCAGCAGCTACTACTTCTTTTGATAAACTGAAGACTGCAATGTCCACCACTCCAGTTCGTGCACTCCCATACTTCTCCATGCCTTTTGCTATGGAAAGTGATGCAAGTGACAACTGCCTTGGAGCTGTCTTAACTCAAGAATGAAAGACATTTCTTTGTTCAGTCAACCATTGGGACCAAGAGCAAGAGCACTATCTAATTATGAAAAATAGTTTTGGGCTGTTGTTAAAGCAATTCAAAAATGGAAGCATTATTTACAAGGTAATAAGTTCATTATCCTGACTGATCACCACAGTTTACAATACTTCGTATAACATAGAATTACTACAATTCTACAACACGGTGGCTTATGAAACTCTTTGGCTTTGAGTATGAAATTAAATACAAAAAGGGTAAAGAACACATAGTTGCTAATGCATTGTCTAGAAGGCCTCATGATTCTTCTCAATGCAATGCTTATCCATGTAAAGGCCAGTTTGGATGTCTGATCTTATCCACAGCTATATTGATGACCCCAAAGCTCAGCAGCTCATTGCACAACTTGTCATATCAGCTGACTCAACCCCTCCATTTACTTATAAATATGAAATTTTGAGATACAAGTCCAGATTCTATGTGGGAACTGGTAATGGAATAAGATCCTTTATTCTGAGTACATTACATACTTATGTTGTGGGATGACGCTCTGGTATGCAAGCCACCTATGTCAGAACCAAGAACCAATTCTACACGGCCTAAGATGAAGTAAGACATACTCCTCTTTGTTGTTGAATGTGATGTTTGTCAAAGAAACAAGGGAGAGCACTCATTTCTATCTGGATTATTACAGCCACTTCCAGTCCCAGAGCATGCTTGGCAGCATATCACAATGGACTTCATTGAAGGTCTTCCACTCAATGATAAAAAAAGTTTTATTTTGGTGGTGGTTGACATGCTGACTAAATACAACCATTTTATTGCCCTTCACCACCCCTACACAGCTGTTTCTGTGGCCAGAGCATTTTTGGATCAAGTCTTCAAACTCCATGGATTGCATGCATCCATAGTTTCTGATAGAAACACAGAGTCTTTACTAGTAATTTTTGGAAATTAAGACTTATTCAAGTCCTTGGGTACTAGCTTGAATCTTAGTACAACTTACTACCCTCAAACTGATGGCCAATCTAAACGAGTCAATTCATGCTTGGAGACCTATTTGAGGTGTATTACTGGTCACAAACCAAGCAGATGGTGTCAGTGGCTACCTCTTGTTGAATGGTGGTACAATACTAGTTATCACACTAGTTTGAAGATGTCACCATTTCAGGCACTGTATGGATACTTGCCACCTCATATGGATTTTCCCTTTGCTGCAACAACTTCAGTAAATGCTATTGAGTCTTACTTAAAAGAAAGAGAGGCTATGATGGACATTTCAAAGGAATCTCTTCACACAACACGGGCTAGAATGAAATTATTTGCTGATAAATCTAGAACTGACAGAAATTTTCAGGTGGGAGACATGGTTTACTTAAAGCTTCAGCAATACAGACAAGCACCATTTGCCCTCCGAAAGAACTTCAAGCTAGCTGCTAAATATTATGGACCCTTTCCAGTGTTGCAGAAAATTGGTCTTGTAGCCTACAGATTGCAACTAACTGCTCGGGCCAGAATTCATCCAGCATTCCACGTTTCCCAGCTCAAAAAAGAAAATTGGCCAACCACACATACTCCATCTCCTTCATTGCCTATTGTTTATCATGAGGGTGAGATCATTATGAGACCTCAGCAGGTACTCAAACACAGAACCATGCCTATTGGGAAGTGGCTGGTGAGACAAGTTTTAATTCAATGGACTAATTCAAGACCTGAAGACGCTACTTGGGAAGATCTTTCTCCATCAAGTCACACTACCACAATTTTATCCTTGAGGACAAGGATACTGTTTAGGGGAAGGCAATGTTATAGTCCATTTTAACCATTAAGACACCCTGCCTGCCCTTAGTCCATTGTATGGTGCTATTATAACTCGATCACCATTAGTCGATTAGAAGCCTCTCGATTAGCGACACATGCTCACTATTCAGCCGCTGACTGCTAGGTTAATCATTGTTATTTGATATTTAACCTGTAAGAACTTCATTCAGATTATTAATGAAGATTTAAGTTGTTGTTTTAGAGGCTACATTCCTTAAGAAGTAGATTTATATTTCTAAGATTTTGATTCCCTTGTACTGAGTACAGTACAATAACTCAATAATTAAACCAAAATACATAACTTAATAATTAAACCAAATACATAACGTAATAATCACGCCCACCCGCTCTTCCATACTCTGCCCAAAGATTCACTCTCGGATCTTCTTTTAAATTTCCATACAAATTCAGGTTTTGAATGTAATTAGTCATTTGAGTATAATTTCTTGTAGGCACGCCTCTTTGTGGTTGAATCTCGGGCCTCGGATATTCATATTCATAGTTAGTACACTCTTTATCCTGACGGGTTTCCTGAATTACCATGTTATGAAGAATTATGCAACTGAGCATAGTCTTGTGCATTTCACGAGGACTCAACCCCCGATATGGCCCACAAATGATATCGAACTTCCTCTTCAAAATTCCAAAAACGCGTTCCATATCCTTCCTCACTGCCATTTGGCGGTCATTAAAATGCATGTATGAATGACCCAATGAACCGGCAGAAGGCTGAAGGTAACATTGAACCAAGGTGGACCATTTTGGGTAGATACCATATGCAAGATAATACCCATGAGTGTATTGATGGTCGTTCATCATGAAACAGATTCGGGGACAAATTTCATACTTCAGATCTTCAAACTGAGGCGACTTGTGCAAAACATTAATATCATTTTGTGAACCCGGAAACCAAAAAAAGCGTTCCATATCCAACAATCATAAGAAGCAGCAGCTTCAAGTATAACAGTTGGTTTTGGATAATGACCCTTATATTGACCAGCCTAATAAACATGGCATCCTTGCCATACCCAACGCATACAATCAATACTACCTAGCATTCCTGGGAATCCCCTTTCCTCATTTTCCCTCAATATTTGTCTAACATCTTCCTCGGTTGGTTTTCTTAAATATGTTAGACCAAAATGATTAATCATTACTTCACAAAACAATGAAATTAAGGTAAGTGAATGAAGTTTTTTTACCCATACAAAGGTACTCATCATTCGCATCCGCTGGTCTACCATAACCTAGAATTCTTAAACGTACCCGAAGTAACTTTTTGTTCATGACTATGACCTCTAATAATCAGCGCATTAAACTGATAATTAAATTGAGGTTCTACTCGATAAAGACCTTCAATAATCTTTTTCACCAGATGCAGAGGCATGCAGAATCGACCTTGAAAATTTTGATCAGAGTACACTCAATTGGGAAGAAAATAACCGTGCATCAGCTTCTGGTGGTAAAATTTCCTCCATCGATACGTATACCTTCTTGAGAATACTTCTTGTGGCTATGGAACTCTAGGTATTTGACCGGTATGTACAAGCATCAAAGTGCCGATTAGTTTATTATCTTCAGCTTCCTCATTGTCAAGTTCTTGCAACCTCATTCGATGCATTTCTTGTTGTAATCTAAACCGATTCATAATAACATTTCTCTCTTTATTGGATCTCGCCATTGATGATTATGTAATTTAAAATTGAAAATAGAGATAGAGAAATTGGTGAAGTATACGTAGAAATAGGTGTGAGTAACTTGAAGATGTACAATGACGTATATATATATATATATATAGACAGACCAACATGGGGAAATAGCGTTACAAAATAACTACTTATCAATATTCATAATATCGTTGTCGATATTATTTGGGTTTGGTGGTGCCAGCGATATTCATAATATCGCCAGCACTACAATGGTTTTCCCATAGTAGCGCAACTCGTTTTCCATGCCACCTGGTATGTCAAACAGGTTTTCTTTTGGCATGTGCATAGGAATAGGCCTAATAGGATGTTTTGATGTGTACACAAAAATTACGAATTTAAAAAACAAAAAAGTCAATTTGGTATTGAATTTCAAAATGACTTTTAAAAGAAAAACGTTAATTTTTTTTTTTTTTTTTTGCAAAATAGTTTTGCTTCTGACTTATGGTATCCAAACGCACAATTACTTGCTCAGTTCCTCGCGTGCTAACATGTAGATAGTACATAGCTTGAAATGGGGGAATAGTATTGTATCATTTTCCATTTTCCAATAAAATAGGGAACAACCTAGTATTAAAATCACCTTACCTGTTAAAGAGACGTCATTATTTTCCCTGCCGATAACATCATCAACAATTAGGTAAACTTTTTTTTCACCATTAATGGAAGAAGAAACTGAAAACCTAAATCCTACAGTTTTTCAAGCTAAGGGCAACTCATCCGAGCCCCTAATCACTGAATCCTCCAACCGTGAGTTTTCCTTATTCCCTTTGTTTGATCGATGATAAAGAATAAAAAAACTTATGTAAATATGGGCAATTCAATCTGTACCTCTCGCGATTATATCTAGCTTTTCTTTTTTATCTAATAATATTCCTTGCGTTTATGGAAAAGAATTACAATCACTTTTTCGATTTGACATAACAAAAGCAGTATATTATATTGACTTTATTAACCAATAAAGAAGATATATATTGATTTTCCTTCATGAAAACGGTAGGGATTGAACTACTAGGGTTTAAGGATGAAAGACATCTTAAGAAAACAGTAGCGGATTTAGGAAGCTTTTGTTCATGTTTTTGTTGACAGACAGAACTCATTTGCATCCTAATTTGTTTTTGTACACACAGTTAACAGTTCGATAGCAACACCTCGAGCAACAACACTCGAAGAGAAACGGAAAAGGCAAAGGCAAAGGGAAGAATTCGATAAAATATTTTCAGTAAGTAGAAATTTATTGACTGCGGAACATAAGTGACATTGTGTATCGGGCAACAGTTTGGAAGGTCTATATATAACATCTGACATGATATTGCAATTTCTGTAAATGCAGCATAGAGATGTGCTTGATCTTATGCTCCATGCATTTCAATGCGAACTTCCAGAATGCCAGGACCCTGACTGCCATGAGGTCAAGGAAATGTATCGTAATGGTATACAGGTTCATGGTACATCTTGTAAAACTCGTGCTTCTGGTGCTCTCTGTGACTTGTGTCCAAAGATGTGGTATTTCCTTGGACTTCACAGTCAGAACTGCAAGAAAGAATGGTGTTATGTTCCGCAGTGTAGGTGAGTAGATATTTCTGAATGCATATATATATATTTATGTTTATGAAGACGTAGGAACTCATCTACATCCTAATTCGATTTTTACTCGCGTTATGTAGAGACAGTTAGTAGCTTGATAACAAACAATCAAGCGAACTATCAAGCATATCTAGAGAAATGGAGAAAGCAAAAGGAAGAATATAATAAAAAGCAAAGTGAAGAATTCGACAAAATATTTTCTGTAAGTAGAAATTTTCTTGACTGCAGACCCTCAACAATGTGTATTAGGCAATAGTCAGGAAGGCTTATAATTTCTGACATGATTTTGTAATTCCGTGATGCAGCATAGAGATGTGCTTGATCTTCTGCTCCACGCATTTCAATGTGAACTTCCGCAATGCCAGGACCCTGACTGCATTTTGATTAAGGAAATGTATAGTCAAGGTTTAAAGCGTCATGGTTTACGGTGCACAATTCCTACTAAAGGTGGTTGTGATCCGTGTACAAAATTGTGGTATTTCCTAAAACTTCACGCGCGAAATTGCAAAGAAGAATGTTGTTATGTGCCGCATTGCAGCAGGTGAGCCTTATCTTTTGTTAACTGCATATGACTATGACATATGATGTCTATATTAAAAGAGGATGACAGATTATTAATCCGTCCTATAAAAACTTTTATGCTTCCTTTGTTTTTGTCTTGATCAGTTACTTGAAACCTAATATGAAGTCGATACCATTCCCATTCCCGGGGCTACCCTATTGTATGAGGTTTCCACAAGACTTGCAAACATTCCCAGCCCCGAGGAGGAAGGCTAGAAAACGAGCTGCAGAGGCTACACCGGGTACAGCGGACAATCAAAAGAAATCCCAAAAGATTAGTATAAATTCAATCCCTTCTTCTTCGAATCCTTTTACAACATCAACATCTCTAACTGAAACAGTAACCGGATCTCATCAATTCAAGATCACTGGTTACTCGTTACTAAAAGGATTAGGGTTTGGGAAATACATAGCTTCGGAAACGTTTGATGCTGGTGGATATAAATGGGCGATACATTTTTATCCAGATGGGAAAAATCTCGAAGATAATGCTGGTTATGTTTCTTGTTACATAGCTCTTGCTAGTGAAGGTACAGATGTTAGGGCTCTCTTTGAATTAGCACTTTTGGATCAGAGTGGGAAAGAAAGGCATAAGGTTCATAGTCACTTTGAGGCAAGAACCCTTGAAAATGGTCCTTATAAGCTTAAATACCGTGGTGGCATGTGGGGATATAAACGCTTTTATAAAAGAACTTTGCTAGAGGTGTCGGATTACCTTAAAGACGATTGTCTTATACTTCACTGTAAGGTTGGCGTTGTAAAATCTCACACAGAGGGATCCAAGACAGAACCACCTCCTGATGTTATTGGCCAGCACTCTGGGGAGCTCTCGGAAAGGTAAAAAATGAAATAAAATTACAATTGCCTCATTACAATATATATAAAAATGTTTCTTTGTTGTATTTTGTTTTAATCAGAGAACAAGCCACGGAAGCTGTGGTGGACAAAATGGGTGGTCACCTCTCTGAGGCAGAGGCCGTGGTGGATGAAATGGGTGAAAAGGAAGTTGTGGACAAAATGCATCACCTCTCAATAGCAGAGGCTCATGTACTGGATACATTGGATGAACATCACCGCTCTGGAGATGATGAGTGGACATTAGTATAGAGATGGAGTGAAATTGAGCAAAAGTTCTTCTTGGGAATTGGTGAGAGCAATGAGTTGTGCACCAAACCATTCCAGCGAATTGCTAGCGGGGAATCTCTCAGTTGTAGGAATAATTAGAACTATTTTTTTCCAGATATTTTAACCTTTAAACTGGTCACAAGAGCTTATTTCAAACTATTTTATTATTATCTTATATTAGGCCTGTTCCTGAGTACAATGTTAAAAAAACCTGTTTAAGGTGGCATGGCAAATAAATTGTTTAGTTGGAAATTAAATAATAAGTCAAAATATGATCATGTGGAAATTGCCTTGAAACATCTTACATGATTTCTGTGAGACAATCATTTGATGTCGACTCGGAAAGTTTCGTATTGATCATTCGATCACTTGAAAATTATTTATAAGCTAATGGTATGTGTGAGACAGCCATATGTGGTCTTCTAAGGATGTTTCAATGATTGAAATAGGAGATTAGAACAATTAACCTTTAGCCTAGTTTGGTATTGCTGTGAGTTTTACAAAAGTGCTTTTCTCATTTGTGTTGTCTTTGTCTTTGTGCTTTAAAAATAAAGTAGTTAGATGTTTGGTAAACTATGATATGTAAAGTGATGTAGAACCAACAAACTGTAAATTTTGTTTGGTAATTTATCATTATGATGTGGCTAATGACGAAAATAGACATGGTTTAAAAATTATTTTTAAATTACATCTATTAATAATAAAATATTTGTTTATTTTGAATATTATTTAAATAAAGATAAAAATAAAAATAATTCTTATTTACAAAAATATTTATTTAATAATACTACCGGTATTTTAATCATATAATATTTTAATCATTCAATATTTTAATTTTAGTTTAATTTTTAATTTCTACCTTTAAATACTATTATTATTATTATTGTTGTTGTAATTATTATTTTATATTGGTTAGTGAAATAATTGTACATAAATAAATATTTAAGGGTAGATTTTGTCTTTTTAATATAATAACAAGGTTAAAATAGATAATCAATTAATTAAAATTGAGTGGGTCCATAACTTCTGCTTTTACTGCTTTTAAAAGCTACTCATGGGTAGCTTTTAAAAGTTGGCCTAAAATGTAGTGCTTTTGGAGAAAAACGCTTTCAAAAAAGTTTACCAAACGCTATTTTCTTAAAAAGTTTGTTACAAATTGGTTACAAAGTGCTTTTGTAGGAAAAAAAACAATCCCAAACGGGGCTTTTGTCTGGATACAAAACAGTATGCATACCAGTATGCAAACTATTATGTGTAGGATATTGCAGAATTTTTGTAAATGGAGCGTCTTGTGATGTGTAGATTGGGATCGGGTTGTCGGATTCAATGTAAAGACAACTGATAATGTCTTCATCACTGGGTACTGAAAGTGTATTTGAAACTAAGAGAAAAATAACAAATGAAAGCAGTGTTACAGAAATTTGAACTTGAACTTGAGATCTCATGGTGTGATTTTTTTTTTTTTTGGTTTCATGAATGTATGTCTGTTGGGAATATATTATATGTTTTAAAACATGAATTGATTTCCCATTAAAACTGTTTAATATTCATAAAGTTTTTTCAATAAATTGTTTCAATCATTAAAGTTTTGACCGTTTCATTTTTATGGGTGTTAATTGTGTGAGTTATGGCATAATTAATTTTCATTAAACTCTTTGAAACTTTACTATAAATTAGATCGAAAATGCTATGTTAACAACTTATTAGAGCATCTCCAATGAAATTTGGGTCTCTAAAAATTTAAGAAATGGCTAGCCCGTTTCCATACTTTTTGATATGAATCCCCTCTTTTATCGTGACACATCATCACTCAAAAGATTCAATTTTTTACATAACTGTTTATATATTAAATGCTTTTTATTATCGGAATTACTGTCGTACCCTTTAGTTATCCGGTCAACAAAACAATTAAGATTTTAAAAAAGATTTACTGGAAAGAGAACGTGGGTTTTTATTTTTATTAAAAAATAAATTTAGAAATATTATATTCAGAGAACGTGATTTTTGCTAACCCTAGAAACAAATCGTATCAAGATTTGGTTAATTGTTTTTAGCTTTCTTTGAGACTCTTATTTTTCTTTGCCAATGATAACAATGGCAGTAGTTTACGAAGTATCACCAAGATTTGGAATCTTCTGAACTTTTTGTTTCTCTTGCTAATGTAAAAGATTTATCAAACTCTGCTTTTAATGAATTTCATCAAAGGTTTCGTATATCCGGTGAAAAGAAAAATCATTTGTATTAATATTATTTTTTAATTGCAGAGGGTAAATACATTGTTGTTGTTAAGCTGACTCCATGTTGGGAAGAAAATCACTAGTGGAAAATAGAATTTTAACCACTTTCTTGGTTTTATGAAAACCACTATTGTTGGGCAGATGTAATTATAGGTGATGTGAGCCACAGTTGTTTTATTAAAACTTGTCTTCGAAACAGTAGTTTTTCTGGAGGGTATTTATGTTTCAGCCGAGTTTTTTTCAATCATCCCTTAATTGTGAATCAGTATTAGGTTTTGCTTCTTATTATTCAATCCCATCACAAACAAATTTCTTTTGAGATTCCTCTTAACCGAATCAGTATGAAGAAATCTAAGGTTCTTAGATTTCTCTATTTCGCAAGGAGAGGCTTACATTGGGTTTTATTTAATTTCTGTTTTTGATTCTCAAATTTGGGTTTTAAGGTTTCTGATGATAAATTGATGTTTTTTTCAGTTTAGTTGCCGTTGAAAAGGGTTTTGAGTGAATGGCTTCAACAACTTCATGAGAAAACAATTCTAAGGTATACAAACACTATTACTTCCTCTGATTTCAATTTCTCAAATTAGGGTTTTTTAATTTAAACATTTTTTTTTCTTATTTGGAGTTCAAATACGTAGATTTGGGTATTTTTGATTGATTTTAATTGTTTATGTTGTTAGTAGTAGTTCAATTTTGGTATTGTGTTTTCGATTTTTCTCTTCTTTTTGAGTTAGGGGTTTTCTTGAATGGATTTGGGAATCCATTCAGGTCATTCTCAAATTTATGCCTCTATCTCTGCTTTAGTTTTTGGTGTTTTTGTGTTGCTAAAAGTAGTCAATTGGTTTCCATCTTTTTAATAATTGCAGGATTATTTGAGTGTCAAGTTTAAAGAGACCGGTCACAATAACATGTACTTTCCAAAGGTAATATATGCTCGGTAACGATTATGTCAGGTCTAATCTTGGAGATTGTGGTTGTATTGTCGGTCCATCTTTGACTTTAGGTTGTTCAGTGTCTGGACCTTCTGATCGCGATGATACGCTGTGGATGGTAGAAATCTTCCGAAGCCACATGATGAAATAGATGAGTTGGGAGACATTCTGTTGCTGATGTGCTACTATCAAGTCTTCAAGGACTTTTCCCTAGGAGACACCCTTCGAACTAGCTTCTGAATCTTGGACTGTGGTATGGAATGGGATGCGGTGAGCAGTCCCCAGTTATATTTCTGTTAGATCAGATGGCATGGACAAATATGTGAATGTATCTTTGTGGCGTGCTTTTGGAGTCTTCGATGCACATGTACGACTTCATGTTGAGAAATTCCGCAGCTCGTAAAACTTCGGCAGTGATGATGTTGAAATCAGAAATAACCAGGTTGAGGGGGGTGAAAGCGTTTCGTGCCGGTATTCCCCTTGTGTAGCCTATTTTTATTAAATCGCCTTGAGTCCACGTCCAAGGGATTTGATACAAGCTTATTTTACTCTTCTGGATGTGTTGCTGGGATGCACATGGACGAAATATTCTGGATAGCGAAGAGGTAGGAATGAGAGAGTTATGTTGTTTACCGTGGCTCCTCTGTTTCCTCAAGAAATTTTTTTACCCGCGTCTCTGGAATGGACTGTGATGAGCAGTCCCCGGTCGCACTTTTCTTTAGAGTCTGAAGTTGTTTTCCTCAGAACAGGCTTGGGATCCTCCGCGGCCTCGTAAAGTGTGAAAGGCGTCTTCTAGACAAAGAGATGATGATACCAGCGAGCGTGTTGGCATGTGCCAATGGCATGATCGGCCATTAGGGCCACGCCCTGGTGAGAAAAGCTACCAGCGAGCGTGTTGGCATGTGCCAATGGCATGCTCGGCCATTAGGGCCACGCCCGGTGAGAAAAGCTACCAATGAGCGTGTTGGCATGTGCCAATGGCATGCTCGGCCATTAGGGCCACGCCACAGTGAGAAAAGCTACCGGCCGAGCGTGTTGGCATGTGCCAATGGAATGCTTGGCCATTAGGGCCACGCCCTGGTGAGAAAAGCTACCAGCGAGCGTGTTGGCATGTGCCAATGGCATGCTCGGCCATTAGGTCCACGCCCTGGTGAGAAAAGCTACTAGCGAGCGCGCGTGTTCGCATGTGCCAATGGCATGCTCGGCCATTAGGGCCACGCCCTGGTGAGAAAAGCTACCAACGAGCGTGTTGGCATGGCGCGGCTAGGGCCAAGGTAAGGGTGTTTGGCTTGGCGTGACCGGATAGCTAGGGCCATGACAGAGTGGATTTGGCATGGCGCGGCTAGCTTGGGCTAGGTGTGGCTGGCATGATTTTCCATTGGCACGGAGGTGCGGCTAGCATGGTTGGCATGCTTTGGCGCGTTTGGTGTGACTAGCATAGCTAGGGCCATGGCAGAGTGCGTTTGGCATGGCGCGGCTAGCTTGGGCTAGGTGTGGCTGGCATGATTTGCCATTGGCACGGAGGTACGACTAGCATGGTTGGCATGCTTTGGCGCGTTTGGGGTGGCTGGCATGATTTGCCATTGGCACAGAGGTGCGGCTAGGGCTAAGGTAAGTGTGTTTGGCTTGGCGTGGTGTGACTAGGGTAACTAGGGCCAAGGCAGAGTGTGTTTGGCATGGCGCGGCTAGCTTGGGCTAGGTGTGGCTGACATGATTTGCCATTGGCACAGAGGTGCGGCTAGCATGGTTGGTATGCTTTGACGCGTTTGGCGTGACTAGCATAGCTAGGGCCAAGGCAGAGTGCGTTTGGCATGGCGCGGCTAGCTTGGGCTAGGTGTGGCTGGCATGATTTTCCATTGGCACGGAGGTGCGGCTAGCATGGTTGGCATGCTTTGGTGCGTTTGGTGTGGCTGGCATGATTTTTCATTGGCACAGAGGTGCGGCTAGGGCCAAGGTAAGGGTGTTTGGCTTGGCGTGGTGTGACTAGCGTAGCTAGGGCCAAGGCAGAGTGCGTTTGGCATGGCGCGTCTAGCTTTGGCTAGGTGTGGCTGACATGATTTGCCATTGGCACAGAGGGGAATTAGGGTTTTGTTCGTTGTAACCCTAATTTGAAAAAATACCCCTGTTTAATTACTGACTACATGCATTAAATGTTCTAATAAATGTGTCACCGGTGACATTAGGTTATTTGGGGTTTTACGATTTTACCCTTTGTTTAAAAACCACCATCAACGGTGGTATAATTTCCTCCATCGATACGTATACCTTGTTGAGAATACTTCTTGTGGCTATGGAACTCTAGTTATTTGACCGGTATGTACAAGCCTCAAAGTGTCGATTAGTTTATTATCTTCAGCTTCCTCATCCTCAAGTTCTTGCAACCTCATTCGATGCATTTCTTGTTGTAATCTAAACTGATTCATAATAACATTTCTCTCTTTATTGGATCTCGCCATTGATGATTATGTAATTTAAAATTGAAAATAGAGATAGAGAAATTGGTGAAGTATACATAGAAGTAGGTGTGAGTAACTTGAAGATGTACAATGACCTATATATATATAGAAACCAACATGTGGAAATAGCCGTTACAAAATAACTACTTATCGATATTCATAATATCGTTGTCGATATTATTTGGGTTTGGTGGCGCTAGCCAGCACTACAATGGTTTTCCCATAGTAGCGCAACTCGTTTTCCATGCCAACTGGTATGTCAAACAGGTTTTCTTTTGGCATGTGCATAGGAATAAGCCTAATAGCATGTTTGGATGTGTACACAAAAATTACAAATTTAAAAAACAGAAAAGTCAATTTGGGTATTGAATTTGAAAATGACTTTTAAAAGAAAAAAATTAACTTTTTTTTTTTGCAAAATAGTTTTGCTTCTGACTTATGGTATCCAAACGCACTATTACTTGCTCAGTTCCTCGCGTGCTAACATGTAGATAGTACATAGCTTGAAATGGGGAATAGTATTGTATCATTTTCCATTTTCCAATAAAATAGGAAACAACCTAGTATTAAAATCACCTTATATGTTAAAGAGACGTCATTATTTTCCCTGCCGATAACATCATCAACAATTAGGTAAACTTTTTTTTCACCATTAATGGAAGAAAAAATTGAAAACCTAAACCCTACAGTTTTTCAAGCTAAGGGCAACTCATCCGAGTCCCTAATCACTGAATCCTCCAACCGTGAGTTTTCCTTGTTCCTTTTGTTTGATCGATGATAATATAAAGAATAAAAAAAACTTATGTAAATATGGGCAATTCAATCTGTACCTCTCGCGATTATATCTAGCTTTTCTTTTTTATCTAATAATATTCCTTGCGTTTATGGAAAAGAATTACAATCACTTTTTCGATTTGACATAACAAAAGCAGTATATTATATTGACTTTATTAACCAATAAAGAAGATATATATTGATTTTCCTTCATGAAAACGGTAGGGATTGAACTACTAGGGTTTAAGGATGAAAGACATCTTAAGAAAACAGTAGCGGATTTAGGAAGCTTTTGTTCATGTTTTTGTTGACAGCCAGAACTCATTTGCATCCTAATTTGTTTTTGTTTTTGTACACACAGTTAACAGTTCGATAGCAACACCTCGAGCAACAACACCCGAAGAGAAACGGAAAAGGCAAAGGCAAAGGGAAGAATTCGATAAAATATTTTCAGTAAGTAGAAATTTATTGACTGCGGAACATAAGTGACATTGTGTATCGGGCAACAGTTTGGAAGGTCTATATATAACATCTGACATGATATTACAATTTCTGTAAATGCAGCATAGAGATGTGCTTGATCTTATGCTCCATGCATTTCAATGCGAACTTCCAGAATGCCAGGACCCTGACTGCCATGAGGTTAAGGAAATGTATCGTAATGGTATACAGGTTCATGGTACACTTTGTAAAACTCGTGCTTCTGGTGCTCTCTGTGATTTGTGTCCAAAGATGTGGTATTTCCTTGGACTTCACAGTAAAAATTGTAATAGAGAATGGTGTTATGTTCCGCAGTGTAGGTGAGTAGATCTTTTTGAATGCATATATATAGCAGGTAAAAAAAGAAAAACACTTGATCTGCTCAATAAAAAACTTTTATGGTTCCTTTGTTTATGTCTTCAGGTCCTTGAAAGATCATGCGAATATGTTGCAAACTTTTCAGCACTCCATGCAAATTTATCAGCAACCCTTGCAAAATTTTGAGCAATCCGTGGGAACTTATCAGCAACCCCTGCAAACTTTTCAGCAACCCCTGCAAACTTTTCCGCATACCCTGCAAGCTTATCAGCAACGCCTGCAAACTTATCAGCAACCGCTGCATACTTTTCAGCAACCCTTGCAAACTTTTCAGCAACCAGCAGCCGGGATGGTGAGGACCCCAAAACTTATGGAGATGCAGTCATCCCAAACCACAATCGCTGGATCCTCCAACCGTGAGTTTTCCTTTTTGGTCGTTTTGCATTCGGTCGGTTATTAAGAATCAAAATTGCGGAGATACTGGGGCTCAAACCTTATAACTTTTGCAATTATATGTACTTGATTGATGCGTTCTTCTTCTTTTCTTTTAGTTGTTACTTTTTTATTTTGACCGGTATATAAGAAATATATTATATATAGATTTTTCTTAATTGTTTTTTACTAGGGTTAATGGATTTCAAGGATGAAAAACCTCTTAAGAAAACAGTAGCGAACTTTTGGTCTTTTGTTTATGTTTTTGTCTTTGAAGACGTAGGAACTCATCTACATCCTAATTCGATTTTTACTCGCGTTATGTAGAGACAGTTAGTAGCTTGATAACAAACAATCAAGCGAACTATGAAGCATATCTAGAGAAATGGAGAAAGCAAAAGGAAGAATATAATAAAAAGCAAAGTGAAGAATTCGACAAAATATTTTCTGTAAGTAGAAATTTTCTTGACTGCAGAACCTCAACAATGTGTATTAGGCAATAGTCAGGAAGGTTTATAATTTCTGACATGATTTTGTAATTCCGTAATGCAGCATAGAGATGTGCTTGATCTTCTGCTCCACGCATTTCAATGTGAACTTCCGCAATGCCAGGACCCTGACTGCATTTTGATTAAGGAAATGTATAGTCAAGGTTTAAAGCGTCATGGTTTACGGTGCACAATTCCTACTAAAGGTGGTTGTGATCCGTGTACAAAATTGTGGTATTTCCTAAAACTTCACGCGCGAAATTGCAAAAAAGAATGTTGTTATGTGCCGCATTGCAGCAGGTGAGCCTTATCTTTTGTTAACTGCATATGACTATGACATATGATATGTATATTAAAAGAGGATGACAGATTATTAATCCGTCTTATAAAAACTTTTATGCTTCATTTGTTTTTGTCTTGATCAGTTACTTGAAACCTTGTATGAAGTCGATACCATTCCCATTCCCGGGGCTACCCTATTGTATGATGAGCTTTCCACAAGACTTGCAAACATTCCCAGCCCTGAGGGGGATGGCTAGAAAACGAGCTGCAGAGGCTACACCAGGTACAGCGGACAATCAAAAGAAATCCCAAAAGATTAGTATAAATTCAATCCCTTCTTCTTCGAATCCTTTTACAACATCAACATCTCTAACAGAAACAGTAACAGGGTCTCATCAATTCAAGATCACCGATTATTCATTACTAAAAGGCTTAGGGATTGGAAAACATATAGCTTCGGAAACATTTGATGCTGGTGGATATAAATGGGCGATATATTTCTATCCAGATGGGAAAAGTCTGGAAGATAATGCTGCTTATGTTTCTTGTTTCATAGCTCTTGCTAGTGAAGGTACAGATGTTAGGGCTCTTTTCGAATTAGCACTTTTGGATCAGAGTGGGAAAGAAAGGCATAAGGTTCATAGTCACTTTGGGAGAACCCTTGAGAATGGTCCTTATATGCTTAAATACCGTGGTAGCATGTGGGGATGTAAACGTTTTTATAGAAGAACTATGCTAGAGATGTCGGACTACCTTAAAGACGATTGTCTTATAGTTCAGTGTAAGGTTGGCGTTGTAAAATATCACACAGAGGGATCCAAGAAAGAACCTCCTCCTGATGATGTTAGCCAGCACTCCGGGGAGCTATTGGAAAGGTAAAAAAATAAAATAATATTCCAATTTCTTCTTACAGTTAATGTTTTTGTACATTTTTTTTTTTATTCTTGTCAGATATATGCATAGTTGATTCTGTGTTGTATTAATTGTTTGTGGTGATCAGACAAGAAGCCACTGAAGCTGTGGTGGAGAAAATGGGTGGTCACCTCTCTGTGGAAGAGGCTGTGGTGGATAAATGGGATGAAAAGGAAGTTGTTGTTGACAAAATGCATCACCTCTCCATAGCAGAGGCTCATGAGCTGGATGCGATGGATGAACATCACAGCTCTGTAGATGATGAGTGGACACTAGTATAGAGAGATGGAGTGAAATTGTTCTTCTTCAGTAACGGTGAGAGCCAGGAGTAGTGCACCAAACCGTTCCAGAAAATTGCTAATGCGGAATCTCTCAGTTGTAGAAAAAATTAGAACTATTTTCTTTTCGGATATTTTAACTTTTAAGCTGGTCGCAAGAGCATATTTTACTTTATTATTTCTTCAAAATTAGAACTATTTTCCTTTTCGAATTCACAAGAGCTTATTTCAAATGCTTTATTATTCTATGATTTATTATATTATATTATATTAGTCCACCCTTTTTTTTTTTTTTAGGAGTCTTGTTTTGAGTACACTCTCTAACTACTAGGGAGCATTCATGTGATAATTTAACACTTTTTTTATTGAGTTATTTAACGAGAGAAGTTATTAAAAGCACACATATAGTTTTGAAACCAGGAATTAACTAATTAAATAAGAATATTACACAGATATTGTGCATAATTTTTGATTTTTATTTCTAAGAAAAATAGAAATCGGCGATATTATGAGAAGTGTTACGGTATTAATAAAGAGTTCAAGGATGAACGACCATTACAACAAATTTAATGTGGACAACCCCGTTGACGAAAAGCCTAATTTTTATGGTGATGCATCTGTAAAAAAAAAATTGATAACACTAAAGTGGGTTTCGGTTTGTGCTCCCTTGGAGTCTCGAGACTACTTTCATTTATGATTTTATGTAGATTTATGGGTTCAATTTCAACCTTTCAATCGGAGGAAGTTTGAGAACCACCAGATCACTTGATAGTTCTCCATAAATAAGTCGTTTAGTCATATGGATGTTGAAAATGAAACTAGAAATATTGATGAATGAGCTAAATTTTATCAAGCCAAATTTAAATTCAAATCTGGTGAATGGATCAAAGTATTGTAAGGCTTAGTCCTACGGTGCTTCAAGATTCGACTTTCACCATGGTGCCACGTCACTGCGAATCATCTCCCATCCCCTACGGTGGTTTAATATTCTCCTCAGAAGCGCCAAATGGATAGACGTTGAGAGACCAACAGTTTGGGGCTTCCTCCAGAGCACTAAATGATTAGTCACTAGTCAACGTGAGGTTAACTGATGTTTATCAAAAGACAAATATTTAGCGTGAGCGACCAATAGTTTGGCGCTTATATGGGCACCTAATTATTAGTCGCTCGGCGCCTTTTGGTTAGTCGCTCGCAAGCATATTCACAGAGAGTATCCTATGGAGCGCTAAACCATTGGTCGCTAAAGCAATTTTTGGAGCGCCAAACCTTTGGTTGCTTCCGTGTTGATTCAATATTGCGTTCAAGCAAATGCTTGAACTTTGTGTTAAATCAACCCTTTGGTCACGCTTTTGTAACGGTTCCAATGTTAAATGTTGAACTTTGAAGGTCCATAGGGGAAAGAATAAGGCTGGATAATATGGTGCTTCATCATTCAACATTCAACATGGTGCCACGTCACTTTGAATCACTTGCCAGTCCTTATGGTGATTCTAAATTCACAACAAAAACACCAACCATTTGGCTCTAGGTGGAATATCTTCCCAAAATATTCTTTAAAACGACCAACCAACGCCCTCCCATATGAGATATCTTTCCTAAAAATATTGGCATATTTTTTTTTTTAGAAATATTCTCTAGAGCGCCAATCATTGGACGCTAAAACAATTTTTTGAACGCAAAATCGATGGTCGCTCCTGTGTTGATTCGAGATTGTGTTTAAGCAAATGCTTGAACCTTTTGTTGAATCAAGGCTATGGCGACGTTTTTGTAACGGTTTTGAAGTTAAATGTTGAAAGTTGAAGGTCCATATTGGTATGGCATAGATAGTGTTAGAATATGGGTATCCAACTCAAAACCAATTGACAATGAGTAGAGAGGCCCTAAGGATTATAAACCGCAGGATCTTACGCAGACAATGTGGGACTAATAATAATCTCAACACGCCCCCTCACGTGTAGCCTCGTTGAGTCTAACACGTGGACAAACTAATAATAATCTCAACACGCCCCCTCGCGTGTAGCCTCATTGGGTCTAACACATGGACAATGAATCGGGTGATGCGGAGTAAAGGCGCGGTCAAATAACTCGTCGCAAATAGCCTGCTCTGATACCACGTTAAAGTCTGCGGGCATCCAACACAAAACTAATTGACAATAAGTGGAGTGGCCCTTCCATATTATATTTAAGTTAATTAAGAATATATTAGCAATGTAAGATTATTGTCCTTCCACACGCCCCCTCATGTGTAAGGCCAGTAACTCGGCCTAACACGTGAACCTAATGACCAAAGTCGGATCATGGGTGCACAAGTGGCAAATTCGGTCATAAAATAAATAATGGCCAAAATTGGGCCTACACCCCGTTTAACTCTGACCAAGTATATATCGAAGAATCGTTTTTTTGGGGACCATGGTTTTTTTGGGGGACCATGGTTTTTTTGGGGAAAAGTTCGGTTAGTTGCAAAAAACCTTTCCCAACCGAACATAAGTTCGGTTAGTTGCAAAAAAAATTTCCCAATCGAACATAAGTTCGGTTAGTTGCAAAAACATTTCCCAACCGAACATAAGTTCGGTTAGTTGCAAAAAGAATTACCAACTGAACTGGTAAGTTCGGTTAGTTGCAAAAACATGTCCCAAACCGAACTGGTCAGTTCGGTTAGTTGTAAAAATTAGTTGCAAAAACATTTCCCAACCGAACATAAGTTCGGTTAGTTGCAAAAACATTTCCCAACCGAACATTAGTTCGGTTAGTTGCAAAAACATTTCCCAACCGAACAATAGTTCGGTTTAGTTAAAAAACATTTTCCAACCGAACAATAGTTGGTTACGTATAAAAATATTTCTCAACCGAACCTAAGTTCGGTTACGTCGCAAAAAATATTTCCTAACCGAACACATTAATCCCAAAAAAAACCATGGTCCCCCAAAAAAAAACCATGGTCCCTAAAAAACGATTCATATTGAAATGAGTGACGAATTCAATCCCCGATGGATCATTTGGTCCTTTCAAATGATATTGTACTCTTTCTGTTTTTATCAAGAAACACCATCGCTTTTTTAGTTTAGCCGGGTGTCACCGGATTATCTACAGTCTTCCTCCCTTAACATCCCAGACTCCGCTAAGACAAAAGAAGGTGAACGGGGCAACTTTTGTCCATCTCCGTTTGGTCATACCGAGCTGGAGTGCGAATTCGTGCACACTCCTTAACGAGTGTATATTTCACATTTTAATTTTTACCCTTGATTTAATTCGTGCACACTCCTTAACGAGTGTATATTTCACATTTTAATTTTTACCCTTAAATTTTACCCTTGATTTAATTTAATTTTTACATTTTAATTTTAATTTAATTTTTACCCTTGATTTAATTTTTACCCTTGATTTAATTCGTGCACACTCCTAAACATGGAGGGTGATGGGGCCATCCGTTAAATAATCAACCGATCAGAAAAATATGTGAAATATACACTCGTTAGAGGAGTGTGAACAGATTTGCACTCTACTTAGTTGTGACGAAAATCAATGTTCTCCACGTGTCACTAAGTTAATGGCCAATAAATTTCTATTTAGAAATGAAAAAACTCACTTCTTTCATTTTTTTCTCACTATTACAACTTTTAAATCACTCCTCCTCACAGAGACCTAGAACACCAAATTCATCTACTGTGTTTCCTGAATTGATCCTAATTTAATCTCTATTGGAGCTAAGATTGGTGAAAGTGCTCATAGAAAAGTCTATCAAGGAAGGTAAATTTTTCAACTCAGCTTATCAAATTGCTTAGATTCATAAGTGCGTTTTCAGATAATTGTAAGTATCCCTCGGCGCTGGATTGTTAGATGGGAAGTTATCAAATGTAAATTTGTGTGTTTTTCTTTCTTATCTATCAGCTGTAGTCATTGTTGTTGATTTTTCAGGTACAGTGAACAAATTATTGCAGTACAGGTTCTTAATTATGGGACTAATCAAGAAGATAGATGTACTTGAATCTCGGTTCGTTCGTGCCAACCTTGTTAAGGTAGTAGTTGATCTTAAATTACTAAGATTGGTGAAGGTGCTCATGGCAAAGTGTATCAATTACAAGGTAAATCTTGTGAACTTTTGAATTTTTCTACTCAATTTTTCAATTGCTTAGATTCATTAGTAATTTCAATTTAAGAATCCGTAATTGTTAGACGGAAAGCTATCAAATAAGTGTGGGAGATATGTGTGTTTTGATTTGTTATTTATCAGCTGCTGTTGTTGATTTTCAGGTATGGTAATCAAATTATTGTAGTTAAAGTTCTTAATTGTTGGAATAATCAAGAAGAGCCAGATGTAGTCGAAGGAAGGTTCGTTGGTCAAGTCGGTAGGATGTCTAGAGTTACACATGCAAACCTTGTTAAGGTAATAGTTGATTTGTGATGTGCTAGTTTTTGTGTTTAAGTTGAATTTCGAGTTATGATATGAGCTTAGTGATTTTGCAGTTTATTGGAGCTTGTAAGGATCCAATTATGGTGATAGCTATAGAGCTGTTGCCCGAGATGTCACTATGGGAAGTTCTTACTCAGCATCCGACCGAAACAACTTGACAGTTGTGACATAGGTTGTGCTAGTGCCATGGAGTTTTACATGCCAATGTAGTTATACTGAGAGATTTGGAACCTGGTAAGTTGAATTGTGCAGCAATTACTTTGTTTTTATGTGCTACAGTCATATTTGTTCTGTGCAGTGGTCATAATGTTAGGACTTAGGATGCATGTTCTTCAGGGTACTTATTAAGGTCACAGCAGCTAATTGGTTACCTTTCATGCTGTTTTTGTTGTTATTACTGTTGCTCTTGTTGTTTTCTTCTTCTTCCTTTCTTTCTTTATCGAATTCTGAAGAGTAGAAAATTCTCGCTCATAGGTTTTCTATGAGGTTTATCCTCAACAGACTTAGTCTTCTGTTTTCCTTTAACTACACCATTATCCGGGAGATTCATTTCCATCCCTCCAATGTCTAATTCGTATTCAGATTCATCACTATCGTCAATGCATTCATGCTTCAAATGCTCATAGCTCATTGTGGATTGAGGTTATTACTTAGTTGTTGCAATGTGTTATGACCATGAGTTTCAAGGTACAAATTTTAGGTACCTATACAAAAACTTATATAGATGTTGATTCTTTCATTTCGTATTCACCAATTTTGTCATTAGTAAATTGGTGTTTCTTGAATTCAGTTTAAGGTATGATTGTGTTGGTTACTATGGGAACATGTAAGAGCTTTTACAGCTATGCAGGCCTTTCCATATTAAACAATAACAAGTAAATGCTCATGATGCAGACTGTCCTTTACTTACTGCAAACCAGAGTCTGTGAAGCTTGCTGATTTTGGTCATGCTAGAGAAGATTCGGTGACTGAGATGATGACTGCAGAAACCGAAACTTAATGATGGATGGCTCCTGAGATTGTCACTCTTGTCCCTTTACCTTTTGTTTCCTTCTAGTTCATCAAAGAAGAAACATGAATAAAAATGGAATAGAAATCAAAACTACAGACACAAAGATTGTTTCCATACGGCAACTAGCTTTTGTTTGCAGTTGTACAGCACTGTGATGTTGTGGCAGGGGGATAAAAATCATCACAGTAACAAGGTTGATGTCTACAGCTTCGGCATTGTTCTGTGAGAGCATTTGATTAATCAAATTTCATTTGAGGGCATGTCCAACTTGCAGGCTGGTAATGCTGCTGCATTCAAGGTGAGGCAGCTTCCTTCTCTACTTTCGCTTGTGCATATTTGCAGAAGTAACTGACTTTTAATTATATGCCTCAATTTCATGTGTCATCGTGAACTCTAGAAACTCATACTAAGCAGATAGATCACTTTTTTTTCTTTTTAACTTTTTGCAATATGCATGAAAGCTACACAAACTCGCCAAACGTACGTTCTGTACTAACTCGAAATTTGATCCCATCACGCAGACCACAAAGATTTAACTGATTTGATACATCCAAATATGATAGTGCTCTAGCCATATTCATAGTTCATATCATCGATTTGTACTTCCCCAGAAGATAAGATGATGGCTTGTAGGTTGGTGTTAGTCCCCTCTCTTATCACAAGTCAGGTTTGGTGTCACACAACTTAAACTCAGTTGCTGGCTTGCTGATGTGGATATAAAGTAAGGTACAATGGGGAGTGTTGTATTGTATCATTCTGCATTCTCCTATAAATTAGGAGGCTACCTATCACCTTCCCTATCCACAAAATCATCAATAGTTCGGTAAAAATAAAATTTACCATTAATGGGAGAAACAAGTCAAAACCTAAACCCATTCGTTTTTCAGCCCATGAGGCAGTCATTCCAAACCCCGATCGCTGAATCATCCTTCAACCGTGAGTTTTCCTTCTTCTTTTTTGCATTTGATGGATTAACTTATGGAGATATGTGGGGTTTGAACCCTGTATCAATATATTATTAGGGTTAAGTGACCTCTTAAGAACGCAGTAGTGGATTTGTTCATTTTTTTTTGGTTTTGTAGACCGCGATTCTCATCTACATCCTAATCTGTTTTTGGTTCCTACTATGTTGAGACAGTTACTAGTGGCTGTATGACAAAACATGAAGCAGAAAATCAAGACAAACAGAAAAAGCAGTATGAAGAATTCGATAAAATATTCTCTGTAAGTAGAAATTTTGAAACATGATACTGTGTATCAGTCTATATAACTTCTCACATTATATTGCAATTCTGTAATGCAGCATAGAGACGTGCTTGATGTTATGCTCCATGCATTTCAATGCGAACTTCCAGAATGTCAGGACCCTGACTGCCTTAAGGTTAAGGAAATGTATCGTAATGGTATAAAGTGTCATGGTATAGCGTGCCAAAGTAGTGTTTATGGTAATGGCTGTGATCCGTGTACAAAAATGTGGTATTTCCTTCAACTTCACGCCCGGAATTGCAAGAAAGAATTTTGTTATGTGCCGCATTGTAGGTGAGTACATCTTTTTGAGTGCATATCTATGAAAACACTTCCCGTTGCACCTTAGTTTGATCTTTATAGGACAAAGAAAAAGACTCTTAATCTGTCTTATAAAAACTTTTATGCTTCCTTTGTTTTTGTCTTCAGGTACTTGATAGATGATATGAATAGGAATCAGCAACCCTTGCAAACTTATCAGCAACCGGCTTTTCCGCAAGCACAAACCTATCAGCAACCTTTGCAAACTTTTGCACGACCCTTGCCAACTTATCAACCAATTTTTCCACAACCCTTGCAAACTTTTCCCCGTCAATCAGCCACGATGGATATGACCAGAAAACAAGCTGCAGAGGTTGTCCTGGAGACAGTAAATGGGTCTCATCAATTCAAGATCACAGGTTATTCATTATCAAAAGGTTTAGGGATTGGGAAATATATAGCTTCGAATACATTTAATGCCGGTGGATATAAATGGGCGATATATTTCTATCCAGATGGAAAAGATCTTGAAGATCATGCTTATTATATTTCTCTATTCATAGCTCTTGCTAGTGAAGGTACAGATGTTAGGGCTATTTTTGAATTAACGCTTTTGGATCAGAGTGGGAAAGAAAGGCATAAGGTTCATAGTCACTTTGGGAGAACTCTTGAGAATGGTCCTTCTACGCTTAAATACCGTGGTAGCATGTGGGGATATAAACGATTTTTTAAAAGAACTGCGCTCGAGATGTCAGACTACCTTAAAGATGATTGTCTTTCAATTCACTGTAGAGTTGGTGTAGTCAAATCTCACAGAGAAGAACCCAAGATTGATTCCACAGTACCTCCTCCTGATATTGGCCAGGACTTTGGGGAGCTCGTGGAGGCTCCAGTTTTTAAGGTGTGTGAAGTATTTCCATGTTTATGTTTTATGTTTAATATCATGTTTGCAGACAAGTTCCATGTTGCCTAGATGAAGATAACATGAAAATGTAGATTGGAAGTACCAGATGCACCTGCGAGTATTTAACCTGATATGACGTACACTGCATGCACGTATCTGTGGGAGAATTTGATAACAATTTTAATGCATTTATTTTTCTTGTTAAACCCAAATCTGTTTGTTTTTCAGGCTACGAGGCAGTCATCCCAATCCCCGGTAGCTGGATCCTCCAACCGTGAGTTTTCTTTATTATTCCTTTTTTTGTTCTTTTTCTTTTGCATTTTGATCAATTGTTAAGAATAAAACTTGTGGAAATGCGAGGATTTGAACCCTGTACATCTCTGGCGATTCTATTACCAATTCTTGATTGATGCATTATAAAAGGAATTGTATGATTTCCTTAATTGTTTTTACTACTAGAAAGATATCTTATGAAATAGTAGGGGATTTAAGAAGCTGTTGTTCATGTTTTAGTAGATGTCGTGACTCATTTACATCCTAATTTGTTTTTGGTCTTGTATTATGTAGAGACAGTTAGTAGCTGGATAGATCACAATAACAGGAGTCAGTCATGGACCGAAACCCCTATTGCTAGATCCTATGGTGAGTTTTTTTCTTTTCTTTCAACCGATTAAAAATAAAACTTATGGAGATGCAGGGATTGGTAGTTCTCGCAACTCTATTTCTAATTCTTGATTGATGCATAATTGTTATCTCTAGGTTTAAAAGATTTGCAGGATAATCTGCAGGATTACATTAATTCGACTGGGAAAAGGTAAAAGAAAAAGAATTACTTTTTATACTGGTAAACATTTCTAGTTCTTAGAGTTTCTTACTGTGGTTGAATTTTCTTTATTTAGGTTAAGAATTGATGAAGAGGATGCCAGTTATTTATCTCAAATTCAGAAACGAAGGTAAAAACTGAATTTCAAAATCAAAATCACTCTTTAACATGGCTTATTTAGTTCTTGGAGTTCCTTATCGTGGTTGAATTTTCTTTATTTAGGTTAAAACTACTCAAAATGAAAAACAAATGTAAAAGAAAACATAATATTACTATCATTTTGTACAGTTGTTACATCCTAAACTAGGATGAAAGCTATCGTTTATTCCTTGTTGAGAAACTTTTATAATCACAATGGTGCATCAACGAGTATCCATCCTAGTTTATGTAGAGACAGTTAAACAAGTGAGTCAGACTGAGTTAGACAAGTCAGTTAATATGTGTGCATTATCTTAATCGTTTATCATTTTATTGTTGTTTGATGGTTGTATTCTTATTGTGGTTGAATTTTCTTTAAATAGGTTGAAACGCGATGAAGAGATGGCAAATTATTCATCTTTAGATCAAGAACAAAGGTATATTTTATTTTTTTACAGGTCCTATTACAGTTGTTGATGTCTTGTATAATCAAAACTCATCTACATCCTAAACTATGATGGAAACTATCGTTTATGCTCATTGATAAACTTGTATAATTCCGGTGATGCATCAGCGGCAGTTTCCATTTTCGTTTCGTAAAATGAGTCAACCCCAGTCAGTAAAGATGTTTGTGTTGTTGTTTCTGCCTTCTTTTCATAACCAGTCAAATGATATTTTCTTTCCTACTCGATTGCAGAGCAGACCAAAGGCTGAAAAACATACAGCAATCGATGGAATACTCGATGAGTGAGAACTCCTGTCAATTGTGTGGAGCGAAGGAACTTACATATGAACCTCCCCCAGTAATTGGTATGACAAGGGATATCTCTTGCGTTCCTTCAGTGCCAAAGACGAGGCTTCAAAAGAAGAAAAACATTGAAGAAGCTGATGAATGGGTAAGAACTTGTAGTACTTCCCATGTTTGTTACATGTTTACGTTGAGACTTGAGTTGAGTTGTGACTACTTTGTCTATCCGCAGTGGGTTCAATGTGATAAATGCGGAGCTTGGCAACATCAAATATGTGCCCTCTTTAACGGACGAAGGAATGATGGAAAGCAGCAAAAATACACTTGCGCCAAATGCTACACAGGTGAGGTCGAAAGAGGAGAAAGAAACCCGTCACCACAAACTCTTGGTGCAAAAGATCTGCCCAAAACAACATTAAGTGATCACATAGAGCAGCGGCTTTTCAAGAGTTTAAGGCAGGAGAAACAAGAAAGGGCTCTGTTCCACGGGAAGCGTATTGATGAGGTGATTTATTTTCGTTATAGTACATGCTTGTGTTTAGTGATAGATATAAAACTTCATTTCTGTTACTGCCAGTACCATCTGAAAACTAATTCTCGTCGGTGTTCCAGATCCCCGGAGCAGAATCACTTACTGTCAGAGTTGTGTCTTCTGTTGACAAAATGTTGGAAGTGAATCAGCGTTTTCTGGAAATATTTCAAGAAGAAAATTATCCTTCAGAATTTCCTTACAAATCCAAGGTATTTTGACTTTCTCTTCAGTAGTCATAAATTTATGCTTTTTATTGGGGGCAATCCACAATTCAAAGACTACTGTTGGTGGACTCAACTGCCTCTAAGGGACCGAGATTTGATTCACTGGGAAATGTTTCCTCCAGGTAATTCTGTTGTTTCAAGAGATTGAAGGAGTAGAAGTGTGCCTTTTCGGGATGCATGTTCAAGAATATGGCTCCGAATGTCAGCACCCAAACCAGCGTGCAGTGTACATTTCTTTTATGGATTCTGTCAAATATTTCAAACCTGAAATAAGAACAGTCAGTGGGGAGGCTCTTTGTACATTTGTGTATCATGAAATTCTGGTAATATCTATCAACTAACTAAAATATACTATAAGTATATTTTAGTTTTTCTGTTTGCCTTTTTATTTTGCAGCTCGCCATGTAGATCATCATCCTCAACTGTCAGCATTTGTAATTGCTCTCAGTTCCTTTTTATTTTTCTTTATTTATCTTCCAGATAGGATACCTTGAATATTGCAAGCTACGAGGGTTCACGAGCTGTTACATATGGGTGTGCCCTCCCTTGAAGGATGAGGAGTATATCTTTCATTGCCATCCGGAACTTCAGAAGATGCCCAAGTCTGATAAACTCAGGGAGTGGTGAGCCTAATTGCTTGCTACTTAATTATGTTGTTGAAAAGGACTGCTGACATTAATACTATATATATATATATATACATAGTTCCCTTTCCTAAGTAATGCCACATTGGATTCTCTGTTGTCAGGCTTAGTGCAGTGCTGCGAAAAGCTTCAAAGGAGAACATTGTCATCGAGCTCACTAACTTGTATGACCATTTCTTTATCTCAACTAGAGAATGTAAGGCCAAAGTAACTGCTTCTCGGTTGCCTTACTTTGATGGTGATTTTTGGCCTGGTGCTGCTGGAGATATACTCAATCAACTCCAACAACATGATGTTCAAACTGATCTCTCGGCAAATGCTTCAAAAGATGTTGTTTTAATGCAAAGGGTAATTTGTTTCCTTACATTATTTTTATCAGCAGCTAGTGGTGAATTCTGAACACAGGTTATGGTTTCAATCCGATTATATATGTTTCCTGGTCATACTCGTCAGATTTTTTTAACATGATGGGACTTCATCTGTACATATCAGTTGATTTAGAGTTGTTGAGTATCTAAGTTTGTTATCATCTCTTCACAGCTTGGTGAGACCATACGTCTGATGAAAGAAGATTTCATAGTGGTACACTTGCAGCATTCATGCAACCATTGTTGTATACTAATGGTATCTGGAAAGCGGTGGGTTTGTAACAATTGCAACAAATTTCAGCTTTGTGACGAGTAAGCAATTCTTGAATCAAAAAATATCTGGTGATTGATACCTTTGAGCTGCACTTTCTTAACTCTTTAAATCTGAAAATATCTGCACTTTTATTTATTTATTTAAAACACCGCCTCTGCCAGCACTCTGACCAGCACTTGACAAGATTAGCCTGAAAATTTTTCGGGCGCTCGAAATCAACATAGACAAGAGGAATCTGGAAATGAATTCCTCGAGCAACTAGTGTTGTGTTTAGGACATTGGTAAAGGGTGTTCCAATTTTAAATCATGTCAACATAATAGCTCTAAGTAACTTTTTATATGAATTCTATGGTAACACCCAGCCATACTCAGATTAGGCAACCCCTTATTTTTGGTAATCTTATAGGAATAGAACTCCTACTGTTCCTTCTAAGAATAGAATTCTACTTATCCAAGTAATAATTTCAGTGGTGTTTTGAACCTAAAATACAATCAAAATACATATAGCATTAGCTTTTCTGGCATATTTAGCTAACCTATCTGCAAAACTAACTTAGATGTATCAACATTATGGTTTTCATTATTAGCCGCAGATATGGATAGTTGTCATCATAAAGATAGCAGCAATAAGCCAACAAGTATAAATAAGAACTTATTTCCTTAGGGTTTTTGCCAGGAATTTCTTCAGACAAGTCACAAGTAGCATCAGTATTTGTGAAAAATTGAAAGAAACTTATTTTTCTTTATCAGTAACTTAGGATTCGACAAACCTAATAAAGAAGTAGTTGACAGAATTCCTTTATTTCAATAATAGGGTAAACATGAATATTCAAATTGGCTAACATTATTCTGCATTCGACCTATTGAAGATGAGAATTGATTAGGAAGCTTGAAAAACTTAAAATGCAACAGTGATGAATGAAATTGAAAAGAAAATGGTTCTGATTTTGCTAAGGTTTGAAAGTTTGGGGAAAAAAATGTTGGGGGAGATGAGAAAGATGATATGCAAGAGAATAAATTTAAAGACCAAGTGTATGAAGATGGTCCGGATGTAGTTTGTAAGAAAATGTGGATTCGATTCTTACAAACTACATCTGGACCATCTCCATACACTTGGTCTTTCAATTTCTTCTCTTGCATCATCTTTCTCATCTCCGTCCACATTTTCTTTCCCCAAACTTTCAAACCTTAGCACAATCAGAACAATTTTCTTTTCAATTTCATTCATCACGGTTGCATTTTAAGCTTTTCAGATTTCCTAATCAATTCTCATCTTCAATATGTCTAATAAATAATAATGTTAGCCAATTTGAGTATGCATGTTTACCCTATTATTGAAATAAAGGAATTCTGCCAACTACTTCTTTATCATGTATTCTTACCATGTCAACCCAGCCATTATAAATAGGCTTCTACTTTTAATTAAAATACCCGAACCACTTCATTGCAGGTGCTATGGTGTAGAACAAAAACTTGAAGACAGAGATAAGCATCCTATCAATAGTAAGGATAAACATGTCTTCCATCCGGTGAGTGTAGTAGTGCAAATTTTCTTATATACAATCATACCAGGTGTATGTAAAACCCAAACGTATCTTTAATTTGAGAATTCACTGATCAGGTTGAAGTGAGGGATGTGGCAAAACATACTAAGGACATGGATGAGATTATACCATGTGAATTCTTTGACTCTAGACAATCATTTTTATCTCTATGTCGGGGAAATAATTATCAGTTCAATACTCTGCGAAGGGCAAAACATTCATCAATGATGGTTTTGTATCATCTTCATAGTCCAACTCTAGTTTCTTGTGGTATTACATGCAACATGTGCCAGCAAGACACTGAAGCAGGTCAAATATGGAGGTGTGGAATCTGCCCTCACTACAATTTATGCAATTCTTGTTTCCAGAAGTATGGCGGTGCTAATCATCCTCATCAGTTAAAAATCTATCCATCAGCTGCTGAGGGTGATGCACAGAATTTAGAAGTTCGGCAAGTTCGAGTTTTGCAGGTATTTGGATTTTCTTACCCTTCGGTTTAGTCATTTGTGTATAAACTATTATTGGACATCCTATTGCTAGCTTTTTCTGTTTGAAACCGGTTCCACATTACATGCTTTTGAGTAAATAGTAAGTCTTATAAAGTATCAGGCTACAGTCTGGAGGGTCTGTAACTTCTGACATGATATTGCAATCTGTACTGCAGCTTAGAGACATGCTTGATCTTCTGGTCCACGCGTCTCAATGTAGACATCCACGCTGCCAGCACCGCGACTGCCTTAAGATTAAAGGGTTGTTTCGCCATGGTATACAGTGCAAACTTCGTGCTACTGGAGGCTGTATTCTATGTAAAAAAATGTGGTATCTCCTTCAACTTCACGCCCAAAATTGCCAAAAAAAATCAGGCTGCCATGTGCCACGTTGTAGGTGTGTAGCCTTTCAAGCGCCTATCTCTAATATATGATGTCTATACGACAGAACCCGAAGATGCCATTTTTCTTAATTTTTCCTAAAAAAACTTTTATTTTCTTCAGATTGATATAAAAACTTTTATGCTTCCTTTATTCTTGTCTTCAGGGACTGCAAAGATCAGTCGAAGAGGTGGCAGGAACAATCTGATTCTCGGCGTAGAGCAGCTGTGATAGAGATGGTCAGACAACAAGCCACTGAGGCTGAGCTGGAAAAAATGGGTCACCTCTCCATAGGAGACGCTGTGGTGCAGGATACAATGGTTGAAGACTACTGCTATGTAGCAGACATTTTGAGGGACAAAATGGGTCACCTCTCCTTAGCAGAGGTTTTGCTGGATACAACGGATGAAGATGATGAATGGATGTTTGTATAGAGATATGAGTGAAATAGAGCAAAAAATCTTAGGTACTCATAAACCATTTCTGTTAATTGCTGGTGGGGAAATTCTTAGTTATTATAGAAATATAATTAGCTGAACCATTATTTTTCTTCGGAAATTCAAACCTTTAAACTTCTTAGGTAACCATTTTATAATTTTTCATTCATTACTTCACCCATTTTCCCCTTATCCTACATATTGTTGCTGTTGAGAACTATTAGAGGGAGCAATGGTAAACTCATTTTTTGAGCTGCCTCATCTGACAATATGGTTTGCATTTTTCTTTTCTTGTTTTTGGATGTCAAATTAAGCAGCCTCTAGAGTCTAGACCATTGGTTGTGTATGTTAAAATTCTAATTCTGATAAAACTAGAACGAGTCTTGTCCAAACATTTTTGATCCAACAACTTCATGGTACTTGCAAAACACTTGATAAATAATAATAAAAGAAAATTATTTATAAGCCACAATTTTTATCACGGCGCATTGAATATGAATAAAACCCTTCCATAGAAAAACTCTTCGATAGAAAAATCTAGGGCTGCACAACGGGTAGGGTGGGTAGAATATGGCCTATTTCACCACCCTACCCACTTAATGGCGGGTAAGAAAAATTTACCCGCCACCCTATCCGCCTTTAAACGGGTAAGATCCTACCCAACCCACCAAATGGCGGGTAGGGTGGGTGGCGGGTATAACCGTTTTTTTTTTTTCTTTTCTTTTTATTCCATGTCCTAAAAAAAATAAATCAACGGATACTATAAGTTATATATCGTGCAATGCAGCCCAACAGATTATTAATTCCATGACGTGCAATGTTGAAATAAATCTCAACATTGATAATATTATATCAAATATCTTCAAGGATCAGGTTATCCCTCTCCTGTGACACTTTGGGGTAGCCATAGAACTTCATATCAGAGCGTGTCTCTTACAGTGCCTAAGCTGTGTGGTCTTCCCTATGAAAAATTTACTTGTAGATTATTGAAACATACACGAGCTGGATGTATGCTACCCACATGAGCAGATATTTGAGTTTATGGGTGATTCTGTAGTGGCTAAGCTCTTTATAACTTGGTCTAGCTTGTCTGTCTTCACATGGTTAATAACTCTTCTAGACCATTCAGCAAAGTAAGTCTCATTGTGGCCAACCTGCGCACCCTTGAAGTATTTGAAGCATCGATCACTTTCTGCAGGAGGGCATATGTTGTCACCTTGTTGGTCCCACCAAGCACCTTCGTGTCTCATCCCAGAGGCACTTGCAACCCAGTGATGAGCAAATTGGCCCACACCTGCCAGTTCTTTCCATCCTCTGGGAAAGAACTCCATCACACTACTACCCCTATCCATTAGCACCTGGTTCGTCAATTGAGCCCCATGTGGTGACGCCACTATGTCGGTAGAGCTCATTAATCTGTATAACGTACATACACATACATAAGAAAGAATTAGGTTGAAAGGAAAATCAGCAATTCATATCACGTCTATAGAGATGTTAACTAGATTATAGTGCAGAGATAGTTTAGATAATCTTAAGTTTTCAATTAGCATATTTGATTGATTTTGACTCGTAAATAGCTTTTACTGAATGTGAACTTCTTGTGTGTGTGTTTCCCATCCTTTAGTTTACAGCTATAATATTATCAAGGTAACATATATAGATCAGCTATAATATTATTACTTTCTCTTTGATTTATTACATGACGTGCAATGTTGAAATAAATCCATTGTCTTTTTTAAACCAACGGATACTATAAGTCGATATATAATTTGGCGGATAGGCGGGTGGGTAGGATAATTTTGAGCATTACCCATCACCCTACCCGTTTATTGGCGGGAAAGAAATCTTTACCCGTCATCCTACCCATCAAACGGCGGGTAGGATAGGTAGGGTAGAAATAGCGGGTAGGGTTAGGTATGTGTACCCTAGAAAAATCATCAACAATTTAGTAAAGGTAAAATTTCCTGGCTGGTTTGGGGTCTATGAAATTTTTGATCCCAACTTTTTGGATGATTGATAGACACATTTACGTGTCTATTTGGATCTCAATTATGTATATTGTTAGTGCTCAATTTTATACTTATTTGATTATTTTATCTTTTTGTAGGTGTTTTTTGAGAAAATAAGCTTTTGCGGAAAAATTGGCTCGATAAGTGGTATTTGCGCTCGTGGGAGAAAATTACTATTCGGACTCTCAGTTTGGATAAGGGGCACTTCAATTACTAAGGGGCACCTCACTGCTATATGCACTCACTAGTTGGTTACCCCCATGGCAATTACTATCCGCACCCCCATCTCGTTAGGGGGAGTACCATTTTATTCGTTTGAAATAAAAAATGGCGGGAAAAATATTATCAACAGCGAACTCCCGTGACTTGGATTTGGACGTGACTTTCTCGTGGATTTTCGTCGGACCAAGTTGGTTTGGGCTTGGTTTGATCATACAGGCAAGGTACATGGATTAGAATCGAAAATAAAGGGAGATATGGGAAGATTTCCCAAAACAGGGGTTGTGAGATATATCGGACCGTATTGCTTTATTTGGCAATTACGGTTGTGAAAGAAGAAAGATATCTTCTCCGTCGATTGTTATCTACCTATTAAGAGAGTGTAGGAAGCTTACAAACATCCCAGAGACGCGTAAGAAGATTTGAAAGAGATATTCTCGTGACTTGGTCGTGAAGTAGAAGAAAGAAATATTGGAAGATTTCGGGAGATTAGGTCGACCTGTGTAATATATATAAGGTGTTGGGAAGTCAAGGAAGGTGGGTAGAGAGTTTGGGGTAGAGCATACGCATAGAATCACGCTGCAGGAGGAGTTGCAGCAGCAGCAGAGAAGAAGAAGGAGAAGTTGCAGACGACAGAAGAAAAGTGTCATTCTCAAGAACACGAAGAACAGACGCATACAGTCAGTCGATTATTCTGCCACACATTTGATTTATCGTTTATTAACAGTGACTTCGCAACACTTATAAACATTGTAGTTTTCTGTTTTTATTACTCTTCTCTTTTCACTATTGTAAACACACTTTTGAACCATGAATAAATATTTTGAGCGTATTTTCACCATGTGGAGCTAAACCCCAACACTGGGATGACGGAGGAAGCCTTATCACAATTGTTTGGTAACTATAATTGATTCTTTATGACTTTTTGCACTTATTTTAATTGATTTATGATCTTTACTAATTAGTTGTGATTTCGTTTGATGGTGTATCCTTAGACGTAAGAGCTTTTGATATACCATGCTTGTGATTTACATCTAATATTTTAGAAATCTACTTTTGGCAAAGAAAAGAGTCAACAAAAGAGCTAGAATTGTTATGAGTCATTATATGAACCAATTGAATGTGATTAATGGTGGAATCCGAAGTCCCAGTCCTCTCGATATTTGTGACATCTTTTGTATATACTTTTGTTATTAAGTCTTAAAATCAACCTCAACGAGTCCGGGTGAACGATTCTCTACTTACCACTTCAAAACTACATCAGTTTTTGGCGCCGCCGACGCGGACTTGTATTTAGGTTTAGGTTTTAGGTTTTGCATTTTTTTTTTAGGTTTTGTATATATATTTTTATTTTTATTTTCTTTGATTTTACTTTGGGTATTTTTGATTTTGTTGTGTAGGTTTTGCTTGAAATGAAGGTGAAAAGTTGGACTTGCCATAAAAGGAGAAAGCCGAAGCTTTTATTTTTGTTAGTTTTTATATTCTCTATTGTATATATTGTTCGTTTAAATTTTCTTTTCTTTTTTGTATTTTATTAATAAAAAAAAAATCACTGCACACACCAATTGCATCGTCAAACTACCGATTTTAGGAAAACTCGTGGATTAGTAAGCTGAACCCGTGCCTTGGGCCTTATGGGAGTAACCAACTGAAAGTCCACAAACCTCAGCCTCGTACCTTTGGGTATATTTTGTTGTGGTAACCTGAGCCTACCCATTTTATTCGAACTTGCATTTGCATGTGCACAAAAGAATGTCGAACTGGTATTACAATAGCCAATACAACGAATATCCGAATGATTCCAACTATGGATCCAATTGTGCTGAAAATGCCTCGGTGATAGGAAAGGACAAACAATTACTTATATTTTATTTGACCAACCACTGCCGAATATTGGGGTATTACAATACCACCACATTAAATTGGAGCCGTCCTCGGCTCCAAAATATATTCAAGCCCAGATCTTCGACGTTCCCTTCCCCTCATGAGACAAGTACCTGGAACAAACTCATCCAGCGTACCTTCCCACCCTCGGCTAGTGACTCATCGTCGGCTCTGATACCATTTGTAATGACCCGTCCCTTCACCGATATTGTCCCCACTTAGCCACTGTGGTCGTCCGGAAGTGTGGGGTTTTCAAAGGGCATCGCTGCGGTCATCTAGCAGTAACTTCCCGGGAGGTCACTCATCTTATGATTGCTCTTGCCCGAAAACGTTTAACTGCAAAGTTTTCTGCCAACTCGGAGCCAATTGTGCTGAAAATACCTCCGTGATAGGAAAGGACAAACCATTACTTATATTCCCTTCGGCCAACCACTGCCGAATAATAGGGTATTACACATTTAGTCAGGTCTCAGATTAGGATAGAAGTGTGTAGTTGAGATTCGAATATCACTGTTATCTACCGTTTGAAGGCGAAGATCAACAAGAACTTTGGAGTACTTCAACATCAAAAGGTAAGTGAAGACTGGACCACCTATATCTCAAGTTTTCATCATTTCTATCTATGAGACATTTTCGCATGACTAAATTAGACATTACATGCATAATGGAAATTTTGAGTTAAGTTTATCTTGAATATCTTCTCGAAATATGACATTAAGTAAGAACATTTGTTCATACTTGATGAATTTGGTTTAGAACATTTTATTGCTTATAACCTAATTATGATTCAAGATTATCATTCGAAAATAGCCTGTAACAGTGATATGTGTCATTGATGTTATTTGGGAATGTTTCGAATTGATTTAGAGAGAAATATAAAACTACTGTTAATCTGGATAAGGGACAGTACACATACCCGTTCACATCGTTATAAGTCCAGAGCCGCAGTATCTATACCCATCTATAGTTCGGCAAGAATTTTATGGTACGCATACCCGGTATCCATATCATAAAAAGTTTGTTACTCGTGAACCAGGAGTGGTACACATACCATAAAGGATACTGTTGGTTTTGAAACCGGAATGGTACCCATATGCGGTACGCAAACCGGAAAAGTTATGTGAGTTCATAACCCCGTTTTTGTCTCAAGGGTACACATACCTGGTACATGTACCATGACAAAAATAATCACGAAAGAAAAGTCTTAAAGTGTTATATGGAAATGGTCAAGCTTATCGTTTAATTGGCTAGTTTCGACTAACCTTCATGAACATGTCATTGTACACGACTCGGTTATGGTTTATCCTAACCAGAGTGTATATTCTACTATGTTAATCTCAAAGTCAAGTTTTTCATCTAATGGTGATTATTGGTTGATTAGTTCCAAAGCTATCTTAGCTTAAACCTAAAGCAACCTTGACCCTGAAGTCTATAAAATGAAAACCTCAAACAACTTGGATCTTGGAATCTCTGAAACTATTCTTGTGCGTCCTAGTTGTAAACTAGAGTCGTCCTCTCTTTCAAACCCTTCTAGGGTTTAACGACAAAAAAGACTTCACTTGGGGATTCGTGAAGCCAGGTCCATTTATCGTTCACTTGATAGTTTGTGTATCCTGATCTTGTTTTTATTGTTCATCTACTCACTCAAACAAGATAGATAGAAGTCACAAAGTTTCTTCGTCTCAAATTTTGTGAATCTACAAGTTTCGACTTGTGAGGTGAATAATAACTTAGGATGCTCTTCGGGAGTTATAAGACCGGATTTTAAGGTTTGCTAGACTTTGTCTATTTTAATCGATTTCATACCTCGCCTTGATCTTTGATCAGAACGAAAATCATACGTATAGGATTATTTATGGGAGGAATATTGGTTTAAGGTCTTCAATTAAGTTGAAGCAACTTTTAGGCAGTAAAGGATGTCAGCTAAGGGAATCATTTGCGCACAGTCCTGCTGGGATTCAAAAGGTGTAAGGAGCGCGACTGTAACTAAATCGTTGTGACGGTTTAATTCGGTTTCAACTATATTCCAGTCCGAAGTTCTAATAGTAGGCTAGTGTCTATAGCGGTTTAATACAATTTGGTGTTCAAGTCTGGACTAGGTCCCGAGGTTTTTCCGCATTTGCGGTTTCCTCGTTAACAAAATTTCAGTGTCTGTGTTATTTCTTTTTCCGTATTTGTTGAGTAATGTAATGTAATGTAATGTTTGTAGTGTAATAGGAGTGTCAACTCCACATTTAGTTAGTGTGTGTAGGTGTGTGGCACACATGCTTCTCTAGTCATATATTGACTAAATTAAGAAAGTGAATGTAATATGTTTTGAGAAAAATGAAATAGAAGAGATAGAGAGGAAATACTTCCCCATCTCCATTTCAACCAAAATCAATCAAAACAATCAAATATATTCAATCATAAATCTAACAATTGGTATCTAGAACTTAGATCTATATAGATTTGATCTTGGTGAGTGAAAAAAACAATTTCTACCCATTAAATCAAAAAAATTAGCAACATTTAAATTTTTCAAAATCTAGATCTAGAAAGAAAAAACCCAATTTCTTCAATCAATGGCAAGTAGTAACTCAAGTTTTTACATTCAACAACCTTCAATACCACTTTTTCATGGAGAAAATTATGATTTTTGGGCCATCAAAATGAAGACCTTGTTAATGTCACAAGATGTATGGGAGATTGTACAAAATGGGTATGATGAAGTTGAAGATACATCAACTCTAGAACAACCCCAAAAGGATTTACTTAAGGAGAGTAGAAAGAAGAATGCAAAAGCATCCATGTACATTCAACAAGGAGTTGGAGACACTATTCTACCAAGAGTAATCCATTTTCCTATAGCTAAGGAAGCTTGGAATATCCTTCAACAAGAGTATGGAGGTAATAAGAAGGTAAGAGAATTGAAACTACATTCATATATAAGAGATTTTGAGAATCTAAAAATGAATGAGAATGAATGTTTGAATGAATTTTCTTCAAGAGTTGTTGAAGTTGTTAATAATATGTTGATGTGTGGTGAGAAGATGGAAGAAAGAAGAATTTGTGAGAAAATATTGATTTGTTTGCCGGAGAAATTTGAACCCATTGTGGCGGTTTTAGAAGAGACTAAAGATTTCTCTACATTAAAGTCACAAGAATTATGGGCTTCTTTGAAGGTGTATGAACAAAGGGTGTCGAGGCACTCGGAAAAATCAATTGAAAGTGCATTTCAATCAAAATTGAACTTAAACTCAAAAAATTCAGCAATGAAGCAAAATGGGTACAAGGGCGATTATTCATCTAGCTCCAATGGAAAGGGAAAATGGAAGAAAGGAGGAGATAACTCCAACAACTACACAAAAAGTGATACTTCTCAAGTACCAAGGTGCAATTTTTGCAAGAAGAATGGTCATTTGGAGAAGAATTGTTGGAACAAAAGAAAGCCCCAATGTCGCAATTGCAAGAAGTATGGACATTTGGAGAAACATTGTAGATACAAAGAAGATGAAGAACAAGCCGGTAGAGCGGAAGAAAAAGAAGAAAAACAAAATTTGTTTTATGCTTGTCAAAGTGCCATGGTGACTTCCAAGAGTGAAGTTTGGTTTGTAGATAGTGGTTTTACAACTCATATGTCCGGTGTGAAGAGCTTGTTTGTTGACATGGATACATCCATAAACTCTCTAGTGAAGATGGGGGATGGAAACATGGTTCAAGCTAACGGAAGAGGTACAATTTGCGTGCAAACTATCAATGGAGCAAAATACATTAGAGATGTGTTATATGTTCCGGATTTGGCACAAAATTTGCTTAGTGTTGGGCAACTTGTGGAGCTTGGGTATGCGGTTCATTTTGAAGATGGATATTGCACCATTTATGACAAGAAGCACAACAACAAGAGACAAGTAATGAAGAGTATCAAGATGGAGAAGAATAGAAGCTTCCCAATTGTGTTTGAAAAGGATAAAAATATTGCATTGAGGATGGAAACCATTGATGAAACATGGTTATGGCATAAGAGACTTAGGCATTTGAATTTCAATAGTCTCAAGGTGCTTTCCAACAAGAACATGGTGCAAGGACTTCCACAACATATCAACCACAAAGATGGAGTATGTGAAGGTTGTGCACTTGGGAAGCAACATCGCCAACCATTCCCAAAAGGTGTAGCATGGAGATCAAATGAACTTCTTGGTTTGGTACATACAGATGTGTGTGGACCAATGAAGACACCAACTCATGGAGGTAATAGATACTTTATCTTGTTCATTGATGATTTAAGTCGTATGACTTGGGTGTACTTCATGAGGCAAAAATCAGAAGTTTTTAGCATCTTCAAGAAGTTCAAGAGCCTTGTTGAAAAGCAAAGTGGTCACTACATCAAAGTTTTGAGAAGTGATAGAGGAAAAGAATACATGCAATAACAAAGAGTTTGATAAATTTTGTGAAGATGAAAGCTTGGAAAGGCAATTAACCGTGAGTTATATTCATCAACAAAATGGTGTTTCCGAGAGAAAGAACCAAACCGTGATGGAGATGGCGAAGTCCATGCTTCATGACAAGGGTATGCCTAAAGTGTTTTGGGCCGAAGCCATCAACACCGCCGTCTACTTGATGAATAGGTGTCCAACAAAATCCGTATGGGATAAAACTTCTTTTGAAGCATGGAGTGGGAGAAAGCCATCGGTAAGACATCTCAAAGTTTTTGGTAGTGTATGTTATTCTCAAATTCCAAAGGTGAAGAGGACAAAGATTGATGAATCAAGTGAGAAGTGTATATTCATTGGCTATAGCCTCCAATCAAAAGGTTATAGGTTGTATAGCTTGAAGAACAACACAATGATCACAAGCCGTGATGTGTTATTTGATGAAGGAGCTTCATGGAATTGGGAAGAAGGTAAAATTGAGAAGAGAACCATTATTGTTGATGAAGAGCAAGAAAATTCAGCAACAAATGAAGTTGAAGAAGGTGAAGAAGATGGGGAAGAACTACCTCAAACACCTCCAAATACAAAACAAGGAGCATCTCCAAGTATGTCTCCAAGTACTAGTGCATCAACATCACCACCGTCGGCACCAAAGAAGTTGAGAAGGTTGAGTGAAGTCTATGAAAGATATAACTATTGTGTGGTTGAACTGGAAAATTTTGAAGAAGCATCAAAATAACCGGTTTGGATAAAAGCTATGGAAGAAGAAGTTTTTGTCATTGACGAGAACGATACATGGGAGAAGGTAGCAAGGCCAAGTGACAAAGAAGTTATTGGTGTGAAGTGGATCTATAAGGTGAAGTACAATGCGGATGGAACGGGTCAAAGATACAAAGCAAGGTTGGTGGAAAAGGGCTACTCACAACAACCCGGTATCGACTACAATGAAACGTTTTCCCCGGTTGCTCGTTTTGACACCATTAGAGCCGTGATTGATATGGCTTCCCAAAAAGGTTGGTTACTTTATCAACTTGATGTCAAATCAGCATTTTTAAGTGGAGAACTCCATGAAGAGGTCTATGTAGAACAACCACAAGGTTTTGTGGTGGAAGGAGAAGAAGACAAAGTATACAAGTTGAAGAAAGCTTTGTATGGTCTCAAGCAAGCACCAAGAGCTTGGTATAGTGAGATAGATGGATACTTCAAAAGGCAAAACTTCAACAAAAGCAAGAGTGAGCCTACACTATATTTGAAGACAAAAGGTACGTCTATTCTCATTGTTGCCTTGTATGTTGATGATCTTATCTTTACGGGTAATGATGATTATATGATAGAGCAATTCAAGAGAGAATGGTAATGAAATATGAGATGAGTGACATGGGTTTGCTCAAGTACTTCCTTGGTATAGAAGTTCATCAATGTGAAGATGGAGTGTTCATTTCTCAAAGCAAGTATGCCTAAAAGGTGTTGAAGAAATTTGGTATGCATGGTTGTAACCCCACATCTACACCACTTGTAGTGAATGAGAAACTCAAGAAAGATGATGGAGGAAGAAAAGTTGATGAGACTTACTATAGAGGTCTTATTGGAAACTTGTTGTATCTTACACAAACAAGACCCGACATCATGTTTGCTTCAAGTATGCTTTCTAGGTTCATGAGTTCACCTAGTCATCTACATCTTGGCGCGGCAAAGAGGTTGTTGAGGTACATACAAGGAACAATGAATTTTGGAATCATGTATTCAAGAAATTTGGATGTCAAATTAGTTGGCTACTGTGATAATGACTTGGGAGGGTGTATTGATGACATGAAGAGTACATCGGGTTATGCTTTTTCTCTTGGTTGGTATATTCACATGGGCATCGAAGAAGCAAGAAACCGTAGCTCAATCAACGGCTGGGCGGAAGCGAAGTACATTTCGGCATCAATAGCTATATCTCATGTTGTATGGCTAAGAAGAATCATAGAAGACATTCAAGAAAAGCAAGAAGAAAGCACCGTAATATTTTGTGACAACAAATCGGCAATTGCTATGTCCAAAAATTCGGTTGAGCATTGTAGAGCAAGGCACATCAAACTCAAGTACCATTTCATTCGAGAAGCGTTGAAGATGGTGAGATAGAACTCAAGTATTACAAGACGGAAGGCCAATTGGCGGACATATTCATCAAGGCACTTCCCAAAGGAAAATTTCAACATTTCCGTGAACTACTAGGAGTAGAAGAACATCACATTAAGCAGAGATTGTTGAGTAATGTAATGTAATGTTTGTAGTGTAATAGGAAGGTCAACTCCACATTTAGTTAGTGTGTGTAGGTGTGTGGCACACATGCTTCTCTAGTCATATATTGACTAAATTAAGAAAGAGAATGTAATATGTTTTGAGAAAATGAAATAAAAGAGATAGAGAGGAAACACTTCCCCATCTCCATTTCAACCAAAATCAATCAAAACAATCAAATATATTCAATCATAAATCTAACAGTATTATATTGTTTATCTTTATAATTAAAATATCATAGGTTGTAAGTAAATCAATCAAAGTAGATAAATCCATCCTTGTTTGTTTGATATGACCTGATTGATTCTTGGATATTTATTTTTGAGATCGTCCAAGTACTCTCACATATAATCAGGTTCACGAATTTGGTTCTGTAAACTTTCTGATTGTGAGACAAAGAGATATAAGCTCTTCGTATAATTCTTGATTGAGATTCATGATAGACACATTTATGTGTCTAATATGATCTTAATTGTATGTATTGCTAGTGCTCGATTTTGTATTTTTTTATAGTTTTTTATGTCTTTGTAGGTGTTTATGGAGAAATACACTTGTGCGGAGAAATTAGCTCGAAAAGTGGTATTTGCACCCCCTGGAGAAATTCGCTAAAGGAACTACGGAAAAATTACTATTTATGCCCCAAAAATTACTATTTGCACCCTAGGAGCATATGCTAAAGGGACTTCAAGAATGGATAGGGGGAGGTCATCTTCCCAAATTCAAATTCAGAAGAAAAAAAACGGGTAATTTTTGGCAGCGCAGTTCAAATTAGGGTTCGAAGTTTGGAAAGGATTTAACGAGATTCAATCGTTGGATTTATCTCGGATGGTCATGTTAAGCAAGAACAAGGAAGATATAGTTGTTGGATTGGATCTAGTTGGGCTACATAAGCCGTTTGAAGCGAAACATGGAAGAACGAACTCTGCCGAGATGATTTTGCACGAGTTTTTCTCGGGTCTGTTCAAATCAGGTTTGGTAGTTGGCTTGAGATCGAAGAAAAAGAAAGTTCACCGGACTTTCTTTATGAACAAGGAGAAGAGTTATTTACAGGAATTTTAAGTGAATATTTGGGAGGATATCTTCTCTAATTTGATTTGACTCTATCTAAAGGAGATTTGACTCTATCTAAATCTAAAGGAAGTTGCAGTGTAAGAAGGAAAGACAACAGACGCGTACAAAAGCTGGCAGGGAGTTATTTTCGTGACTTGCGAGAGGGTGAAAGGAAAATTATTTTCGAAGATTTCTTGACTTGGAGGTTGTTGTGATGTATAAATAGAGAGTTGGTTCGAGCCATGAGGGTTATCGAGGGTTTGGGGATTTGACATAGGGTTTTGTCTAAAACTGTTGGAAAATGGGTTCAAATAGAGGATGAAATAAACACAGAGAGATTGTTGTACTCCTGACTTTCAAGTCTCGAATAGATTTATTTTAGACAATTATTTCTACCCTCCCAATATCAAATGGTGATTACAACAGGAATATGAAATAATGCCTTCAGGATACAATGAAAGCCCTATAACAGAGAAATTGGATTCAAGGTTTGTACCCCTTGACCCAATCAAGAATACACAATAATAGGATTCTGATAATGCTTAGAGGAGAGAAAACAGAAAGTATTTCATGTTCTTCCAACAAAACCCAAACGACACTCTTATACATGATATGGACACTATTATACATGATTATGACTTAAGAAAGTATTGAATCCCTCCAAACCATTAAAAAGAATAGTTATGACTTGTGTGTTTAATTCTGTATACAAAACTAAGTCTGCGAGTTCAGTGCCATTCTCTAAACAAACTGGGTCTGCGAGTTCATACTACTAGCACTTTCAAGTGTGTGCAAAGTTCATGACAAAATTATAACAAGTGCTTTGGTAACTTAATAATAATATGCGGTCATTATAATCTTAAATGTTTAGCCCTGACTAATTGTTGGATATTTTCAATATCTTAGAAAATAAAATGGCTTTGTTTTTGGTTTACCACTATGATGGGGAAGTGTTATGTGTTGGATAAACACAATGGATGTTAGTTGGAGATGAAAAGACACCTTTAATAGGTGTGATGGTTCATAGAAGACAACCATTCCCAATAGACACCTTATGTGTCTTTTTGGAGTGAAGAGGCATCTTCAATAGGTATGAATATCCCTATAAGTAGTGAAGGTATTCTCTCATTCTAAATAAGGAATTCAACCTGTTTTCTCTCCATCTAAAGCATCATCAGAATTCTTTCTAGTGTGTTCTTGATTGGGTCAAGGGGTGCAAAATCTTGAATCCAATTTCTCTGTTGTAGGGATTTCATTGTATCCTGAAGGCATTATGCCAATTGATATTGGGAGGGTAGAAATAATCGTCTAAAAGAAATCTATTCGAGCCTTGAAAGTTTTTGAGTACAACAATTTCTTTTAGTGTTATCATCCTCTGTTATTACCCAAAATTTCCAACAGTTTAAGACGATTAATTTTCTCGACAATGGAGGGTGAAACTCTGGTGTTTTTTAAGTACGTTTTCCTGGTTATTTTTGAAACGTAAGGTTTCCGATATGACTCGTCCTCCGGCTGAATTAGTCTGTTATACTTTATCGGGCTTTAATTTGGGCTTTATGGATACAAGGTGGGGTTTATCATTTATCTTCTTTATGGACGGAACATTTTCAGAAGGGGAAGCCAAACCAGAAGAACCAGAAGGGGATGAAACTGACTCTCTGGTAGTGATAAATTTCGTAAGAATCAATGATGATTGTTTTTCCGGAAACAAATATTTACATCTGCGGGTTTAATTTGGGGGATGTTTAGTCTTCGGGAAAAGAGAAACAAGGATGATTGATGCACCGGTACAATCCTATGAAGAGATTTCACGATGGTCGGTGGAACATGAATCTCTCATCAAGTTTAATATAAGTATATGATTCCTGATCTTATACTCCACATTGAGTTTTAATATGTGTTTTCAGTTTTTATGATGATGTTGTGATCCATGCACATAGGAAATGACTAATGATTTGAGGATTAAAATTCTGATCATTATTAAGGCTAAGAACATGCATATGATTGTAGCCATTTATGTGTTTTCCAAGAACTTACGATATTTGAAGTCCACCCAAATTTTATGCATTCAATTTATTTGCTTATATGCGAGACTTGATGATATAGTAACTATGTTCCGTTGGAAATTGTCTGCATTTCCAAATGATGCACCAGATTGAAAAAAGTTACTTTGTGCTCTTTAAAGGCATATAAGTATGCAAAACTTCTCTTGTGAAGTTGTGATTGGATGTTAAAAGACATGAAATAATGAAGCCGGTAGCATCTGTTTGAGACCAGATAAATGGGCCATAACTCTTGGCAAAGTTCCCATCGGAAAGCAGTTAACCGGAGAGGATAGATTGAGATTAATTTAATCTACCAAGCGGTTAGCACAGATTGGGTAATAGCCATAAATCTAATACTATCTATCAGTATTTGTGATGATGATATTTGGTCTTAACAAGGGAGACGAAAACTAGATGGATCGGACTATGCAGGGTATAGTACCATACATACTAACTCCAGAACCGTCATATTTATGAGATAAGTAACCAATTGCTCGGTCTTATTCATAGATTTTGAACATTAATTAAGATATGTTATAGTGCTTATGATTCCATGAAAATAAGATAGTAAATTGCGGAGTTCATACATGCATGGACAGTAACCTTTGCCTGTTAAGTAATTGCGTAGATAATTATTTGTTGGGATTGATATAATTGCTTCTCAAAATCATTAGTGGTTTGGAAATTTAACTTATGTGCATTATTGGTTGCTACTTGCGTGTTAGGCAAAAAAAAAAAAAAAAAAAAATTAATCATTGATGTACAAGGAAGTATACATTATCTACTGCGATTAAAATTGATCTCCGGTAAAGAAGCGAATTATATTCGAACGATTTGGATTTTTTTCATAGAAAATTTTCACTCGAAGTCTTCATCGGGTAAGGGAAATCTTAGTTATCTACCCGAAACTTTATACTAGAAAATGTTGCATCTGGAGGGGTGTTTTATGAAAATCAGATGTGGAATCCTTACCAATGGTAAGAAGTTGGTAGCATGATTCTCAATCAGTAATTCTTCGTGGCATTGAGCAGTGTCATGAAATGGGGAGAAATTCATAGTTCTATCAGATTTTCTAGTTTTTGGGTTATTTTATAACAAAAATCACAATTGTTGAAATAATAATTGTATGATATGAACATAATTCTTGCGATAAGAATTATAAGGTTCCAAAACCTGGAAATTGGCATGTCTTAAATGACATCGAAAGGGGTGTAATACCGGCTAATGTGTAACGTATTGGAAAATTGGGCGGTCGACCAAATATCAACGATGAGGTGTTACGATATTACTTATGCATGAATTGTGAACATTTGCATTGCATAATGTAAAATGTTAAATAGACATTGTCTATGTCTTTGGGTATAAATTTGTAGAGGATTAGTCATGAGTAGAGGAGTTACTCATCGTGATAATATGCTTGTTTAAATAGCAAGTAAATTGCCTACAAATTTCTTATGCCTCTAGTGAATGCAAGTCTATAATGACTTAATGACTCCTTGTGAATTAACTGTCAATGTTAATTAGGATCACTAGAGAGGTTACAATTATTTTGTAAAATTAAATAAGAACATTTTTAATAGTGTTGTCAAAATTGATTGCATAAATGGATGCAATTAATGAGGAAGAATGGCTTAGAACCTAACTTGTAGTGATCCCATTTTTGGAAATTAAACCATTTGAGACACTTCTTGAGTCACGCTCTGCAAATCGGGCGACTGAATCGGTGAAAAAATTTCTTCGCAGATCTTGAGATTTGTACACCTTCTTCATTTATTCAGGTGATTTTTCTT
>JAJJWW010009153.1:0-22629 GCA_023531295.1 Papaver armeniacum
AGCGTCGAAGGCATCGTAGTTATGAGTAGTCTTAATGCCCTCGCACTGAGACCATGGAAATCGGCGCACATGTCGCAAGAACCACTTACCGATCGCATCGGGCCGATGATTGAGAAACCGATTCACGAGTATCTCGAATCCGGAAAGTTGCCCAAGGGGCGACCCGAGATCAATAAGATCAAAAGCAAAGCGGTCACGTCACGAGCTTCGAGGCGGCACTCTATATTTAAAATCGTATCGTAGGACCATTACTAAGGTGCATGAGTAAAGAAGAAGGACACACTATCCTCAACGATCAGCACTATGGAGCAATGGAAACCACAAGCCATGTCGTAGCCTAGAAAGACGATCTAAAACCATGGGATATTTCGCCATATATGAATGAGAGGACGCGAGACACATGGCCCTCATCTCGCGATGAGTGCCAAAAATTTGGAAAGAAGATACATGCACCGGCAAGACATTAAACTCGGTTATCACCCCTGGCCTTTCGCTAAATGGGGAATCGATATCGTGGGACCATTGCATGTCGGATCGGGGCAGAGAAAGTACCTGATTGTAGCCAAAGACTATTTCACCAAATGGGTAGAGGTCGCCCCATTGAAACACATACAGGATAAAAATGTTTTTTGATTCATCTGAGAACACATCATATGTCGCTTTGGAGTACCAGCAGCAATTGTCTCTAACAATGGGAAACAACTACAGGGCAAGAACATTGACTTGCTATTCAACACCTACAATATTCGAAAGAGCAAGTCTACACCCCTGTACCCCCAAAGTAACTGACAAGCCGAGATCACAAACAAGACCATCGCCGATAATATGAAGAAGAAGAAGATCGTGGGAATATGGAGAATGGTGCGAAGAACTTTATAACGTTTTTGTGGGCATACATGACAACTCGCAGAGAGGCAACCGGTTGTCGCCTTTCATGTTAACATACGGACCGAAGCCATCCTTCCAATAAGCAATGATACCTACAACAAGAATCGAAGCATGGAGACGAAACATCTCACCGATCTTATTCTCGCTAAACTAGACGATCTAGAGGAAACAAGAGAGATGGATCTGCGTAAAATTGAAAAATTACCATCGAAGAATCCAGCGAGAGTACAACAAACGGTTCGACCCAGAATTTCAACCAGGACAATTGGTACTAAAGCATCTACCCGCTTATGAACGTGATAAAAAAGGCATGGAAAATTAGCAAAGACGATGGGGAGGACCCTACACCATTGTTGAAAAGGTTGGTGAAGGGGAATACAAGATACTAAAACCGGATTTTAACACCCGAGCCACAACCATGGAATGCTACGCGACTAAAACTATATCACCCATGAAAACAGTACGATATATTGTCATTCATTTTAGTGAAATGCCACGAGGGGGTTGGAAATATGACAAGTGCGTCTAAATGGTCGTTTCGAACTCGGTGATAGGTGTCTAAAACACCTAATTTACTATTTAGTAGTTACGCTTTCTTTGCTACTTTTCTTGTAAATTATGTATCTTATGAGTATTTTTGAGTTATTAGGTGCTGGAGTCACACGGAGGAAAAGAAGAAGAAATCACTTTATTTGAGCAAGAAGGGCAAGAGTGTCATTTCACGTGCATGTGCTATCCGGAGCCGATCCACGGGTTAAGGGGATACTACCGGGGTGGCCCGTATCCATTAGTGGGTGCCTGTGTATTTTTTCTACTCTTACACAACCATGGAAGTCGAGAAAACGCATTTTCAATCATTCTCAAGCCAAATCGAGAAAAACAAGTGGCGGGTGAATCGAGCACAACTCGGGTGGAAATAGGGAGAAATCGTGGTGAGAATTCAAGATGGAGATGAAGTTTAAGGAGAACGAGGATCTCGTCGCTCATATTCGGATCAAGAAAGAGGGTTCATGGTTTGAAGCAAGAAAAGGGGATCTCGAACTGGGAATGGTTTTGAGCATCGATTCAAATCGAGAAGAGACGAAGTGGGGTTTCAGATTCATGAAGCAAGAGAGAAAGAATGATGATGGTCACGATGGAATTTACGGTAAGGATGAATTTAGGGTTTGTGTTCTTGAGAGATTCAATGGAGAAGATGGTGGTGCTTGTACCGTAGTCAAATCAAAGTAGTTTTGTTGTTGTTGAACAACACAGAAGTTGATTCATGGTGAACTCAGTTGATGGAGATAAATGTGATTTTCTGGGTTCTCAGTTAGGGTTGGTGGAATTGAAGTCACAAAGAGGTATGGTGGTAATTGAGATTGGTTCAAGAATGAGAGAAGCAATGCAATCGAGTTGTTAGGTGGTACCATGGAACCGAGTTACATGGATAGATGATGGTGCAATGAGCTACAAAAGTCGTTGGTGGCCGAGAAACAATTGCGCATTATTTGAGCTTGAACCGGAGGAGATGTTGTTGGTAGAGCAACCTGTTGTCGCAATTGAGTTTTACGAGATCTGCAGTCTTGATGTTTAGATCCCAAGGTTGTGATGCTATGGCAATGCCGTGGCTCGCAATTGGAGCTATTGGGTGGCTCGGTGGCAAGAAGGTGATGTTGTTGTGTTTGAAATGGAAGCAATGAGCAAGGAGATGATAAGAGCAAGACTCGAAATTGATATGACAGGTGATAATTGAAGTATCGAGGAGATAATGGGAGTTATGTTGTTTGTTGAGCTTAAGATGAGTCGGTGGTTGAACTTGAGCCGAACCCGAGATTGGAGTTGGGAAGATTACGGGGAATGTGAAGCTGAAGGAGTTGGAACCGAAGTCGTTGCCGTGTGCCGCACCGGTTTCGCCGAAGACTTGTTGCAATGGTGGATGGAATTGTAGGCCGAGGCATTGGGTGTAGGTGGTCCGGTGATGATTGAAGTATAGAACTTTGTTGATGGATTTTGCGGGCGGTGTATAGAATGAAGATATGATGCTGCGAAGTGGATCGGTGGCGCTGTGCTGCTGTTGATTGCGAGGCTGCGACTCAAGAGTAGGCAGTGAAATGATGTCGCAGGAGGTAATGGAGTTGTTATCAAGGCTGAGATTATTCGCAGCAATTGCAAGAGAAGGAAGGATGCAAAGAATAAAGGCGAGGAAAGTGCAAGGCAAGACAGCCGTTGCGATGTGAATGCATTGCGTAATGGCTTACAAAGAAACGAGAAGTCGAGCCGAGGATCGAAAAGCAACAAAGTGAGCTGCAGGTGTGGTTCTTCAAGGCTAGGATGTTGGCCGAGATGATGGAACTTCTAATGGTAGTGGCAGTGAATGACCGGTTGGAAATGGAGCCGAGAATTTCCGATGGAATTGGTGTTATTGTGTTAATCAAGTGGAATTGATGGTTGTGGAATTATAAAGCACAGATGAGAGGAGATTGACTAGCCATCATGGCTTACCGGAAAGACCGATGCACCATCTTGGTGTAACACAAGATGGCTCCGGCAAGATGGCAATGGCCTTGGCCACTCACCTCACTCACTGACAAGTAAGATCTCGACCGGGACCGACTCACTGACTCCTGCTTAACTCGGTCCGACCGAGTTGGCCCAAGCCGACTCGTTAACCAGACCCGAGTTGACCCGTTGGACCGGAACTCGGCGGATTTTGCCTGGCCACGGGAGCGATTTCCGACCACTTTTCCTGGCGATTTCCGACCACAATACAGCATTTTCGACCACTTTTGGGACATATTTTCTACATGGGTTTCTCCTTCTTATGGGCTTGGTGGATTTTCATCTAATGGACTTTGGAAGACTAGACCTAATTTTAGAAGTTGGAGAAAAGCTATAAAGGGAAGGTCTTCACAACTTAATATATATCTTATTCTTTGGAATTTTGGAGAGCGGTTTTTGTTTATGCTTCTAGGGTTTGCTTTTGTTCATCTTCTTCTTTTCAATTATTATTATGATGAACTCCATAGCTATGAGTAGCTAAACATATTATTGGTTATGGGATAAAAGTTGATTTCTCAACATGTTTTTGAATCTATGAATTAGTTTTGTCTCAATATTTTATTATTTGTGGTTCACAATTAATAGTGTTATAAGATTTGAATACTTGTTAGGTTGAGTCCGGAATCAATCCGATTTGCATTCATCTCAAGAGCTATATTAGGGTTTTCAATACGAAAAAGTTGTTTATCCCTGATTCTAAGTAGCATAATTGTGGGTAGTGCTTGTAGTGATATATCCTACTAGTCACAAGTGAATCATAACTTTTGTTAAAATGTTTAGTGCTTTTACACATTCGTTTGCATTGATTAGTCTTATTCCATAAAACTTAATGCTTGTAGGGAGTTAAACTTAATTGTGCTTTTACACTTTAGGTTGCTTTCTAGGAAGAATTCACATATGCATCTTTTAATGTGGTTGTGATGAAAACAGGAATTAACGGGTTATACTTGCAATCAAGGTATCCTAGGACTATTAGTAAAATAAGAGATTAAAATACCAATTCTAATCATTGATGAAAATACATGTTTGTGAATGATACTATTCCGTGACCAATATCTTCTCCTTATTGATTTCTCAAATTATTTACTTTGCTTTCAACTATTTTTATTTGCTTAGAAACAACAAACATCCCTCCTTGGTTACCTTAGAAACCGAAAATTGCATAACAACAATTGCCTCTCTGTGGATACGAACTCTTCCTTACCTTGTGCTTCATTTAAATTTAGTGAGTAAGAAAGTGAAATTATTTTTGACGGATTGACAACCGATCACGGGGCGGTGGCATTGTGCAAGTACCGGGGCGACTTACACTAAGACGGACTATTCGAACTCGGGGCGATGGCGGTGTGCAAGTGCCGAGGTAGTCCTAGGGCCTGGCGGTTGGAAACCGGTGGCCGATTGTCGGGGCATGAGTACTCGACAATCGAGCGATCAACATTGCTCCCCTTGCAAGTGGCAGAAATCACTTGCCCAAGAAAGTTAATCGATAACTTCTTGGGATATCGATCCCCTAGATATTTGGAAGGACCAACTACCCTGCCACTAGATCTTGAAAGACGGTGATGAGATACCTCAATCAGGACATGGCATTGGGCCCGATGACCCTCCATGTTGAGTGCGTTCGACAGAAACGACGTTTATGATTAACCAATCTACTCATGTTTATGCAGGCATATACAACTTAGTCGCACAAATAAACCATAAGTTGTCGGCGTAACATAAGTAAGGACAATAACATGCATAATAAGTGTTCGATAACTAGAAAAACAACCAAATTGGCGACGCAGCGTCCCATTAAAAGGTGTACGAGAAATTAAAGGCATTCGAACGGATTACAACCCATGACAAAGGGTAAGACAAATGACGCAGCGCTACAAAAGACTAGCTTACTCTTTAGAAGGAACGGCCCCGAATCGCTCTCTTAGCGGCAGCATCGACTCAAGTTTCTTATCAAGCACCGCCTTTACACCGGCTTTGACCTTCGCGACGAGCTCATAGTTAAATTTCGCCTCTCGGCAGGTGAGATCCCGTGTCAATTGCGTCGACGCCGCTTCTAAGCAAAGTGGCTACCCGCTCGAGTAGTTGAGACTCCCTCCTCTTCAACCGCGTATTATCCTCTTCCAACGAGGCCACCTTCTCTCGCTCTACTACGCCGAAACAACAAGAGAAGTCAGTTACATAATGACAGCATTAAGACAACAACAAGGAAAACACATTATAAGGCACACCACCTTCCAATAAAGGGGTATCTACTCTAATGGTTTCTTCAGAGTCAGACAAGCTACACTCGAGAGAAGACATCTGGGAAGAAAGTTCTAGATATCTTTGTTTGTTAAACTCATTAGAGGGGCAGTACTTCTTATGATCACTCCATTCGGCCCTCTCGTCGAGAATGGGCTATCACCAAACCTGATAATTGAGCTCGAACCCACTCCAATTCCTCAGAAACCTTCTTGGACTCCCTGAGATTCTCAAGGGACTCTTGGCTACACCTCTCGGCAGCGTTCTTCTCCCCCAAGATCCGAAGGCGATCCGCGTGCAAGTCTCGAACCCGAAGCCTCGGCGACCGCATCGACTCTCTAAGTTATCGACCAACAAAGAGTGTTTTATCGGCGAATACCTTGGAACCGAGCTAAGCTCGCCCTAAGATTATCAATTTCCTCAAGGATATACTCAAAAGTCTCATAACGATGCAGCTGGGTCTGCAGACCCTCGAGCTCGATCTCCAGACGATCGATTTTATCATCTTTGTTGACAATCCTTTGTTGTAAATTCGACACGTGATCCCGTTCTATATTAAGTTCTCTCTTCAACAAACGATACCTCGTAGCAGCATCGGCCTCCGCACTAGAAGTTTCGGCTAGGAAGGTGATGAGTGCCAAATAGTGCATATTTATACACCTTTTTATTGGCATTTTACTCATCTTTTACGCTAGAAATCGAGATATTATCCTGCATTCGTATTTTATTTGTTTTCAAGAATAAATATTTGTATTAATTAAATTTTGTGTTTTTAGGTAATAAATAAAGCTCCGGAATCGAGGAGCCAAAAGAGCGAAGAATTGGAGTCGAGCATCTATGGAGCAATAAAGTCAAGTCGCACACACAATGATTGCAACCCAACAAGTAGCAACTCATCTACAAGACATGGTCCCAAGCTATCCATCTCCGACCCGTGACCCGGATCCGAGTCCATCATTCTCGAGCCGTTAAGATCTTCACTCGCCACATCCTACGCTCGCTCGGGCCTTGCACATCAACGTTTGATGCTCTCGCTCAACAGCAGAATCACCGGCTTATATCCCGAGCCGTTCGTATCTCTATCGCTCCATCCCTACGCTCGCTCGGCCAGTCTCATCATCACTCGATGTATCTCGCCTCACGGCGAAACTCCCATACCCCTACACCTATCGACCGAACCCTATTCTCTTCTTCCTCTTCTCTTTCTTCTTCCCCCGCCTCGCGAAACCCTACCTCCACCTTCTTCACCCATACCACCACGAGCCACCTTCGCCACCATCTCCCGCTCAGCCTACCACCTGCTACCCCTATCTACCTCGAGTTATCTCTTTCTTAGCTTCTACCAACTCTAGAAGCTAATTTAGAGATAACTAGAAGCTAGGGTTTTCACCAAATCCATTGCATAGTCGATTCAAAGCTATGGGACGAAGTGACAGAGCCGAGCACAAATTCGAGGCGATTGAGGTATGGGTCGCATTTAATTCGTGTTTTCTTGAAAATTAGGGTTTGAATTTTTGTATGTATAAATAGGGAGAACTGAGGATGTTTTAGGGTTCATGCCTGGGCTAGCCAGTGCTTCAATTAGGTTTAATTTTGTTCTTTGTTATTTTATTTTGATGTTTTTATTTAGTTGTTAGGGTCTCAGTGAAACCTTAATTCACTGTCATGAATTCAACTTGCTTGAGTGTTCTTGAGTGTTTAATGTATTAGATACCTTCAATTCTAGCACCCAACGCTCTTTTTTTACAATGCATGCCAAGTATGCATTGTAGTGTGGTATAAATATGTTGTGTGTCTTTGTGACAGCCTTAATCCTTAGAGTTAAAATGCTAATTCCCTTGATCGGGTTGCGCTTAATTAGACAAGCGTGCTCGGGTTAGTGCCTTAGTTGTTATTTGAGTTATCACTAGGACAAACTCCTTAGCTAGGTGATGGAATTGACACACCTCACTTATCTACCATAGGAACAAGAAACTCAACATTAGTTGAATACATGAGAGGAATTAGTGGTGGAATTGAAGACCTTAGCATACATTTGTCACTGTTTACCTTAGTTTAGGTTCACTTGATTCAAAATCGCCGCATCGACAACACAAAGCATTAGCTCGTCACTTGTTACTTTACCCGAAATCGCTTAAGCATAGCCCTTAGATCACACATAGAGCACCACAAGTCTCGTGGTTCGACCCGCACTTGCCGCGTCTCCGATAGACGCCATGCACTTGCGTATCACTCGTAGGTCATAATTTATACACATTCCGAGGCCTACTAAGTTTTTGGCGCATTCGCTGCTGGGACTTGGCGCGTGCCCATGTTCATTGGCTAAACTTCACCGTTTTTCAACTATCCCCTGTACATATTTACCTTGTTTTTACTGTTTTTACTATTTTTCAACTATCCTTTGTTTTTACATATTTTTAGTCCTTTGTTACTCGTAGTTCTTATTAGTTGTATTAGTGTTGCATTGTAACTTATTTGTATTAATTTGTCATTTTTTTGCATATTTTGTTGCATATTGTTACTACATCATTGCATTTGATTAAATTCTCTAGTTCGCATCTTTGTCCTGCATTCTCTTAGTGCATTGCTACATTGAGATTTGTTATTTCTCTTTCTTGTGCTTTAAACTCATCTCGTAGCTTGACTCATCTAGACACACCCCATCCGGTTGCATTCACTACCTTAGTCAGATACCGTGCACACCTTTCCCTCGTCGCCCAAATAAACATCACAATTCCTTACTCTTTCCCCGTGTCACCCAACTTATTCTTAGGCTTGCATTAGTCAGTTCCCCTTTTTCTTGTTCTTTAACTCATCTGCTGAACTGAGCTTGCATAGTGATTACTCATTGTCATTAATCATTGTTGCTTAGACTGCTTTTGTTATTGGTTGAGCTTGCAACCAGAGAACTGATCTTCTGTGTTGAGTAGCAGGTGCTTGTTGTGCTACCTGTGCTGCTGTGCAGGCCAACCCAAGAAGGGATAGAAGCCCTGAACTTGAGGTAAGATTCATTAAACTTGAGGTAAACCCTGTGACTTGAGGTAAGATGGAGTCTTGAATGCATGCTTGAACCCATTGTGTTGTTGGACCAAGTGTGTTAAAAGCGGACCACTCGCTCACTTGCTAGCCCCTCGAAGCCGCAAGTTTGAGCCAAGTTGCAAACCCCGGCTACCATCATCCGAGCATAACCTATCTCACCCGAGCAAGACCCCTGTCAATATTTGCATGCTTGTGTGCGACCCTCGTGTATTGCTATCCCGCACCTTGTATGCTCTGCAAACCCTGACCATCTTCACTCGTGCAAGCTTGTGCAAACCCGTGATGCACTCCGAGTCAATTGAAATTGTATGCCATCGCCATCAGCCAACCTTATCGCATTTGTAAATTGGCTTTTGCATCTATGTATGATTCGTGCAACATGATCTATGCTTAGCCCGTACTTGGAGTGACCTAGCCAAGATAGTTAAAAATCCCGCTTGAAGTCAACCGAATGAGTTGATATCAACTCGGAGAGTTGACACAACTCATCCGCCCTGAGAGCCTAAGCCGCAAGAAGTCAGTGCATAATCCGTGAGCCGCCAAATCTTTCTTGTGTCTTGTGTTGCAAAGCCTGCAAGTTGTCCGTGTTTAAAAAAAAAAAAAAAAAAACCTGAGCTGCTGGCTCTGCACAAACTTGACTAAACTCCCTTTGGGCTATAAACCCTGCCAAGCTAAGCTTAACAACTGCAAGCCCAACCACTGGGTTTGCACTCTGCATAACCGGAGCCCACAATCAAAGCGGGGCTGATCGACGCCAAAGCCGAGCTCCACACACGCCTAGCCCACCTAATCAATCATAACCGGGGATGAGAACCACTAACCTCGGGCCGTACATTAACCGGGCTCATTGCTTTCAAACCGAGTACCGGGCTGCATAGGCTGAGCCCACATAACCCAGTGAGGTGCAAACAAGAGAGAACAATTAAATTACACTAATACAGGGTTAAAAATTAACTATAAAGGTGGGTATATACAGGGAGAGAGGGAAATCAGTTAAGCAAGAACAAAAATCACACAGGGCACACACCAAGTCCCCCGTTGGGCGCCAAAAACTTGGTAGGCCTCTAAAGATGTTTATATTTGAGCCTACGGGTAATACCGCAAGTGCACGGCGTCTATCGGAGACGCGGCAAGTACGGGTCGAACCACGAGACTTGTGGTGCTCTAGTGTGATCTAAGGCTTTGCTAGACTGAGTTTCAAGTGGTGACAGGTGGTAACAGATGGTAAAACAGATATTTTTGTGCCGAAACGGCTGATTTGTAGTGAAATAAACTTAAACTAAGGAAAGCAGTGACAAAAGGGTGCTTGGGTCTTCATTCCACCACTTGGTTCCTAGTATGTGTTCAACTAGATTGAGGTTTCTTGTTCCTATGGTAGACAAGTGAGGTGTGTCAATTCCATCACCTAGCTAAGGAGTTTCTCCTTGTGATATTTCAATGTTCAGCTAGGGTACTAACCCAGAGCATTAGTTATCTAATCAAGTATAACTAATCAAAGGAATTAGCCTATAATTCTAAAGCTTGAGCTGCAGCATACCTAACTCAAGTTTAACCTAACTACAATGCATCCATGGCATTGGCATGCATTGTGAGAGAAGAGAGTTAGTTGCTAGGATTGAAATTATCTTTAAATTTAAGCACTCAAGACAACACAAACTGAGTTGAATTCAAACATGGAATTAGGGTTTCATGAAACCCTAGCAAACTAAATTAAAACTGAAAAATAACAGGAATTAAATCTAATTGACAGCACTGGCTAATCCAGGCGTAGTTTCTACACAAACCCCTCAGTTGTATTTATACATCCAAAATCAACCAAACCCTAATTTATTATAAAAATGAAATTAATTGGAAAACAATTCAACCCATACCGATTTATTGTTCCTCTCTTTCTCGGCTCTCGAAACGCCATGCATGGTTGTTGGCTAACCTAACCCTAGTTCTTATCTTCTCTAAGTTAGCTTCTAGGGTTGCGAAGCTAAGAGAGAGAAAATAAGAGCTAGAGAGGTGGGGAAAGTGGGCTGCTTGTTGTGGTGATGATGGTGACGAAGAGATAAAGGAGTTGGTGGTGGTGAGGCGGCTCGCAAAGGCATGGGGGAGGAGTGGGTTTGCGAGCTCGTGGGAAAGAGAGAAGAGAAGAAAGAGAAGATGAGAAGAGAAATGAGTATGGGTCGATAGGGTATAGGGTATGGTGGCTTCGCTGTGAGGCACGAACAGCGGGGGATGATAAGAACGCTTCAGCGAGCGTAGGATCTAGCAGTGGAGGATCCGAACGGTCGAGGGAGGTAGCCGGTTTTTGGAGCGATCTGGTGTTGCATGCGAGTACATCGAGGGTTGATGAGGAGGTCAGAAGCGACCGTAGGATGTGGATGAGAGAGATCTCAACGGTTTGGAGTGGACGGGCTCGGATAGGGTCACGGGTTGCTCTAGTCCAAGTCTTCCTTGTTGGGTTGCAACTGATTTGCGCGCGGGCTTTGGCTATCTGCTCCATAGATGCTTGACTCCAATTCTTCGCTCTTTTGGCTCCTCAGATTCTCCAAGCTTTATTTATTACCTAAAAACACAAAATTAATTAATACAAATATTTATTCTTGAAAACAAAGAAAACACGAATATGGGATAATATCTCGATTTCTATGCGCAAAGATGAGTAAAATGCCAATAAATAGATGTATAAATATGCACTATTTGGCACTCATCAAATACCCCCAAACCTGAATTTTACTTGTCCTCAAGTGAAACAGAAAATAAGAAATCCTAACTATACCCCCGTCGCAGGGTCTCTCGAATGCATTTAGCGTATGCACTAAGCCTTTAAACCCCTAGGTGTCCCTAGTGGACGAGTTGTAGTCTCGTGAGGGTTTACAAGAGGTGTACCCACAAAACCTTCTCCAACTTCGTAGTGTAAAAGAGTCCCAAGCCTCCAAGAAGCTATGAGGACATAGAGTTTCGCATGCTAGTAACGAAGTTAGAACTATCGAAGAACGCATTCTCATCCTTAAGTGCCGAGCGAGAAGTAACCATACCATATGAAAGAATTCGGATTCGATTGTGATCATAAGTCTCAACTTCTGCCTCACCATTAAGGTTTTATGATAATTGCACTCAAAAAGATCGCTTTTTAGTCTCTCATGTGTGCAGCGGGAATAAAGAGAGAAATCCCGCACACGTTGTAGGTAAGAAGGATAACCTTCCGAAATAAAATCTGGAGACCCCACGAAGTGTGGACAAAAAGAATCTTTTTCGATGATCTCAAGAAAGGAAATCAACCATTAGCAAGGGTGGGAGTACTCACTCATTTCTCACCCGATCGGCAATTAATATCACTCTCTCATAAGAACCATAGAAACGTCTTCAATCTTCGGTCTTCAATTGTTGATGATGAACTTCTAAACTTCACAAAAACTTGACAATTTTTAACTTTTCTACTCAAGTTCCTTGTTGTTTGGATTTTTCTTTTTAAACTCTTCTTTACCATGGTGGTAGCAAAAATAAGAAAATAAACTACAATATTTTTTTTTTTTTTTTTTTTTTTTTATAAGTGAAAATAAAAATACAAATAATGAAACAACTAACTCCATGGACAAAGGACTTTATCACTCAATTTTTCCACAACTTGTATTGTCTTGATTTTATAAATTTTATTAATTCTCATCCTATTTTCTTTTCTTTGTTGCACATAAACCTTGGACTATATCAATTTTTCTTTCAATATTCGATTCTCGTCTCCAGGTTCCGACGATGATGTGTTTCTATGGGTCTTCTTGATTGAGAGAGCGAGTGATGCTAACTACAAATCGGTATTTAGAAGGAGTTTTCATCTTTAGACGTCACCCTCATGATTGACAAAAACTAGCACTCAAGAGATCAAAAGTAAATGAAAATGGTGCGAAGTTGGGTAGCTCACCATTCCTACCCTAATTTACGTAAGGTGACACACACTCTAATGCCTTTTCTAGAAAGTTGCAAAAAATTGAAGGTTGTTGCCTCACTTGATGTAAAATGGGTAGTCTCCACTATGGGTGATCACAATTCTACTACCGAATATCTAAACAAAGACCTAATTCGCCCTCCGGTATGGTTAAATCCAACTTGAACGCTCTAATCAACTAAGGAACCCGATTGCGTTCTCCAGGTACTTCCAAGTTCCGTTATTTGGTTTTAATCTCTATGTAAACATAGCTAAAAGCATGCTAGTGACTCTAAAATCTCTAAAAGTTGGAGGTTTTTACAAAAAGAGTTTTTTTTTTTTTTTTTTTTTTGAAAATAAAAGGTAAAATAAAAGACTAAAAACTCTATATGCAAAAATATGCAAACGCACCCCCAAACCCTAAATCAAACATTGTCCTCAATGTGTCAACAAGAGATAGGAAAAATTAAACAAAGTCACATACCATGAGAACTATCTTGAAAAGATAAAAGGGAAGAGATTAGGATATCGGCAAGAGCAAGGTTGAGCTTCATTCGTCAAGGCTAGAATCCAATATTCTCAACGGAGATCATATCGGATTAGCATAGTATATGTGCAAGAAGACTCAACCGAATCAAGAAAAGAAAATTTAACAAGTCCTATTTGGATTATATACAAAAATTCACCATAAACTAACAATCTAAAGAGTTGAGGATCAACCCAATAGAAAATATATACAAACATCAACAGCCTTTACGAGATATAACAAGAGAGTGCAAGTAAGATCGTAGATGTGAAGGAGTTTCCCCAAACCTAAACTTGTGAACAGGGGTGTTTGTGAGAACAAAATCTTGCAATTTTAAAGGTACATCATGCAAAAGGTCTAACTCGAAATGAGTTTTGCTAATTACAGCAGACATACATATTCCAACCGTGGCTCCTTAAGAGTGTTATACTTTGATGCAAAATAGTCCAAGAGGACTTGGGAAGCACAAAGCTCTAGGCCTAAGTTAGGCATTTTTAGAAAAGTTGGTATTGCCATTTTGTTACAAACTACACCTAGGTTGGGTGAAGGAGTTTCAATTTGTGACTCGGGAGAGAGGTTAGGTACATCTAGGTTGTTTTCATTTTTAAAATCATTTGTACCATCACACACTTTCCTAAAGTCAAAAGAGGGTAAATCATGTTCACTTTCACGGGACAATGGCACAGTTCCACATCAATATCACATGCATGAATATCGAAGAAGCATCATTCATAGGGTTCACGGGAGAGACACTTAATGTCTCCGAACCTAAAAATTCTATTACATTTTCAAAATACACATGCTCTTCATATTCATCATCATCATCATCATCATCATAGCAAAAATCCATCTCTCCATTCAAAATTGTAGCATTTTTAGTGTACTCATCTACCTCTAGATTAGGTTCATATTCAATGTTAGTTGCATGAGTAAGACTAGAAACACTATTTTCAATCCTATCATTTTGTAACTCAATCAGGTTCCTTTGAAGAATCATCTTGAGTTGCTCCATTGAAGGAGAGTCTTCACTAGTGGGTATGCATTCCTCATATGGATAATCCTTTGTATGGTTGTGCATGAGGTTCACTAGAGAAGGAAATTCGAGACATGTTGCTATATGGATGGTCATGCATTGCATTCATTTCAAGCCTAGCATTTAGCTCCATGAGTGTATCCATTGTTGATTGCAAACTAGGAGTTGGGGGAGTATAAAATTGTTCATCTCCCCACTGTGGTGAATGATGCATGTGTGCAGGTTGATTATGGTCCCAATAGTCACTTCGAGACACTTCGTTCATTGGATTATCATGGTTTTCCCTAGACTGTCTAAAATCATGCAAAATATAACAGTACTCAGCAGGGTGGTCTAAGCCACCACATAAGGTGCAAGCATGCATTTCATAATGATCTAAAAGTGATGATCGGGTATGAGAAAATTGTTCATTTTCAACCTTGTGGTGGATGATGTATGTGATCATAATGATTAGGGTATGTGAGATCGGGGCCCCGAGAAGGCCCATATAATTCCCTAAAGTCACTATGGTATGGGGTGTTCATCTGTGAAAGGTGCCCGTAAGCAAGCTCTCTAAGGGATTTGTTTGAATCCCCAGATGCGGACCAAAATCCTGACATGGTCTAGCTCTCAAATTGAACTCACAATCTAATTTGGTTTTGGTGGGATTGGTTTGGTTTATTGGGTTTCATTTGGTTTTGTTGGGTTTTGGTTTATGTGGGAAGCCCAGGTTGCTGTGGGCTCAATTTGGTTTGTTTGGGAGTTGTTGTTTGAAGCCCAGGATTTGTGAAAACAGAACAGCCCAGGTTTGTGTAAAGCCTAGTGGAACTGTGGGCTCAGTTAAAGCAGCCCAGTTCACAGTTTGGTTGATTGTGGGTTAGCTTGGTTGTGCAGGCTTGCAATGTGTGCATGACAGCCCAGCAGTCTATGGGCTCGGTTTGGTTGCAGCCTGGTTTGATTGATTAGGTGGGCTAGAGTGTGTGTAGAGCTCGGCTTTGGGGTCATCAATGACTTTGATTGTGGGCTTAGCTAGTCCGGTGGAACCGGGCTCGATTATGTGCACGATTTGGTTTCAGTGAGCTCATTGAAGTGGTCGATCACCAAAGAAAGTGAAGGCTAAGTGAGGTGGCTGGGAAGGTTGGTTATGTGGGCTTTGTTTGGGTACAGAGCCCGGGTTTAGTGAATGCACAGAGCCACACAAAATGCTCGGGCCACACAAGGCAAAGCAACACTGGAAGACAAATTCCCGGGGGTTTGCGGCTAAGCTCGGGGGCTAGCAAGGAAAAGCAACACGGAAGACAAATGCTTTGATGCACAAGAATATGCTCAGTGCATAGTCACAGGGTCGATGGTTCAGCAAGTGGCAACAACCAATGCTAGCATGACAAGTTCGTGGGGTCAATTGAGCTCAAACTCGAGAGAGCATGCACAAGTTATCTTGGCTCGGGGCTAGGTTATGTGGGTTCTTTGCTCAAGCTCACACGGCCGGGGCGATGCTTGGCTCAACAAGGTTTGCGCTTAAGCTCAATCAACGAGTCATAAATGGAGCCGGTGCTAGGTGAATGAAGACTAAAGGTTGCAAGCACAGGTTTGTGCAGGCAAGGTTATACCCAGCACTGGCAATGCACAGATGAGCTGGTTAAGCTTTTAAAATATGCTACAGAGGGTCAGCCGCATCTACTCAATTTGAGCTCTCAGGCTACCATGCTCAGGGGTCTGTCAACTAGGTTTGTAACAAAATAAGAAGCCTCAGCTGTAGCTCAACTCACAGCTTCAGGGGCTGGAGTTGAGCACAGGGTAGATGATCACACACAATGCTAATATCAATTCACAAGCAACAGGGTTGACAGAGTATCATTCAGACAGAGCATGAAAGGTGCAGATATTCAATGATGAACCAAATGAGTTACAGATTCAACAATGGAACATTTCACAGCACAGTTGACAGCATCAAAACATGCTAAGGTACAGGTTTACGGTTGAGCATAAATGGCACAGAGCATACCTGGGATGTTTAGTGGCACACAGGGGACTAACCTCAAGAACTGAGTTTTCTTTGGTTTTCTTGGGCTGGCTCAAATTGTTCAAAGATTACAAAGAGCCTAGGTACTCTGTTTCTCAACGAGACCAAATTGGTTTTCAATTTTTTCACAAACTAAGCAACAGAGCTATAGTATTCCGATTTGTAGAGCTCGGACTCCGAGCTCCAATGCTTTCGGGCGGGTTGAAAAACAGCTAAAACATTAATGAAAGACTAAAAACAATGTAAAGCAACAATGCAAAGCAAAGGACTAAAAACAGCAAAACAGTGAGGTGCAAACAAGAGAGAACAATTAAATTACACTAATACAGGGTTAAAAATTAACTATAAAGGTGGGTATATACAGGGAGAGAGGGAAATCAGTTAAGCAAGAACAAAAATCACACAGGGCACACACCAAGTCCCCAGCGGCGCCTAAAAAACTTGGTAGGCCTCTAAAGATGTTTATATTTGAGCCTACGGGTAATACCGAAGTGCACGGCGTCTATCGGAGACGCGGCAAGTGAGGGTCGAACCACAGAGACTTGTGGTGCTCTAGTGTGATCTAAGGCTTTGCTAGACTGAGTTTCAAGTGGTGACAGGTGATAACAGATGGTAAAACAGATATTTTTGTGCCGAAACGGCTGATTTGTAGTGAAATAAACTTAAACTAAGGAAAGCAGTGACAAAAGGGTGCTTGGGTCTTCATTCCACCACTTGGTTCCTAGTATGTGTTCAACTAGATTGAGGTTTCTTGTTCCTATGGTAGACAAGTGAGTGTGTCAATTCCATCACCTAGCTAAGGAGTTTCTCCTTGTGATATTTCAATGTTCGGCTAGGGTACTAACCCGTAGCATTAGTTATCTAATCAAGTATAACTAATCAAAGGAATTAGCCTATAATTCTAAAGCTTGAGCTGCAAAGATACCTAACTCAAGTTTAACCTAACTACAATGCATCCATGGCATTGGCATGCATTGTGAGAGAAAGAGAGTTAGTTGCTAGGATTGAAATTATCTTTAAATTTAAGCACTCAAGACAACACAAACCGAGTTGAATTCAAACATGGAATTAGGGTTTCATGAAACCCTAGCAAACTAAATTAAAACTGAAAAATAACAGGAATTAAATCTAATTGACAGCACTGGCTAATCCAGGCGTAGTTTCTACACAAACCCCTCAGTTGTATTTATACATCCAAAATCAACCAAACCCTAATTTATTATAAAATGAAATTAATTGGAAAACAGATTCAACCCATACTCGATTTTATTGTTCTTCTCGTGGCTCTCGGAAACGCCATGCATGGTTGTTGGCTAACCTAACCTAGTTCTTATCTTCTCTAAGTTAGCTTTAGGGGCGCGTAAGCTAAGAGAGAGAAAATAAGAGCTAGAGAGGTGGGTGGTGCCGGGCCGTTGTGGTGATGATGGTGACGAGAAGAGATAAAGGAGTTGGTGGTGGTGAGGCGGCTCTCCGCAAAGGCATGGGGGAGGAGCTGGGTTGCAGAGCTCGTGGGAAGAGAGAAGAGAAGAAGAGAAGATGAGAAGAGAAATGAGTATGGGTCGATAGGGTATAGGGTATGGTGGCACATTTGTGAGGCACGAACCGCGGGGATGATAAGAACGCTTCAGGCGAGCGTAGGATCTAGCGGAGTGGAGGATCCGGAACGGTTTGAGGGAGGTAGCCAAAGGTTTGGAGCGATCTGGTGTTGCGCGAGTACATCGAGGGTTGATGAGGAGGCTGTAGCGACCGTAGGATGTGGATGAGAGAGATCTCAACGGTTTGGAGTGGACGGGCTCGGATCCGGGTCGCGGGTTGCTCTAGTCCAAGTCTTCCTTGTTGGGTTGCAACTGATTTGCGCGCGGGCTTTGGCTATCTGCTCCATAGATGCTTGACTCCATTCTTCGCTCTTTTGGCTCTCGAGATTCTCCAAGCTTTATTTATTACCTAAAAACACAAAATTAATTAATACAAATATTTATTCTTGAAAACAAAAAAAACACAGAATATGGGATAATATCTGATTTCTATGCGCAAAAGATGAGTAAAATGCCAATAAATAGATGTATAAATATGCACTATTTGGCACTCATCAATAACCCACACTGCTGGGCTAACTAAACCCATAACCTGGGCTTAAACCAAACCGAGCCCACAGTTTCACTGGGCTGCACAGTCCCAACAAACCAAAATCCCACATAAACCAAAGCCCACACAAACCAAATCCCAAACAAACCAAAGCCCAATAAACCAAATTCCCACATAAACCAAAGCCCATTTTCATGTTATATTTGTAAGAATGTTAATGTTTCTGTACATTATCTTTTGGGTTGACCCTCAACTCTTTAGATTATTAGTGTATGGTAAATTTTTGTATATAATTTAGTAGGACTTGTTAAATTTTTCTTTTCTTGAATCGGTTGAGTCTTCTTGTGCATATATTGTGCTAATCTGATATGATCTCCACTGAGAATGTTGGAGTCTAGCCTTGATGAATGAAGCTCTAAGTCGTGCTCCGCCGACATCAGAGTAATCTCTTCCCTTTTTCTCTTATCGCATAGTTTTCTCGGTATGTATTTGTTTAAATTTTTCCTATCTGTCGACACATTGAGGACAATGTTTGATTTAGGTTTGGGGGTGCATTTGCATATAGAGTTTTTAGTCTTTTTAATTTGATTTTTATTAAAGTCTTTTTAATTTGATTTTTATTAAAAAAAAAAAAATCAAAAATTCAAAAACTTTTTGCAAATAAAAACCTCCAACTTTTAGAGATTTTAGAGTCACTAGCATGCTTCTAGCTATGTTTACATAGAGAGTTTTGACCGAAATAACAGAAGTTAGAAGTACTGCAGAACACAATCGGGTTCCTTAGTTGATTAGAGCGTTAAAGTTGGATTTAACCATACCGGAGGGCGAATTAGGTGCTGTTAGATATTCGGTAGTAGAATTGTGATCACCTATAGTGGAGACTACCCAAGTTACATCAAGTGAGGCACCAACCTTCAATTTTTTGCAACTTTCTAGAAAAGTCATTAGAGTGTGTGTCACCAGACGTAAATTAGGGTAGGAATGGTGAGCTACCCAACTTCGCACCAATTTCAAAGACTACTTTTGATCTCTTGAGTGCTAGTTTTTGTCAATCATGAGGGTGACGTCTAAAGATGAAAACTCCTTCTAAATACCGATTTGCCGTTAGCATCACTCTCTCTCAATCAAGGAACCCATAGAAACACATCATCGTCGCAAACGGAGCATCATCGAATATGGAAAGAAAAATTGATATAGTCCAAGGTTTATGTGCAACAAAGAAAAGAAAATAGGATGAGAATTAATAAAATTTATAAAATCAAGACAATACAAGTTGTGGAAAAATTGAGTGATAAAGTCCTTTGTCCATGGAGTTAGTTGTGTCATTATTTGTATTTTTACCATCACTTTTTGTAATTAAAAAAAAAAAAAAAAAAAAAAAAAAAAAAAAAAAAAAAAAATCAACAAAAATCAAAAAAATATTGTAGTTTATTTTTGCTACCACCATGGTAAAGAGAGTTCAAGAAGATAAATCCAAACATCAAAGGAATTTGAGTAGAAAAGTTAAAAATTGTCAAGTTTTGTGAAGTTTAAGTTCGTCATCAACATTTGAAGACCGAAGACCGAAGATTGAAGACGTTTCTATGGTTCTTATGAGAGAGTGATATTAATTGCCGATCGGGTGAGAAGTGAGTGAGTACTCCCACCCCTTGCTAATGGTTGATTTCCTTTCTTAGAGATCATCGAAAAAAGATTCTTTTTGTCCACACTTCGTGGAGTCTTTAGATTTTATTTCGGAAGGTTATCCTTCTTACCTACAACGTGTGCGGGATTTCTCTCTTTATTCCCTTTTGCACACATGAGAGACTAAAAGCGATCTTTTTGAGTGCAATTATCATAAAACCCTAATGGTGAGGCAGAATTCGAGGCTTATGATCACAATCGAATCCGAATTCTTTCATATGGTATGGTTACTTCTCGCTCAGCACTTAAGGATGAGAATGCGTTCTTGATAGTTCTAACTCGTTACTAGCATGCGAGAAACTCTATGTCCTCATAGCTTCTTGAAGGCTTGAGACTCTTTTACACTCGAAGTTGGAGAAGGTTTTGTGGGTACACCTCCGGTAAACCCTCACGAGACTACAACTCGTCCACTAGGGACACCTAGGGTTTAAAGGCTTAGTGCATACGCTAAATGCATTCGAGAGACCGGCGACAAGTGGTATAGTTAGGATTTCTTTATTTATGTTTCACTTGAGGACAAGTAAAATTCAGGTTTGGGGGTATTTGATGAGTGCCAAATAGTGCATATTTATACACCTTTTATTGGCATTTTACTCATCTTTTGCGCTTAGAAATCGGATATTATCCCAGCATTACGTATTTTTATTTGTTTTCAAGAATAAATATTTGTATTAATTAAATTTTGTGTTTTTAGGTAATAAATAAAGCTCTGGGAATCGAGGAGCCAAAAGAGCGAAGAATTGGAGTCGAGCATCTATGGAGCAGCCAAAGTCGAAGCCACACAAGCAATAAAGGTTGCAACCCAACAAGTAGCAACTCATCTACAAGACATGGGCCCAAGCTATCCATCTCGACCCGTGACCCGATCCGAGTCCATCATTCCCGAGCCGTTAAGATCTTCACTCGCCACATCCTACGCTCGCTCGGCCTTGCACATCAACGTTTGATGCTCTCGCTCAGCAGCAGAATCACCGGCTTATATCCGAGCCGTTCGAGATCTCTATCGCTCCATCCTACGCTCGCTCGGCCCGTCTCATCATCACTCGATGTATCCGCCTCACAAATAAACTCCCATACCCCTACACCTATCGACCGAACCCTATTCTCTTCTTCTCTTCTCTTTCTTCTTCCCCTTTGTAGAAACCCTACCTCCACCTTCTTCACCCATACCACCACCGAGCCACCTTCGCCACCATCTCCGCCACAGCTACTTGCTACCCCTCTACCTCGAGTTATCTCTTTCTTAGCTTCTACCAACTCTAGAAGCTAATTTAGAGATAACTAGAAGCTAGGGTTTTCACCAAATCCATTGCATAGTCGATTCAAAGCTATGGGACGAAGTGACAGAGCCAGAGCACAAATTCAGAGGCGATTGAGGGTATGGGTCTGCATTTAATTCGTGTTTTGTTGAAAATTAGGGTTTGAATTTTTGTATGTATAAATAGGGAGAACTGAGGATGTTTTAGGGTTCATGCCTGGGCTAGCCAGTGCTTCAATTAGGTTTAATTTTGTTCTTTGTTCTTTTATTTTGATGTTTTAATTTAGTTGTTAGGGTCTCAGTGAAACCCTAATTCACTGTCATGAATTCAACTGTGCTTGAGTGTTCTTGAGTGTTTAATGTATTAGATACCTTCAATTCTAGAACCCAACGCCTTTCTTTCACAATGCATGCCAAGTATGCATTGTAGTCATGGTATAAATGTGTTGTGTGTGCTGCAGCTTAATCCTTAGAGTTAAAATGCTAATTCCCTTGACCGGTTGCGCTTAATTAGACAAACCGGTGCTCCCAAGTTAGTGCCTTAGCTGTTATTTGAGTTATCACTAGGAGAAACTCCTTAGCTAGGTGATGGAATTGACACACCTCACTTATCTACCATAGGAACAAGAAACTCAACATTAGTTGAATACATGAGAGGAATTAGTGGTGGAATTGAAGACCTTAGCATACCTTTGTCACTGTTTACCTTAGTTTAGGTTCACTTCAGTTCAAAATCGGCCAGATCGACAACACAAAGCATTAGCTCATCACTTGTTACTTTACTCGAAATCGGTTAAGCATAGCCCTTAGATCACACATAGAGCACCACAAGTCTTTGTGGTTCGACCCGTACTTGCCGCGTCTCCGATAGACGCCGTGCACTTGCGGTATCACTCGTAGGTCATAATTTATACACATTCCGAGGCCTACCAGAAGGCAGTACTAAACTCAGGATATTGGCACTACAGAATCAATCACGAACACGAGAGAGCTAAATAATTACCTTGGGTGTCGGCTAGTCGCTTCCCCGGCCCAGGGATCGCTCACGCTCCCCGCGTAATAAGAGACGGAGATTCTCTCTCGGCAACCTCCCTGCGCTGAAGGGCAGCGTTTAGCAACGCGTGGTTGACATCCTACAAACACCAACAGCGTTAGCAATGACCCTACAACTCGAATGCATGACCCGATCAAAGCCACAACTCACCGGCAGGTCAAAAGGTACCCTTCAAAGCGCATCATACGCGAGACCTTCGGATCTTCTCTTCATCCGACGGAGAGGCAAAATCGGGAGAAATAAGAGCTCCAAGAGAATTGCACATAGGACCCGAGACGGTAAAGGAGGTGTTTCTCATGAATTAGGAACCACAGGAGAAATGGGCTCCAAACCGCCCTGCATAAAGTGTTCTCTACTTCCCGAGTACCC
>JAJJWW010009155.1:0-198884 GCA_023531295.1 Papaver armeniacum
ATAATATACTTAATTTCAAAAATCAAGCTATGATTTTAGACTTAGACTTGGGATATTATGTTATCTACATGAAATATATTTTTGGGTTCCATGAGTATATACGGAAGGAGTTGAAGATGTTTCGTGATTCTCCATCTCGAAGCAAGTATAAAAGCTAATGCCATTGAGGGCAGGCTTAAGACAGCGATGTTGAGGGAAATCGTCAAGGAAAGTCGGAAGTTTCGTCGCTAAAGGAGATGAAAGGAGCAAAGAAGATAGGAAGTCTAAAGACAAGAAGGTTTGATTTGCACTCATTGCAAACAAACAGTGCATGTTGTTGACAAGTGTTGGATGAAGTATCCTAATCTAAAACCAAAAGGCTGCGTAATAAAGAAGCAATCCACGGCACACTAGTCGCACAAGTTCCAAAGAAGTCCAAGGACTAACATAATCCTAATCAAAAGCTCTCTAATGGCGGAGTGGCGTAGAAGAACTTACAAAAGACGATCTTAGGGAACGACTCTTGCGAGTTAAGATACGAGGTTAAGACATCACTAATAGATGTTGTTATTGACCGAAGTGGGAGGAATTTACTTTCATTCTTTGATCTGAAGTTGGGTTTGAAGACTTTCAAACATCAAACCCTATCCTTTATGGTGGCTTCAAAAGGAAGGTGGGCTACGGAGTTGCGGAGAACGATTACACGTTCAAGTTTGCTTTCTACGAGTCATCCCATCGACGAGGTTACATGCGCGTGGTTCCATTGATTTTTGTCAAGTTGTACTTGGAAGTCCTTACTTGTGGATCGAGATGCGGTTTTACATAGGAGGGACGAGATACCTTTACCAAAGATGGGAAAGCTTTTGTAATACGAGTATTGACTATCTCTTGAGGAGAAAGTTTGATTACGGCTACTCAGCTAAGTGGTTGGTGAATTCTAGTACAAAAATTCATTCTCATTGTGATCCGTTCTCTTGACGAAGCCGAGTATAGTTAGTTTGGAATACATTACCAAACAACAAGAAGAAGACCTAAGAAAAGGTTAGTATCATGTTTGAAAACTCATTACTAGATGATGATGGAGATGACAAGATGATCTTGCCACATGTGGAAGACTTGTGGTTTGATAGAGAAGAATCACTCGAAGAAGATTGCAATATGGAGCGTAAGAGCGACAAAGACACGCAAGGAAGAGAATGAGTTCAACGGGGTGAAAGGAACTCACGAGTTCCCTAACCTACAAATATAACTTTCACAGAGTTCGAGTTCTTTGAAAGTGGGGGCGCATGATACATGTGTATCTTCTCTCCCTGGGAACTAGTAATCCTCAAGACGAATTGAGGATAAAATCTCATATTGGGAAGGATTCCTTATTTAGGATAAATTCTAGTTTAGGAAGGAGTATTGTTTTCATTGATATTCTTAGTTTAGGTAATATACCTAGAAAGGAATTAGTCCACAAAAGGAAATAGTATTCCTAAGAGGTTTGAGAAACAAAAACGAATCCCATAAAATAGGGATGTTTAACTCATAACTAAAACATAGCTAGTTGGTGTGTTCTTGTTATTGACGCCTTTCATGTATACTAGGGCAGAGAAAACCTGCAGAGAAAGCTTACGACAATACTTTGCAAGATTAGCAAATGGGGTTTAAGGTTAATCCTTTGTTTAGAGAAGATTGTTAACAAACAGAAGAGAGAATTGTAATCGTTTTCTTGTTCATAATCTAAGAGAAGATATTTTTTTCGAATTCTTGCTTGTGTTCCGTTTTAAGCTTCGTCTATTATTATCCCCAATTCCTCCTTTATAGTAATAGTTACTAAGGTATAGAGATCAATACGTATCGGATACCCTAAATCTTTTCAATTGGTATCGAGAGAAGGAAAACACTAAAAAGATCTTAACAATCCCAGGTGTTTGAAGTGTATCCAATCAATAAAGAAATGAATCGAGTTCTCATGAATCAATTTCTCGTTAACGATTGCCACAAGATTTGGATGTAACAAACTATTTGTGGTGGAAATGCGGTATCCAATCACGCGATTTTAATACTTAGCTAGCTATTGATGGATGCATCGCCCGAAAATTGAAGGTTCGAAACTGAGTTTAAATGCTCAAAGGATTATAAAGCGAAGAAAGGCATTTGAAAACAAGTAAGATGGTTTGAAGATATTATACATGTTGTAAGACGCACCATCATGTATCCATGTCAAACTTCATGTGGCTTGAATAATTTTCGTAACGTATTTGAAGGTAACACATCGTAAAATAAAGATAGACTTCAACTCTCACTTCATTGGGAAAAACAACGAATGAATGAAACGATATTTTGAAGAGTTTCATATTAAAATCTGCGAGATAGTTAATGCTTCTTTCTCTCTCTAAAGATTATTTCCTCGAAAAAAAGATACAGTGCAAAATTCTCGAGATCATTTTCATCTAGATACCAATCTAAGAAGCATGCAATCATAGAGGCAAATCATCTTCCAACTCTCTCTCGATACACACTTTTTGGGAAGTCAAATATCTTTGATCATGAATCACAATCTATTCAAGCTAAAGGAGTTGCTTTTAAAGTTGGAAAATTTCCAAAAGCTCATGTAGAGAAAAAAATAGATCGTTAGATGATTCTGATGAATTGATTGTAGAAGATTCTGATGATGTGATGTAGAACTAACATTTTCACTGATTACAAGATAATTTCGGGATCTTTTAAAGAAAATGTGTTGAGCACCTACTCGGTCGAACTCGCATGCGTTTCTATCTCAAGCATGTTTGTCAATGTTAGTGATCAAAACTATAAGTCTTGATTTCTAGCCTATTTATAGATGTCTTGGACTAGGACATAGATTGTGTGAAAGTTGAGCTTAGTTTTCTGAATTCATCATTTGAAAGACGAAGAACTACTAAGGGAGCTTGTGGAACTTCATCGACAAAAGTTATGTGGAGACTTAAACTCATCTATCACTTGGAAAGTCTATTTCTACTCTATCTCCTATATTAAGACATAAGTCGTATTACGATATAGTTTTATATATACACATTTGAGATTTCTGAAACAGTTTATCCGCTACATATTTCTCGAAATATGTGTTGGCAAGATTTTAGCTTGACCAAGTTCATCTTATATCATCTGAAAATTTCCGAGTAGCATCTTACATGGTTTTTGAGATACAATCATTTGGTGTTGCCTTGGAATGTTTCGTAATGATTATTTCAATAACTTGAAAATTGCTTTGATGCTAATAGTGTGTGAAAACTGCTATTGTCATCCTCCAAGAAAGTTTCAATTATTGAAATAAGAGTTTAAACACTTAACCATTATTGGATATGTCATGTTGTGCACTCTTTACATATATAATCCATGTCCGGGAACCATAGTATGCGCACCCGTTTGTGTACCTATTGGTTTGAGAAATCTGGGAACCTAAGTATGCGTACCACGTTTTGCATCTTGGTATCTGGAGTTCATGTCAGAGAATTTATCCGGGATTTGAAGTTCTCAATGCCATGTTTAGATTTGTGCGTAACTCAATCTTGGTCGGAGTATTTCAAGTATGCGTATATATTTGCATACTTGAAGGTTAAAGTACTAAAATCGGTTTTAAACATGAACATAAACATTTATATAATAAGGAATGCAATCTTTGCAAATCAATGGCTATCTAATGTTCATTATTGATTGGGTGAATCAAACCGATTTTGCTTCAATTGTGTTCTTGTATAATTCTATGAGAATATAACAATTGAACAAATCTTCACTAGTTTTATTTGAGTCATTGGAACTAGTTATGGTTAAGATGAATAAGGTTGATATGAGAGTAATCATATGGCTAACCTCGGTTAACTATTTGTGAACCAACATGGTGTACACGTTTAGGTAAGGTTACATAAACCTAAATGAGGATTACATTTCATTTGTGTGTAACAAACTAAGTTCGATCTAACGGTTGAAAGATATTAGCTTGGTTGAATCACGTTTTCATCTAACGGTAGAATATTGAATGTTACCAAGGTAGCTTGGATTGCAAACACGATTTGAAAACTATATAAAGGAGAACTCTAGCAATTGGGAAACCTAATCCTCACACCTCCCGTATGTTACTAGCTGCATAACTAGAAGTCGATTTTCCTTTAACCTTTGGTTTCTTCGAGACCCTGTAGGTTAACGACTTCAAAGACTTCATTGGGATTGTGAAGGCGGACCCAACTATTTTCTTTGTAGTTGCGTGTTGCGATCTTGCTCGATTCTATCGTTATTGAGTACAATTAAAATAATTGACTCGAGATTAATTTCTAGATAGGCAAGATATAAAAGTAATCACAAACATCTTAAGTCTCATCGTTTGCGATTCCAAAACATCTTATTTCGCTAGTTGATTAAGATTATTATGAGGTGATTGATGTTCTTGAATATAAGACCGGTTTATCAATTGGTTCTGTTCCACTTGATTTATCAAAAGACGGGAACAAAAACTCTTGGGTATTTCACGGGAGACAAATTTGTTCAATCTATAGACTTCTCTGTCTGAGACAGATTTTTTTATGAAGTCTTCGACTTTGGGTCGTAGCAACTATTAGTTGTGGGTGAGATCAACTAAGAATCAAGTGTGTAATATCTATTGGGATCGTAGACGTGACGAGCACGCAATTGCCCGCCTTTAATCGGTGTGAGATTGATTAGGGTTCAACTACAGACCCGTCAAGTTAATTGGTAGTAGGCTAGAGTACGAGCGACTTAATACAATGTGGTGTTCAACTGACTAGGTCTCGGGTTTTTCGCACTTGCGGTTTCCTCGTTAACAAAATTACGTCGTAATACGTGTTATTTCTTTTTGTAATATATTTTGTTATATAATTGAAATATCACGAGGTTGTGCTTTTAGATCAATTAATTAGAATATCCAACCTTGGTTGTTGGATTTACATTGATTGACACTTGGACATTGGTCTTTGGTACTGGTTCAAGTTGTTCACATAATAATTAGGCTCGCGGATTTCTATGTTTGTTTGATTGTCGATTACATTGTGAAGCAGAGTAATTAAAACTCTTTGATATACTTTACTCTAGATTGAGTCTGATTTGTCTAGTTGATTTTTTAGAAAAGTGTATTGGAGTAAGTCCTCCTGATTTCAAACGAATTGTTGGGTGTGGTTGTTAGGCCCCCTGTTTATGGGTGAAAACTATTCCTGCCGGATTTGGTAATTTGGGGTGTGTGGATGAGGAATGAATCTAAACCCTAAACAAATGCACTGCGCGGTGAGTGCTTGTAGATTCGGAAATCAATGCGTGCAAGTCCGGCCTAAACCAAGAAATGGCCGTTCTGTGACTCGTTTCGGTCACAAAGTGAAGGAGATGGGGTTAATCTTAGGGAGGAAGCGAAAAGTGTTGAGATTGTGAAGATGTTGGCTTGATTATGACTTGTACAGAAGGTGAGCGGAGCTTTGCGATTGATGCAAGCAGGCTCACGGGTGTTTAATCGTTTTCTATTAACACTTGGTTTTGTCTCGTTTGGACTTGTGTTGTTTTTCTCCTATATTGAAAATAGGGAGGAGAACCTATTTATACAAGTCATTTGAGCCTTATTCACGTCTCTCGTGGGAAGTGGAGGAAAGTGGAGTGATGGAGTAGTGGAGTGTGTGTTGGTGTTACACGTCGATCTTGCCCACTTCTCTGTCATCTCTTAACGTCCATGACTTCGACACGTTCTTGTGATGGCGCGTTGCACACCGCACGCCCGTAAACCGCCGGGACCAATACCCAGTATGTATACCCTAGTTTGTGACATGATTGATGTCTCAGTGTGTGGATCGTGGGACCCACAAAAGGTATGTAATGCTAAATTGAATAACTGCGTTATTCGGGAAGTTGATACTGTGAAGTATCATGTGTATTTTATGCGGGTATTGCATCATGGTGTGGTAAAGTGACGGGTGGTGATCACCATGACGCCTCATGACCAATTAACTCCTGACTGGGTTGTATAACCAAGCCGGTGATGAAGTTGGACGGATGAGATGATCTTTGAGACACTCATCCGGCCACATTGGTGAAATCGGGGTTTTGAAGAGGTGCGCAGCATCACTCTCAACTTGGTGAAACCAAGCATGGGAAGGGTTTTGAAAGGACCGACCGGGCATGCGTGTGGAGACTGACATGCCGGTACACATCCGACCTCTCTATCCCATAAAGGCGCGATCTAGGCCACTCAATTTGACAGCAAAGAGGAGTGGTTGAGATCGATTTTGCGGCTGCAAATCCCGGTGCCTCAAAGCCATGATCGTGCCAACTTGGGCGCGCGCTCCCAAGACGACCAAGCTTGGTCGGTCTTGCCCAATCCATCCGGCTGTGTAGGTGGTAGGCCGGCATTCACGCCTATACTGATCGTCTCCATGAAAACGTGATCTAAGCCACTCAAATCATCCGGTGAAGTTGAGTGGTCGAGATCGGTTACAATTTGGGAAGCGTGACCACGCAAGTTTGGACGCGTGTTTGGGATAGCCATGCATGATATGCCTTGGCCGATCGTGAGGGGATAGACGGGCCCACGGTGGTCATCTTTGGTATGACCGGACCTGCTTAATCTAATGCAGGACCCTCCATTCGTGCCGGAGAAGATGGACGCTCGTGATGCTCAAAACCTAATTTGGGTTTCACGGCCGTGCGACCATGCTTTATTCGGCGTACGGGTGGGGATAACCAACCATGGCTGGTCCGACCGATTGGTCGGGTATGTAGGCGGGCCCACTGTGATTATGTTGACATGCTCGGGGCCCTTTGAATCTACATCTACACCTCCATCTATACGCCGAAGATGGATGGTTGAGACTGTTTTGCGACACATGTAATATGCCGCAAACCCTAATTTAGGGTTTTCCTGGCCCATACGCCCGGTTTGGACGTTTTAGCAAGCTAGGCCAATAGTTTGGGAGGCCACCATGCGGGGTCCGCGTTGGTTCGGGCGTGAATATTCCATACCGCTTGGGGTTATGGAATTGATCTGAGCCATCCAATCACACAGGTGAGGTTGGATGAACGAGATCATATCCGGACCGTCTGGTCATACCCTGGGATGCTCAGATCGGGCTAGTATAACTCACCGAGAGAGTTCTCAATCGGGCTAGTATAACACAGAGAGTTGTAACTGTGACGGGTATTTCGTACATGCTTTCATTATAATGCTTAGAGGTTCGTGTTGCTCTGCTGAGAGCAACACTCAGTAAATCATGCTTGCATGTTGATAATGAGTCTGAGAAAATACAAGGCTTGCTCACGCATTAATTAATAATGCTATAAATTCACAGGTATATGGGATTGTTGATACATGCTCCAACCTCGATGAATTTCATGTATTCACGAGAATGGGATTGTTGCCACATGCTCCATTCTAGGTGAATTAGTAAAGTGAAGGAGTATCCAACACTTATTAATGGCTTTATCTTTGCAAGATGTCAAAGACATGATTTTCTAGTTTTTTACAATTTTTAACCTTAAATGAAAATCCACCATCAACATTAAGTCCCCTGCCTAGCACATAATGGTTACACTATTATGGGGTAGGCATGAGATGGTGATATATACAAACATAAGAAGCCAAGATAAAGGAAGTTACCTGGAGGGATTCTCCACCTCAGGCAATCCTCCATACATGCGTGACCACAGCCTTGATGGACCGGCTTTTTCCTTAGGTGTTTGAGTTAGGGATAAGATTCTTCTTCTATTGGGATTCGGGCGTGGGTGCTTACACACCGCTGGTTGAATCGCTTCGTGTATCCAGATGCTCTTCTCGATTCTTGATTAGGGCTCAAAAGAAAGCCTGACTTGGTCGGGTGTCGAATCCCCATATATATCGGGCACCGTAATCGTTTTAGGGTTTTCTCATATATGCGGTATAGAGATTTTGAACCACTTTTACGATTTTTACAATAGGGTTTTCTCGGTGGTAAACTTCTTTGTTTCCTCATCATGTCGAACACCAGTGGATTGTCTTCTTCATACCATCCTTGTGGATCTTCCGTTAAACGTGCACGACCTATGTCCGGGCTTCATGATGAATCCCCGCTCGTGTTCTCCGAGTCAAGAAGATCATACCGTTCGGTCTCTTTTTCCTTTTCTCGAACAATTGCTTGTTCTTCATAATGATCGAGTGAATAATCCTCTCATCCTGAGAGATATCCTACCGGAACATGTGTGACGGTTATCGATGATGACGACTTAAACAGATCCTCTTCCTTCAAAATCAAACACGCCTACCCCTGTGGACCTCGAAGATGCCGATTCCGGGTATCTCATCTTATGAATACCCCCAATGTAGGTCTTTCATTCGATGTTCACATGAAATGTTTATCCTCCAGCTACCGAGATGTCGGGTGGATTCTTAGTGCGGAAGGAGTTTGTGCCTTTGTACACAAAGTTATGGAGAAAGTATGGCCATATCGCAACCAGGAATGTGGTCCGGCATTGTTCATCTGCTCTGGTCACCGCGGTAAACTTCCTTCTTCTCATAATTGCTGAGATGGAGAATATTTCTATCCGCAACGTTGCCAAATCAAGCCTCTAAAAGTGGGAGAATATGGTATCTACCTGCGAATCCATGGAGTTCAACGTGGCCGTGGTTTGCAGCGGCTCTTGATATCATCAAGGTTGATCGAGCGGGCATCCTCGTGAATGTTGTTCTTTGCGAAAGCTATCTTGGAAGAGGAGAAGGCTTTGGTGCACAGAATCAAAGGAGGTAGAGCGGGCTATACAGGATTTGAAGAAAAGAACAGAAAGATATCAAGCTAGACTGGATATGATGCTCTCAAGGAACTATAATCTTCTAGATGGCCTCTTCTAAGTCGTATTCCAATGTATTCCCTTATTGTTTATGTCAAAGTTTCTTGAACGTCTTTGCAGAATAAATTGCATTGGTTTTTGATTGGTGAAATGGGTTTTTTCATTGATGCATCTCTGAATATAATTAATGATTCAAACATGTAATGAAAATAAATGCATGTATTGTTGATGAAACGTATAGTGGTCGGCATGATATGCCTTTGAGCCACTTTCCATTGATGACCGGGCTTCCAATTTGCCTCCCGTCCACCCTTAATGATATTGTAGTAGCCAGTATTGTAGGCCTTGGTGACCATGTAAGGACCTTCCCATTTTGGTGAGAATTATAGTGCAGACATGTCTTGTTGGATGTGCTTGGCCGTTTTCAAGACTAGATCCCCCACTTTGAAAATATGTGATTTCACAGTTTTGTTATATGCCCTGGAAATTCGATTCATGTATACCCGAGTGCATTCTTCTCGCTTGTTTCTCGAATCCAGAGTGTCTAACTCCGCTATTCTAGAGTTAGAGGCTTCAGCTTGCCTGGTGGATTGGGATTCTGCAGGCCGCAACTGGCCGATGGGATTTTGATCTCTCGATGGGAGAATTGCGTCCGCTCCAGTAAACAAGTGAGTATGGGGAAACCAATGGAGCTTCCGGGGTGATGTCCGTATGCCCATAATGCCATTGGTAATCGGGTCGCCATTCCCTAGATTGCATGTACTTGCTCGACCGATGATCCGATCAATGTCTTGTTGGTACTTTCGCCTTGTCCGCTCCCTTGAGGATAGTAGATGGTGAAGAAGACCATTTAATGCCATACTCCTCAAGTAACTCGCACTGTTTATTGGCGAAGGAGTTCCATTATCGCTGATGATATGCTTAGGCACACCAAACGACAAATAATATGTTAATTATGAACGCCGCAATTGTTGCTCCCGTAGTTCCTCGGCAGGGGAATGGCCTCTACCCATTTGGTGAAGTATTCTGTCGCAGCTTATGATGTACTGCATCGCTTTCGATGATGGAAAATTGATTTTTCCGATAATGTCCAGCCCCACTGTAAAATGGCCATGGACCTGCTTATCGAGTGTAAAAGGGGTGGAAGGCGCGTGAACAAGGTTCCCATGAATTTGGCATTTGTGACAGCCTTTGCACAAAAGCGTCGATGTATCATCCTCCATGGTCGGCCAATAGTATTTTTCGTGCATCTGGAGAAACAGTTTCCTCTTCCCTTGATGTTCTTCTTCATGTGTTTCCTTCAGCATGACTGGGATTTCTTCCCCAGCCAGGCATCATAGTAGATCACCTTCGAAGCTCTTGCGATACATGATCCCTTCATGCAATACGAACCGCTTGGACTTTTGCTTTATCTTGATAACATCCTTTTGATTGGCGGTGGAGTTGTTGGATCACGGAGATAACTAATGTACGGCCTCTCCAGTTCCTCAAAGGTGGTTCACGTTAAAAACTTCCAATTGATGTGGCGGTGCTTGGCAATTTGAGCAGATTTCAAGTAGTCCTGGATTGAGTCTCCATCTCCTCGCCGCAATAACCTAGGCGTTGAAGTCGCTCGGTAAAGCGTTACCACCAGTTGATTGTCCACAAATTTCGTTGTGAACATGATTCACCGTAGTTGTGCTTCGTCATCCCCAAGACAGGGAACCATCCGGTTCCGATAATACAAAGATACCATGAAGCATGAAGAAGTTCTCATGGGTTTTAAGACTGACCTTTCCTTGGGAGAGTGAGCTTGTTGAGCTCTGAATGATCGGAGTTCGCCAATCGTCGGTCTTGGTGTCTTTGTATTGTGATAACCATGTCGATTCTATGGTTATCCTATTTATTGTCGTGGTTTCTTCCAAACCTTCGAACTTCAATTTGGAAGCCGTGTTGCTAGACAATCAAGGCGTGTTTGTTGTTGTCCGCGACCGAGCATGGGTTATGGTTGCATTAGCAAAATAATTCAAGAACCTTTGTGCTTCGATCGATATGGAGCTAGCGTTACTTCCTTCGGTCGCCTACCCCATTCATCCGATTCACCAAAGAACTTGGAGTCACCTCTTATCTCCGCACGCGTGACTCCGCTGCTTGGCTATTGACAGCCCTATGAGGAAGGCTTCATATACTGAGTTGTTGGTGCATTCAAGTCCATTTTGAAGGAGTGTGAGAATACTTCCCAGCTTGAGATACTAATACCACGCCCGCTCTCTCCAAAAGATATCGCTTGGGGTAGCAGAGCCATCAAAATACAAGAGCACACTCTTCTTCCAAAACAGACGCCCTGGAAATTCTCCAGGAGGTCCTCGTAGCCCCGCAGTGCCTTCTCCGTGAAATGCCGCCGCAAGTCTCGCAATCGCTTGACCCTTGATAGCCTTTAGGTGATTTACACGTTATGTCCAGCTCCGACATTTGGAGAAGCCATTTGCTGCCCTTCCAGTCAGACCGACTTTGAAAATAAAAACTTTGGCAGGATCGGATTTATACATGAGTATCACCTATTAGACAAAGAGGGTAATGCCTAAACTTCAATGAAATGGATCAAGGCAAAACATGCCTTTTCCGCTGTGGGGTATCCGAAAGCCACTGGCCCCTCAATATTCTAATAAATAGTATATGGGACGCCTGATTCCCTCGTCGTCTTCCCCGAGCGAGCAGAGCCCTCACCGGCAGTGTCACCGGCTGCGCAGAGACACAACGGCTTCCCTTGTACAGAGACTTCATGATGGTCGAGATGACATTATTCGCTGAATCTTTCAAAAGCTTCCCGCCGGGTTGCGGTCCAAACGAAGCCGGCTCCTTTCTTCAATAAGGGGGTGAATGAGGCGGTAAGCTGGGCTAGACCAGGTATAAAACGTCGATCGTAGTTCACCCCGCCCATGAAACTCGGGAGCTCCTTCACGGTTCTCGGGGAGGCGGCATTGTGAGGATAGCCTCGAGTCTTGACGGGTCTACTTTTATTCCTTCTCAGCTCACTTGGAATCCCTTAAATTTACTCAAGAGACACCGAAAGCGCATTTCAAAGGATTCATCTTCAACTTGTATTTCGACACCTCTCAAACACTTGCCGTAAGATGTTGGTGTGATCTGGCCAGCCTTTGACTTGACCACGATATCATCTACATAGTCTTCTACTTGTTTATGCATCATGTCATGGAAGATTGCCGTCATAGCGCGTTGATACGTTGCGCAAGGCGTTCTTCAATCCGAATGGCATAACAAAGATAGTAAAAATTGCCAAGAGGGGTTCTAAGGTCAGTTTTACTCGCATCGTGCTTATACATCCTTATCTCGATTGTAGCTGGGCCAGAACCATCCATGAAGGAGAACATGCCGTGTCCGGTGGCGTCTACTAACATGTCGATGTTAGGTAGAGGAAAGTCGCCCTTGGGGCAAAGACTTGTTCAAGTCTCTCGAAATCCACGCAAAGACTAATCCATCCGCTTTTTCTTCTTTAATGGGACTACATTAGCTAACCAGGTCGGATGATGAATAGGGCTGATAAAGCCAGCAGCTAGCAGCTTCAATTTCGCTCTTGATTTGTTCTTCTACTTCATGTCCGAATTGCCTCGAGATTGCTTGATTGGCTTGGATCCGGGTATGACATGTAGGTGATGGGTGACCAATTTTTCATCTAGACCAGGCATTTCCTCGTATGTCCAGGCGAACATATCTTGGTACTCCTTGAGTAGTTGAACAAGACTCGACGTTCGTCTGTGGACAGAGTCGAACTGATAGAGACCGGCCTGGGTGATTCTTCATTCCCGATGTTACGATCTCGAGCTCAGCGGTTGTGGAATTGGTTCCATCTTTTAGTTGTCGCGGGCATCTAATACCTCCTCTTGTATTTCGGGCTGTTCTGCAAGATTCAATTGGGCTGAGAGACTGGGTTCCAGTCTCTCTTGTTAATTGCTAACAGCGGCGCCGGTATATTGTCTTCCCCTTCTGGTCACGTTTCACCTCGAAAGTGCGTTCCCTTTTGGTGTGAACGTGGGTTGAAGCTTCACCGATAAAGATGGACGCCCTCGGAGAAGGCGTGTCGTGGTGCTTGGCCCTTAGTGATGCAAGTCGGTCTTCTTCCCCCGGATTGAAGCCCACGGGTAGTGGGGTGCACAAGACTTTGTCTGATCTTTCCTGCGAAGTATCTTTTGGCTCGAACATCTCCACTCCGTATATTGGTGCGTACGGAGACAATGATGCAGGAATACGGATGACTTTCTCATTTAGCATGGTCTTCAGGCACTGGTGATACGTTGAAGGAATGACCTTGTTGTCGTGAAGCCAGGTCTCCTTAGTATCATATGGTAGTCCGGCTCCTTTTCTATGACTTCAAACTTTGCTCTTGACTGAACGGGTCCTACCGAGCAATTGATTAACATACCCGTATGTGCTGGTCTCGATTTCCTTCAAGTCCGTCATCGTGGTGGGCTGTCGACAATCTTGCCTCGGCTAACCTTGGTCTGTCTTGAGAGTAATCACATTCGAAGATGCTCTGTGTCAACGAGGGCCTTCCGAACTCGAACCTTTGACATGAGCGGTAACATGTAGGGCCCGGCCAGACCTTCCTCTCGCCATCATGTCGTCCTCTCGTGAATGTAACATTATTTACAGACATGTTTCCGATGTAGTTAAGACTTACGGGACGAGAAGGAGTCGGTGTACGCCCGAGCTATTTTATTAATCGGCAAAGAAACGCCTCGCCCGTTGATTCTTCGAGAGGTGCAAGAGTTCACACAAGCTTTCCACCAGAGATGCCGCTTCGATTCACCGGCCTCTCGGGTTCGTAGTAAACTTAACTGAGGGGAACCAGTCCCCTGTAAAAGTCTCCTAACGCTCATCTCGATGTCATCTTGATGAGGAGATCAAGTATGTCGCTTATCGCTTCTTTGATTAGCTCCATGTTCTTCGTGTGTGAATCTCCTCTCCGTGCTAGTTCGCTTAATGTTGGGAATCTCCTGATCATGCCGTCAGATACGCCGTTAGGAGGAGGGGTATCTCCGTTGGAGGAACCATCAGGATTTGATACCATCGAGGTGGTCCTAATACCAACCATCTCAAAATTGAATGAATGGTATTGAAGAAATTGACTTTACCACCGAGAGATTAACCTCCCGCCGTGGTCGCCAAATGTTTATGGGTGAAAACTATTCCTGTCGGATTTGGTAATTTGGGGTGTGTGGATGAGGAATGAATCTAAACCTTAAATAAATTCACTGCGCGGTGAGTGCTTGTAGATTCGGAAATCAATCTGTGCAAGTCCGGCCTAAACCAAGAAATGGTCGTTCAAGACTAAGGTCACAAAGTGAAGGAGATGGGGTTGATCTTAGGGAGGGAAGCGAAGAAGAAGGTGTTGAGATTGTGAAGATGTTGGCTTGCTTATGACTTGTAATGTAAAAGGTGAGCGGGCTTACGATTGATGCAAGCAGGCTCGGGGTGTTTGAATACGTTTTGTATTAACACTTGGTTTTTCGTCTGTCCGGACTTGTGTTGTTTTTCTCCGTATTGAAAATAGGGAGGAGAACCTATTTATACAAGTCATTTGAGCCTTTTTCACGTCTCTCGTGGGAAGTGGAGTGATGGAGTAATGGAGGTGTGTGTTGGTGTTACACGACCAGTCTTGCCCACTTCTCCTGTCATCTCTTAACCGTCCATGACTTCCTGACACGTTCTTGTGATGGCGCGTTGCACGCTGTAAACCGCCAGACCAATACCCCAGTATGTATCCCATGGGTTTTGTGACATGATTGATGTCTCGAGTGTGTGGATCGTGGGACCCACAAAAGGTAGCATGTAATGCTAAATTGAATAACTGCGTTATTCGAAGTTGATACTTGTGAAGTATCATGTGTATTTTATGCGCACGCATCATGGTGTGGTAAAGTGACGGGTGGTGATCACCATGACGCCTCACGACCAATTAACTCCCGACTGTGGTTGTATAACCAAGCGGTGAAGTTGGACGGATGAGATGATCTTTGAGACACTCATCTGCGGCCCGTTGGTGAAATCAGGGTTTTCAAGAGGTGCGCAGGCATCACTCTTTAGCTTGGTCGAAACCAAGCATGGGAAGGGTTTTGGAAAGGACCGACCGGGCATGCGTGTATACAGCATGACGGTGTACACGTCCGTACCTCTCTGTCCCATAAAGGCGCGATCCAGTCCACTCAATTTGACCGACAAAGAGGAGTGGTTGAGATCGATTTTGCGACAGAAATCTGGTGCCGCAAAAGCCGCGCATCGTGCCAACTTCGGGCGTGCTCTCCAAGACGACCAAGCTTGGTCGGTCTTGCCCAATCCGTCCGGCGTGTAGGTGGTAGGCTGGTATTCACGCCTATACCGATGTTCCCATCAAAACATGATCTAAGCCACTCAAATCGTCCGGTGAAGTTGAGTGGTCGAGATCGTTTGCAATTTGGGAAGTGTGACCACGCAAGTTTGGACGCGTTGTTTTGGGATAGCAGGCATGATATGCCTTGGCCGATCAGTGAGGGGATAGACGGCCCACGGTGGTCATGGTATGTGACCAGGACCTACTTAATCGAACAAGGACCCTCCATTTGTGCCGTAGGAGAAGATGGACGCCGTGATGCTCAAAACCCTAATTTGGGTTTCACTACTGCGACCATGCTTTATTTTGCGCATTTAATTGGGATAACCAACCATGGTTGGTCCTGACCGATTGGTCGTCGAGGTATGCAGGGTATGCCCACGGTGATTTTGTTGACATGCTCGGGGCCCTTTGAATCTACATCTACACCCTCCATCTATACCCGTGAAGATGGATGGTTGAGACCGCTTTGCGACACATGTAATATGCCGCAAAACCCTAATTTAGGGTTTTCCCGTCCATACGCTCCGGTTTGGACGTTTTGGGAAGCTAGGCCAATATTTTGGGGAGGCCGACCATGCGTGGGTCCGCGTTGGTTCCAGCGCTGAATATTCCATACCGCTGGGGGTTATGGAATTGATCCGGGGCCATCCAATCACACTGGGTGAGGTTAGATGAACGAGATCATATCCAGATCGACATGACATCCGGATGCTCAATCGGGCTAGTATAACTCACCGAGAGTTCTCAATCGGCTAGTATAACACACCGAGAGTTGCAGTTGCGTACGGGTATTTCGACATGCTTTCATTATAATGCTTGGAGGTTCGTGTTGCTCCACCGAGAGCAACACTCGATCGCCATGCCGCACCGATAATGAGTATAGTTAATACAAGGCGCTCACGCATTAATTAATAATGCTATAAATTCACAGGGTATATGGGATTGTTGCTACATGCTCCAACCTGGATGAATTTCATGTATTCGCTAACGGGATTGTTGCAACATGCTCCATTCTAGGTGAATTAGTAAAGTGAAGGAGTATCCAACACTTATTAATGGCTTTATCTTTTACAAGATGTCAGCGCATGATTTTCTGGTTTTTTACAATTTTTAACCTTAAATGAAAATCCACCATCAACACCCCCGCATTTTCATTTGGTAGAAAGCAGCAAACACATTAAAGACCTTATAAGTATGTGTTTGTAGCGATCTGAGGATGGACGATATTGTCTCTGATAAACGCTTTGCCAAAAATAAAAGTTTTGTTTCTATAAATTCTATTAAAGAGAAGGATTTGTCAATCTAAAATATAGATGAACCCAGTGTTCCAATGAAATGACGTACATCGACAAGTGTTACCTCGACAACCTTATCGATTTGAGTCCGACTTTGAAGTTGAAAGGAATGTAAATGCCATAGAGAGTGCAGTTATTCTAAAACTTTTTAGAATCCAGCCGATGATGTCAATCGATTGAAACACAAAGTCAATGTTCTTGTTGGTATGGTAAATGAACGTGACTCTCTTCTAAAAGTCCTTTGTAAGGAAAAACTCCTCCGTATGTCATTCATGACCTTGCATGAGGGAAAACTCAAAGAGGATACTTTGGAAATCGAACTTCTTTTGAGTAAACTCTCTATTTAATAATGTTCTAAAGAGTCCACTATACCAATCGCTTACGGTTTAACTAAAAGATTTCTCGATTAAGCAAAATCGAAATCCCTTTCGTTGAAAAAGATGTGCCTGTGTCTTCCTCTAATCAAGGAATGTCCACATCACATGGAAGGAAGAATCCTCCCAATAATGGTATTAAGACTGGTTAATCACTCAGGTGATCAAAAAGTATGTCTCTTTTGTGATTCAAACGGACTTGATGAACAAAAGAGAAATCCTAGGTTAAATGACAGTTATATTATTTATCTTCAATATACCTTAGATTTGATCCTCAAAGGTGTAACTGACATTCGTATGTCTAAACCAATTGGTTTTAGTACTCATCCTGTGTACCCCACCAGGAAAGTCAGTTCAATGTGTTCCTCAAATGTTCAAACACGTAATGATCTTCCTAAACCATTTGTCAAGAAAATCTCATGGATATTCTCCAATTAAGAAGTGAAATTATGTTGTTGATGATGTGGAAAAAGTACCAGAAGAAGGATGCAATGGAGAGATGGAAATCAACCTAAAAAGGATAATTGAAGGCTACAAAGAAATTATCAATAGGCTGTCAATTCTCTCTGGCCAAATTTCTTTAGGTAAGAATCAACACCATGCGTCATATTTTGATGATAGTAAATTTTATGATAACTTTTTACATCATAATGGTCTTCCTCCAAAGATCAGGAAAAAGAGGTTTAACCAGAAACAACGTTCATTTAATGAGCTCAAGGCTCATAGTTGTGCTAATTAATCACAAGGTTGAAACCTCACTCTCAATAAAAATCCCGATAGAGTGAGATTTTTTCAGTATACTTGATAGCAAAATGTTTTGTTTCTCATCTTCTATGCTATCCTCTTATCGCTCTTAATGGATGATCATTCACAAATATTTCTCGCTAAGTATTTGTACTTGGTTTTTGACAAAAAACGTGTTTTCTTAACCATGTCAAAATTGCTACTCTTACTCTAAAAATTGTTCTCCTATATAAGATCTGGTGAGTTTTCTTATAGGCGGACATTATCGTTGTATAATCGTATTTATTGTGTACTTCTCCTTTTAAGTTGTTTATGAATAATGGGCCAAGCTCGTGTTCATATGGGTATCCTTGTTACATGCCACGAACCGACTTTGGAAACCATAATTTCAAGGTTTATGTGAAATCATTTAAATACCAAACCTCCCGTTGAAAAGTACGCATACTCCGTGCTACTTTTTTTTTTTGGTCACGAATGGCATCACCTTCAGGAACTTGTTATTTTCCAAGAGGTTTTCTTGATAAGGGTTTTGGTCTCACACTCGAGGAGAAGGAAAAGGGGATCTCGTGGAATTTGATGACACGTCTTCTCAATCTCCTAATAACTTGTCTGATATTGAGGATGATGAAGAGATTTCTAATGAATTTGTTCAAAACATTATCGGAAAGTTTAACGATGCAAAACTGTTGCTTGTTAACACTCTAAAAGATATAGATTGGTTAAGAACTAAATTGATAAAGGTCAACACCGAACTTGCTTCTAATGAAGACACGACTTAAGGATCGCCTCAATGTCGTGGTTCAAGATCTTTTGTCAACTTTGTGTGTCATGAGCTTGAAGGTCTTGGAACTGGTGAAGTTTCCGTACCGGAACTCTGATTATCTCTTGTGATTTCTTCTTGGGTTTAGAGTTGCCTTTGTTTTATTAAGTCTAGTAAATCTTCTTATGAGAATTTATTTCTTGTGTTTTTAGAAGAATAACTAGGGTTTGGAATAGCCATTATTGTGAGTACACATAGCTATGTCCAACGTTTTCATCTTCATGTTTTTAGATTTATTTATTTAAATTCTAAGTATTTTGGAAGTTGATTTTGCAATTTTAATCTTTATGATTTTATATATTGCAAATCGTTATGGGATATATGTTGTTTACATCTGTGAACCCGTGACTATATCATTGTTCAAAAGTTATCTCTATTATGTCGGTATGAAAGTATTGATAAAAGATAGAATGAACTTTTGACTTACAAAAGTTAAAGCCTTTTATTTCATTATTTGATGGAAGAAAGGATAAAACTTTTGTTTACAAGGATTATGTCTATTGTTGTCATTGTGCAAATAGTGATGGAAAATAGAGTGAATCCTTGTGTATTTTGCGGTATTGGTCGATCTCCGATCCATTTTTTTTGTGCACATACTGTGTTGCTCCGTAAGTCTCTTATGTCGAGCATGACCAATTGAGTTGATCATTTTTGTGGTTGATTCAATTGAGATTTTTGGATACAAATTCATGTTTTCATGTGATTTGGTTATGTCCAAAGAAATCCTTCTTTTCTTGTAAAAGCAAGGTCGCCTTTGTTGTTCTTTCGGGAATGACATTTTATGGGGGGAGAGTTCTTAATTGAACTTGTGCTTAATTGCCAAATCTTTGCAGGGAGTGCGGCTGTGGAATATTATATGGGTTATCTTGTATCTTTATAAACTCCTTGATGAATGCATTTAGCTTAGGCTTTATGATTGCATCTAAATTAGTCGGCATGCTATTCTCTTTTGGTCATGAAGTATCTCTATGAAAATTTCATGAGGATCCCACTAGTTTTCGTACCTTTGCCAATTTATATTGACAAAAACTGGGAGAATTAATGTGTAGTTTCATACTACAAATACATATGGTGTACGGATCATTATGTAAGGGGGAGTGGTTTTCATGTTGAGATGAAGTATTGACTAAGGGGGAGTGATACATATCACCATAGTATTGTTGTCAAAGTTGTGATACAATTGAACTTTGATGTTGTGTAATAATACTATGATACTGTATAACAATGATTGAGAGCTTTTGTTTTCTCATTGTTGTCGCTACGGATCTTCAACAACTATGATGCTCATGGAGTACTTGGAAGTGACGAAGTTTTGAGTCGTGTTGAAGATGCCAAGGAGATCAAGCATTTGGATGAGAAGCTACAATTTTTATTTATTTTGTAATCCATATGTATTGATAGTTTTGTCACTAAAATTGACATAGGGGGAGATTGTTAGAGCACTGCTCGGTCGAACTCGCATGCGTTTCTATCTCAAGCATGTTTGTCAATGTTAGTGATCAAAACTATAAGTCTTGATTTCTAGCCTATTTATAGATATCTCGGACTAGGACATAGATTGTGTAGTTGAGCTTAGTTTTCACGGCGTTCATCATTTGAAGAAGAAGAACTACTAAGGAGCTTGTGGAACTTCATCGACAAAAGGTATGTGGATACTTAAACTCATCTATCACTTAGAAAGTCTATTTCTATTTATCTCCTATATCGATACATAAGTCGTATTACGATATAGTTTTCTATATAAATATTTGAGATTTCGAAATGAGTTTATCTCGCTTACATATTCCTCGAAAATATATGATGGAAAGCTTTCTCTTCGACCAAGTTCATCTTATATCATGTGAAAATTTCCGAGTAACATCTTACATGGTTTGTGTGATACAATCATCTGGTGTTGCCTTGGAATGTTTTGTAATGATTATTTCAATAACTTGAAAATTGCTTTGATGCTAATAGTGTGTGAAAACGCTATTGTTATCCTCTAAGAAAGTTTAAATGATTGAAATAAGAGTTTAGAACACTTAACCATTATTGGATATGTCATTTTTTCCATTCTTGCACATATGTAATCCATGTCCGGGAACCATAGTATGCGCACCCGTTTGCTCACTGTTGGTTTGAGAAACTGGGAACCTAAGTATGCATACCGTTTGAGTACTTTGGGATACATGTTCATGTCCGAGAATTTCTCTTTGGGATTTGAAGTTCACGTACCGTTTATGCATCGGAGTAACTCAATCTTGGTCCGGGTATTTCAAGTATGCGTACACGTTTGCATACTTGAAGGTTAAAGTTCTAAAATCGGTTTTAAGCATGAACATAAACATTTATATTATAAGGAATACAATCTTTGCAAACCGTGGCTATAATGTTCATGATTGATTCGAGTGAATAAAACCGATTTTGCTTCAATTGTGTTCTTGTATAATTCTATGAGAATATAGCAATTGAACAACTCTTTAACTAGTTACATTTGAGTCATTTGAACTAGTTATAGTTAAGATGAATAAGGTTGATATGAGAGTAATCATATGGCTAACGTTGGTTAACTATTTGTGAGCCAACATGATGTACATGTTAAGGTACAGAGTTACATAAACCTAAATGAGGGTACATTTAATTTGTGTGTAACAAGATAAGTTCGATATAACGGTTGAAAGATATTAGCTTGGTTGAATCGGTTTTTCATCTAACGGTGAATATTGAATGCTTTGTTACGAAGTGTTTGAGGGTGAAAACGGTTTCTACCGATTTCGGTAATTTCATGTGTGGTGGGTGAGAAACGAGTCTAAACCTAAACAATGTACTACAAGGAGTACTTTAGATTCGAGAGATCAATCAGACAAATCCGGACTAAAACCAAGAAATGGCCGTTCTAGACTTGCTTCAGTCACAAAGTGAAGGAGAAGGGTTGGTTTTGGGGAGGGAAGCGAAGAGAGTGTTGAGACCAGAATAGTTAATTCTAGAAGAGTAGTTATTTGAATTGTATCAGAAAGTGAAAGATAGCATATGGCAAAGCTAACAAGTGATTTCTGAGTGTTGTATGCTCCTGACCCAAAACTTGTTGTTTGAAGGAAATAGGTAAGACCTATTTATACAAGTCGTAATATAACATACTCTGGTCGTAGAAAATGGAAACGACTGAGTAAAGTGGAAGGAGGTGATAAATGGGTAACGCCTGGAATTGATGTTCCATAATGAAAGGAGCGTTTCACCATTATTCCTTGTATTTACTAACCGACTCATTATTATGACACTTTCATATAACGGGCGTAGTGTATGCCACATGTTGTAAACCGCCAAACCAATACCCTTTATGATCATCCCCAAGTTTGTGACATGCGTTAGATGTCTCGAGTGTTTTCATGGGAAAACGTGTAGCAAGGTGTTACGTGTGTCATGGTGGCATGCCAGTGGCCATGGTAGAGTCGACATGGCTTTGCCAAAGAATAGGCGCGGCCAAATTTGGGGTTTAGATGCAAACCGTGATGTTTTGGCATTAGGCCGTAAGTTAGGTGGCGAACTTGAACGGTCGAGATCCGCATCTCAGAGGGAAGGATAGCCATTGATTATTGCAACCCTCCATTTTAGCAGCCAACGTTGAGCATGGCTTTGCCATAAAGTAGGCGCGGCCAAATTTGGGTTTAGGTGCAAACCGTGTGTTTTGGCTTTGGGCCGCAAGTTGACATGCGTCAGGTGGCGAACTTGTGTGGTCGAGATCTGCATCTCAAAGAGAATGGTATCCGTTGATTATTGCAACCCTTCGTTTTAGTAGCCATCGTTGAGCATGGATTTGTCATAGAGTAGGCGCGTCCAAATTAGGGTTTAGGTACAAACCGTGTGTTTTGGCTTTGGGCCGCAAGTTGCCATACGTCAGGTGGCGAACTTGTGTGGTCGAGATCTGCATCTCAAAGATAAGGGTATCCGTTGATTATTGCAACCCTTCGTTTTAGCAGCCATCGTTGAGTCATGGCCTTGTCAAAGAGTTGGCGCGGCCAAATTAGGGTTTAGGTGCAAACCGTGTGTTTTGGCTTTGGGCCGTGATGCGTGTCGTAGGTGCAATCAAATTAATTAATACTTTACTACCTAATTAACTAGTAATATAGGGTAGTCAAGGTCGATCCCACGAGGAGCACGAGATTCTAGTTGTAAAAATTGTCACGAAAGGGGGGTGTAAAAAGCAAAGGAAAACAAACAAAACAATTAAAAGATAAAGTTGAAAGCAATAAGAGAGACGAGATCAAGGAATCCTTCTTCGTTACGAAACAATGAATCAAGTTATGTTCTTTTCTACTTGTTATTAGTCACAAATTATCACCAACCGTAGGTAAAGCAAACTAGCTCTGGTGCTAAACCCCTAAATCCCTTGTATCACCGGACACGGAAGTTCTCGATCACCGGATTCTAATCACCAAGCCACCTAGAATTAGCTCAACCTAGATGTAACTTGGCTCATGCATTAAGTTTTATGAATTTCTTAGGTTGATATTAGTAGTTAGACTCTTAGCTCAAGGTCCACTTGCTAACGTTGTTTCTACACACAATTGCTCCACTAATCCCTCCGCAAGGTCTCGTGTTTGCTACTTATGTAAAGAGTCAAAGAACGATTACTTATCCCCTAACTTTCACTAGCTTTAGATCGAATTAACAAATCAATTTAGTTGGCCACCCAAACAATCTATCAATCAATCATGAATGTCTTTAAGATCACTCCTATTAGTAAAAACAAGCGATAATCATGTGAAAAACTTCAAGATAGAATTGAAACAAAAACTCAAATCATATGTTTAAAAACTAGGAATTCATCCTCTATCAATAAAATTAGCTACTCATGTTAAAAGAGTTCACACAAAGAATAAGAAAAGAAAAGAATTGTGTGTGTAGAGATGTGTGTAGAAGTTGTAGAAAACTTCTCTATTTATAGGCTTCAATATTCTCCAAATCTCCCAAGGATTAGAATCCTTTTCCTTTGCAATTCAATTTCCAAATCCAAGCTTTTCTCAACTCTTCCACCTTCTCTTTCCAAATTTGAGTCCAATTCTCCATCCAATTCCAAGCCCAAGTCTTCACACCCATGAGAGAGGTCCATAGAAAATTTCGAATTTTGCTCATGGGAAAATCGGGATTGTGGCCGAATTTGGTCGAAACGCTTGTCCACGGCCGCCGGAAATTTCTCCGTCGAGAGAATATTCGACGGAATATTCCGTCCGGTCCACTGCTAGGACTAACGGTCAAACGGGTCAACCGTCAGTCAACAGTTAGTCCCGATGTCAAGTCAAAGGGAATCACCGAGTCGCAGACCGAAGTCACCATTGCCTTGGGCGAGTGAGCCGACTAGCCTTGGCTCAAAGCCATTGCACAAAGCTATGATCAGTCATGCACCAGGATGGTGCTTCATCCAAGTAATTCCAGCCATTCTGGCTCTTCCCTGCACATTTCATCAAGCCATTTCAAGTCATCTCCATTTCCTGTACTTCCATACACAGCATTCTAATTGCAGCTACAAATCAGTACCCAGTCCACTGCCACGACAACTCCACCAATTCTCATTTGCATTTTTCTTTCTTTTGTCACTTCAACAATTGAACCATGGAAGCAACAGCAACCACTCCATTCTCATCTGCTGCACCTAACACCAACTCTTGTTAGCTCACACTGCAGCTCCAACTCCAGAACCTGAACTGCAGCTTAATAAACATCACTTCACGTCGCAACTCAGCCCACAAGACTTGAGCTTCGCCTTCTACAACTTATCCAAGCCATTTCAGCTCCAATTTAAACTTCAGAGAACGCTAACAGCCACCACTGCCATCTCGACATAACCACCACCAGTAGCATCTTGATTAATCCAAGTGCGTACACACTACACATCTCATTCATGCAAGAGCAAAGTGCAACAACCATTTCAGTTCATACACCTGAACTTGCTCCTTCACTCCGAGTTCCATTGTGCCTCTCTCTCACAGCCTAGCCAAATTGATTACCTACATACTTTGCTGCAACTCCATTAGCTCCCTGAAATCAGATCACACAAGAATTCTGCCAATCCAAAGAATAACTGCAATGATTTCTCCCAAAGATCGAGCAACACTTCCACTCATTTCGCCCATTTGTTGGCTCGGTTCAAGCCAACCAATTGCAGTTCAACTCCGCACAAAGTGAGTCCATGGCAAAGCAATAGCTACAACTCTCTAGTTCAAGCCCTAGCTTCATTCCCCGCTGCTAATTCCACCACCTAGTAGCACATTCATTCCCTGTGTCAAAGAGCAAATTTCGTGTCTCAAATTTCACCAACAAAGATAATTACAGACTCCATCTCTCGTGTTCTTCTTAATCGCTATCGAATTATCACCCGCAATGAAGCATCTCCACCAGAACCAACACTGCCATCGTCTACCAGCAATGCCAATTAGCAGAGATCCCTAATTCAATTTCACCATTATCATCTTCTTCCAGTGAACCTTGTAACAACTTTCTAACAGATATTGGGGTTCATAACTCCAACCGAGTAAAACCCATTCTCCTAAACTTCATCAGACTCTCAACTACTCTTTCAATCTCAAATCGGAGATTACCCATTCTCCTCATAGAACCCTAATTTCTCGATTTCAGACACCACCATCTCAAAACCTCCTTTCCGATCTGTAGCAGCAGCAGATCCCATCATCGATCACTCAAATCAGCAACACTCACTATCCTTCTTCTCTTCCGATGTAGCAACATCATCTCTTCCTTTCTTGAATCAACAATACCCATGACCAATTCCACCTGAGTTTCATCCATACTATCTACACAATCAACAAAGACCAACTCTTGCTTCTGTATCTTTGCCTCCATCTCTATCACTAATTCGAACCATCAATCCTGCATTCCATTTCTCAAATTCTCCTTTGCAGTGACCATTTTTCTCTAAATTTGAGATCGAGTGTAATGAAACTCGATTTAGAGTTGTAGGAAATGAAATGATACAGCCACCCAGGTGCTGCAGATAAGGGGTACCCTGTGTTAGTAACACCCACTGCTGAGTGATAAGGGGTACCCTGAATGAGAGCCCCTTAACCACCTCTGGACTCCAAATAGTCTTCGCCCTTGATGAAATGACAAGTTTGCCCTTTTTGTTCAATTTTGGTGATTTCTTCTTCTTTCCTCCGTGCGACTCCAGAGTACCTAATGACTCAAAACAAGCGTAAAATACATAATTTACAAGAAAAATAGCAAAGAAAGCATAAACTACTAGATAGTAAATATGGTGTATTCTACACCTATCAAATTCCCCCACACTTAGACTTTGCTAGTCCTCGAGCAAAACAAACTAAAAACTCACAACTTCAAAGCATTCAAGCGTCTCAAGCATCCAAAGAGCTATGAGGACATAGAGTTTCTGCATTCTAGTAATAAGAAGTTAGAAATACTAAAGAACATATTCTCGTTCTTAAATGTTGAGTGAGAAATAACCACACCATAATGAGAGAATGCGTGTTTGAGAAACGATCAATAAGCATTTCGCCTCGACTTTTGCCTCACCAAATAGGATTTTATGATAATTGCACTCTAAAAGACGGCTTTTTATGGTTCTCACATGTGTGCGGGTAGGAATGAAGAGAGAATTCTGCGACACGTTGAATGGTGGGAAGGACAACTTCCAAAATATTTTTAAAAACCCACATCTTTTAATATTTTGAAAAACCATTTTTCCGACGATCTCTAAGAAAGGAAATCAACCATTTTATCGAGGATGAGATTACTTACTTACCTTCACATCCGATCGCCAATTATGATAACACCACTCTCACGGCATCCAATAGAAACGTCTTCCTCGTCTTGATCTTCTTAGTCTTCGGTTTCAACTATTAATGATAAACCCTTGAATTTCATAAATCCTTAACAATTCTTAACTCTTTTTACCTTAAATATCCTTGTCGCTTGAAACTTCCTTATAAATTTTCCTTTCCCACGGCTCATAAAAATAAGAACAAATACTTCTCTTGCTTTTCTCTTTTTTTTTCAATTTTTTTTTCTTCTTTCTTTTCTTTTTTTTTTTAAATTTTTTTTTTTTTTTTTTTTTTTTTTTTTTTTTTAAACAAGAGAAATTAAATACAAAAATAAACCATGGCCGTGGGAGAAGTATTTTACCGCTTGATTCTTCACAACTTGTATCGTCTTGAAATCATAAACTTCAAAAATTCTCACCTTTTAATTTTCTTTGCTTTCATGAATAAGTCTTTATACTTGAATATAAAATTACCTCATTGTATTGTAAGTCCTCAACATATATGTGAATTCCGCTCATTTGTATGTTGCTTTACTTGAATTTGAAATTTGCTCTTTTTCTCATTCCGTTGCTTGTAAACCTTAAACTTTTCCAACTTTCCTTGTAGATTTTGATGTCGCTCATTGTTGATGATGAATGTGTTTCTATGGATCCGTTGTTGTCGAGAGAGAGAATGGTGCTAACTGCAAATCGAACTACAAGAAGGAAGCTTTCATCTATGGACGTCACCCTCATGATTGACAAAATTAGCACTCAAGAGATCAAAGAGTAGTGCTTCTATTGGTGGGAGGTTGGGTAGCTCACCATTCTACCCGGAATTAACTTACGGTGACACACACTCAAAAGAAGCTCTTTAGTATATGGAAATTTTCTGGCTCGGTGCCTCACATGATATGAATACGGGTAGTCTCCACTAATGATTGATCAAGAACTCACAATAACGCATTTCTCCCCATGCATCAAGCATGATTAAATCCATTATTTAACACTCTAACAAACAAGAAATCCGAATGTAGTTCTCTAACATTTCCAAGTTCAATTATGTCGGTCAAAATCTCTATGTAAACATACCTAGAAGTATGCTAGTGACTCTAAAATCTTTAAAAGTTGGAATTTTAAGTAAAAACTTTTTTTTTTTTTCTAAATTTTTTAATTTTTTTGTAATTTTTGTTTTAAAAAAAAAAACATGCTTAACCACTCCCCCACACTTAAACCTTACATTGTCCTCAATGTAAATGAATCCTCCTAGTAAAGTCAAGGTGGGAAATTTTAACATGATAAGAAACAAGAAAAAGAAATAACCAAAAAGCAAAAGATAAGAAATACAAAACCGATGGGTTGCCTCCCATTAAGCGCTTGTTTTAAAGTCGACGGCCCGACTTGGCTCTTGTAAGATTCATTCCCCATATACTAACAATCGGAAAATTTGAGGATCCACCCATAATACCTGTTTTGCAAACAATAACTCCATACAAATATTAGCACAAGAAAACAATAGTGATGTTATCGCTCGATAGAAATTTCCCCCACACTTATTCTCGTCCACACTCGGAAGTGTATAAAGAACATAGAATTCGGGAACTTCCATGTATTCCTCTTGGCAAACCTGCATAGTGTTAGCATCAAGTGTTTCCAATGGTGGATATTTAGAAACAAAATCATCCAAAAATACTTTCGAAGCACATACATTCAAACCAATAAGAGGTAAAGGAGAAGAATCAATAGGCAAAGAGTTAGACAAACCTTTCAGAAATTCTTGTATTATAGAATCCTCTTCATCCTTAAAAAATTCAAGTGAATTACTTACCTCTTGTATATCGTGGTCCTCTATTAAATCTTGCAACCATTCTTCGTCGTTTTCTACCTTAACCATAGTCTCGGTATCATTAAAATCATTCGCAAGTTCAATTGGGTCTTCCACAAAATTAATGAATGTGGTTTCATCCTCTAGCATCATCTCTTCAACATTCTCATCATCGGAATCGGGCCATTCACAAAAATGAATTTCATCGGTATAGATTGTAAGATCTTCATGTGCGGGTGTTACACCGTTTATAACAATAGGTAAGTCATATCCAAACTCCTCCTTTTGAATAGGTGAAGGATCTTTATTATGATCCGGAGTTGGAATAACTTTATCCTTGTTACAATAATTTTCATAAGGTTCATAATCATCATCATAACCCATAGAATAACGTCTTTCACGCTCTATCCTTAAAGCTCTTTTAGCTTCAAAAATTTCTTCATCCGACGCTAGGCCTTCATCGATCAATTGATAGAACCTTCTCTCAAGTTCCCTCAAACTAGGTTGTCTTGCACCAAGGAGATCATACATAGATTTAGAAGCATAACTATCCTCCCCTCCTATTGATTGTTCACTTACATACCCGTCATAAGGTTCTTGATATGTATGAGAATATCCATAAAGTGTGTATCCTAAGGATGGTTGGAAATTGCCATAATGTTGAGGTTGAAAACCGTATTGATTGTTGTAATATGCTTGCTCTTGTCCACCGTACATGGAAAACCGGCACCTGAAATAAGATTCAAAAACCAAGTTAGATATGGAATAGAATCCAACAAAGCAAGAATAAAGCAAAAGAAAAATAAAAACAACTAAAATCATCCGCTGCTCCCGGCAACGGGCGCCAAAATTTGATGCGTGTCGTAGGTGCAATCAAATTAATTAATACTTTACTACCTAATTAACTAGTAATATAGGGTAGTCAAGGTCGATCCCACGAGGAGCACGAGATTCTAGTTGTAAAAATTGTCACGAAAGGGGGGTGTAAAAAGCAAAGGAAAACAAACAAAACAATTAAAAGATAAAGTTGAAAGCAATAAGAGAGACGAGATCAAGGAATCCTTCTTCGTTACGAAACAATGAATCAAGTTATGTTCTTTTCTACTTGTTATTAGTCACAAATTATCACCAACCGTAGGTAAAGCAGCTAGCTCAAGTGCTAAACCCCTAAATCCCTTGTATCACCGGACACGGAAGTTCTCGACTACCGGATTCTAATCACCAAGCCACCTAGAATTAGCTCAACCTAGATGTAACTTGGCTCATGCATTAAGTTTTATGAATTTCTTAGGTTGATATTAGTAGTTAGACTCTTAGCTCAAGGTCCACTTGCTAACGTTGTTTCTACACACAATTGCTCCACTAATCCCTCCGCAAGGTCTCGTGTTTGCTACTTATGTAAAGAGTCAAAGAACGATTACTTATCCCCTAACTTTCACTAGCTTTAGATCGAATTAACAAATCAATTTAGTTGGCCACCCAAACAATCTATCAATCAATCATGAATGTCTTTAAGATCACTCCTATTAGTAAAAACAAGCGATAATCATGTGAAAAACTTCAAGATAGAATTGAAACAAAAACTCAAATCATATGTTTAAAAACTAGGAATTCATCCTCTATCAATAAAATTAGCTACTCATGTTAAAAGAGTTCACACAAAGAATAAGAAAAGAAAAGAATTGTGTGTGTAGAGATGTGTGTAGAAGTTGTAGAAAACTTCTCTATTTATAGGCTTCAATATTCTCCAAATCTCCCAAGGATTAGAATCCTTTTCCTTTTGCAATTCAATTTCCAAATCCAAGCTTTTCTCAACTCTTCCACCTTCTCTTTCCAAATTTGAGTCCAATTCTCCATCCAATTCCAAGCCCAAGTCTTCACACCCATGAGAGAGGTCCATAGAAAATTCCAGAATTTTCTCGCCGGGAAAATCGGGATTGTGGCCGGAATTTGGCCGGAAAACGTCGCCGCCGGCGCCTGGAAATTTCTCCGTCGAGAGAATATTCGACGGAATATTCCGTCCGGTCCACCGTTAGGACTAACGGTCAAACGGGTCAACCGTCAGTCAACAGTTAGTCAACAGTCAGAAGTCAAAGGGGAATCACTGAGTCAGCACCGAGTCAGCCACTGCCTTGGCTGAGTGAGCTGACTAGCCTTGGCTCAGGCCATTGCACAAAGCTATGTGATCAGGTCATGCACTCAGGATGGTGCTTCATCCAAGTAATTCCAGCCATTCTGGCTCTTCCCTGCACATTTCATCAAGCCATTTCAAGTCATCTCCATTTCCTGTACTTCCATACACAGCATTCTAATTGCAGCTACAAATCAGTACCCAGTCCACTGCCACGACAACTCCACCAATTCTCATTTGCATTTTTCTTTCTTTTGTCACTTCAACAATTGAACCATGGAAGCAACAGCAACCACTCCATTCTCATCTGCTGCACCTAACACCAACTCTTGTTAGCTCACACTGCAGCTCCAACTCCTTAACCCGAATCGCAGACTTAATAAACATCACTTCACGTCGCAACTCAGCCCACAAGACTTGAGCTTCGCCTTCTACAACTTATCCAAGCCATTTCAGCTCCAATTTAAACTTCAGAGAACGCTAACAGCCACCACTGCCATCTCGACATAACCACCGCCCGTAGCATCTTGATTGCGTCCAAATCAGCTACACACTACACATCTCATTCATGCAGCAGCAAAGTGCAACAACCATTTCCAGTTCATACACCTGAACTTGCTCCCTTCACCTGAGTTCCATTGTGCCTCTCTCTCACAGCCTAGCCAAATTGATTACCTACATACTTTCAGCTGCAACTCCATTAGCTCCCTGAAATCAGATCACACAGCAATTCCTGCAATCCAAAGAATCGGCATTTTGCAATGATTTCTCCCAAAGATCGAGCAACACTTCCACCTCAATTTCTGTCCATTTGTTGGCTCGGTTCAAGCCAACCAATTGCCAGTTCAACCTGCACAGTGAGTCCATGGCAGCAATAGCTACAACTCTCAGTTCAAGCCCCTAGCTTCATTCCTGGCTGCAATTCCACCACCTAGTAGCACATTCATTCCCAGGTCAAAGAGCAAATTTCCTGTGTCTGAAATTTCACCAACAGCATAATTACAGACTCCATCTTCTGTGTTCTTCTTAACTGCTATCAGAATTATCACCCGCAATGAAGCATCTCCACTGTAACCAACACCGCCATCGTCTACCAAAGAATGCCAATTAGCAGAGATCCCTAATTCAATTTCACCATTATCATCTTCTTCCAGTGAACCTTGTAACAACTTTCTACAGAATAATGGGGTTCATAACTCCAACTGAGTAAAACCCATTCTCCTAAACTTCATCAGACTCTCAACTACTCTTTCAATCTCAAATCGGAGATTACCCATTCTCCTCATAGAACCCTAATTTCTCGATTTCAGACACCACCATCTCAAAACCTCCTTTCCGATCTCAGAGCAAAGAAGCAGATCCCATCATCGATCACTCAAATCAAAGCAACACTCACTATCCTTCTTCTCTTCCGATGTAGCAACATCATCTCTTCCTTTCTTGAATCAACAATACCCATGACCAATTCCACCTGAGTTTCATCCATACTATCTACACAATCAACAGCACCAACTCTTGCTTCTGTATCTTTGCCTCCATCTCTATCACTAATTCGAACCATCAATCCCGCATTCCATTTCTCAAATTCTCCTTTGCAGCAGCCATTTTTCTCTAAATTTGAGATCGAGTGTAATGAAACTCGATTTAGAGTTGTAGGAAATGAAATGATACAGCCACCCAGGTGCTGCAGATAAGGGGTACCCTGTGTTAGTAACACCCACTGCTGAGTGATAAGGGGTACCCTGAATGAGAGCCCTTTAACCACCTCTGGACTCCAAATAGTCTTCGCCCTTGATGAAATGACAAGTTTGCCCTTTTTGTTCAATTTTGGTGATTTCTTCTTCTTTTCCTCCGTGCGACTCCAGAGTACCTAATGACTCAAAACAAGCGTAAAATACATAATTTACAAGAAAAATAGCAAAGAAAGCATAAACTACTAGATAGTAAATATGGTGTATTCTACACCTATCAGGACGCAAGTTTCCATGCGTTAGGTGGCGAACTTGTGTGGTCGATATCTGCATCTCAAAGAGAAGGGTAGTTGTTGATTATTGCAACCCTTCGTTTGTAGTAGCCAGCGTTGAGTCATGGCCTTGTCAAAGAGTAGGCGCGGCCAAATTAGGGTTTAGGTGCAAACCGTGTGTTTTGGCTTTGGGCCTCAAGTTGCCATGCGTCGGTGGTGACTTTAGACGTCTAAGATCTCGCATCTTAGATGGAAGGGTGGCTACACGATCGTTGCAACCCTTCGTTTTTGGTAGTTAATAACGTGAATGAGAGGCTGGTAGGTATATGCGCGGCCAAAACTAGGGTTTGGTGCAAACCGTGGTGTTTGGCTCTGGGCCGCAAGCTGCCGTGCTTTAGGTGGCGAACTTGGATGGTCGAGATCTCTATCTCGAAGAGAAGGGTAGCCGTTGATTATTGCAACCCTTCGTTTTGGCATGGAGAAGTAGCTGGCATGGTTTTCCATTGGCACGGTGGAGCGGCGGGCATGGTTGGCATGCCCTCGCGCAGAGACGTACGGCATGGTTTTCCATTGGCACGGTGGTACAACCGGCATGGTTGGCATGCCTTGGCGCAGTAGACGTGGTTGGCATGGTTTTCCATTGGCACGGTGGTGCTGCGGCTGGCATGGTTGGCATGCCTTGGCACAAAGACGTGGCTGGCATGGTTTTCCATTGGCACGGTGGTGCTGGGCCGGGCATGGTTGGCATGCCTTGGCATAGAGACGGATCGGGCATGGTTTGCCATTGGCACGGTGGTGCGCTACCTGCATGGTTGGCATGCCTTGGCGTAGAGACGTGGGCTGGCATGGTTTTCCATTGGCACGTTGGTGCGGCGGGCATGGTTGTCATGCCTTGGCGCAGAGACGTGGCTGGCATGGTTTGCCATTGGCACTGGTGCGGCTACTGGCATGGTTGGCATGCCTTGGCAGAGACGTGGGCGGGCATGGTTTGCCATTGACACGGTGGTGCGGCCGGGCATGGTTGGCATGCCTTGGCGCAGAGATGTGGCTGGCATGGTTTTCCATTGGCACGATGGTGCGGCTGGCATGGTTGGCATGCCTTGGCTCAGAGACGTGGCTGGCATGGTTTGCCATTGGCACGGTGGGGGAATTAGGGTTAGGTGTATACATAGGTGATGTCAGTTAATACTAAGGGTTCTGTCGTGGAACATGACACATGTATAAAAAAAAGGTACCCTGGTAATTCTTACATAAATACGCCGATTGTTTCAATAATGCGCTATTGGTCATGGTGACGTCATGCCAGATGTACGGTTTTACGATTTTATCCCTAAGCTAAAAACCACCATCAACATTAAGTCCCCTGCTTAGCTCGGAACATGAGCATTGTTGCGAGGTAAGCATAAGATGGTGACAAACGAGGACAAAATCGAAGCAGCAGGTCATGAAAGATGGCTAGGAAAATTCGTCTAACCTTTTTAGAGAGTGTCCTGAGAATTTGTGATCCTTGTGTTGGCGTCCTTGCGTAGATTCTACTTGTGGCGCTTGTGTTAGGCATGGAGTGGTAGAGGCTGGTTGAGATGTAAGATGTTAGCTTGATCGGGAATGGTTGTGCGTCTCATTGGGCAGGAGCTTTGGAATGCGAAGCGGAGCCGCTAGCATAGACTTGGCGTGAAATGGACCGTTGGCGTTGATCGGCTTAGAATGGAGCCGCATGCATTGTATTGGCTTAGAATGGAGTCGTTAGCTGTGGATTAGCTTGGGATGGAGCCGTCAGCATTGGTCGGCTTGGAATGGATCCGTCAGCGTTGCGCGGCTTGGAGTGGAGCTATATTGAGTTCCTCGGAAGGATGACGATTGGCTTCAGTTCCGTGGAAGGATGACGACCGGCTTCAGTTTCGTGGAATGATGGCACTTTGTCTAAATTAGGGTTTGGCATGCCGAAACCCTAACTAGCGCCCTTTACTAGAATCGTTGTAGAATTCTCGTACGGACTCGGATTTTGACGGTCCGCCCCTCCATTCTGAACGGAAAATAATTTCCTATCTCCCCTACAAGAGAATATTTAATTTTTAAGCTCGTTCGGGAGGTGAAAACAACTCGACAGTAAAATTCAGGAAGAACTCAGGAGGAATGTTGCGGGCCCGAAGTGGCATAGTCGCGCCCAGTCACCTATTCTCGTTCATGAAGCAAGAAGGAATCTTCATTCTGTTCAAACTCTAGAAACTCCGTCCGCATGAAAAGAGGTATCGACCCTCTTCTGTTGCTCGTCTGGATCCGTGCTTTCATCTGTAGTGTCTCTCTAGTGGATTCCAAAATTTACCAAAACTCCACTGCATTCTTGGGATGGATGGATGAAACATATGATCGACAACGATCATGTCAGGGCTAATCTTGGAGATTGTTGTTGCGTTGTCGGTCCATCCTTGACTTTAGGTTGTTCAGTGTCTGGAAATTCTGATCGCGATGATTGATATGTTGTGGATGATTGTATGGTAGAAATCTTCCGAAGACACATGATGAAATAGATGAGTTGGGAGACATTTTGTTGCCGATATGATGCTATCAAGTCTTCAAGGACTTTGTTCAAAGAGATATCCTTCGAACCAACTTCTGAATCTTGGACTATCGTATAGAATGGGTGATCGCTGTCGTATGCGTCAAAAATAATTTCACTTTCCTAAAGTATATGATAAGAAAGAGTTCGTATCCACAGAGAGGCGATTGTAGTTATTTCGTAATCAATTTCTTAAAGTAACCAATTGGGGGGATTTCATATTTCTATTTAAGCAATAAAAACAAATTAAAAGCAAAGTAAATTGTAGAAAGTAATCAATGGAGAGAGATATTGGTCAAGGAATTCATCTTCAATCTTAGACATGTGCTTGCATATATGATTAGAATTACGATTTAATCTCTTGTGTTATCAAAATCCTAGAGAATCAAGAGAGCAAGATAATCTATTAATTTCCTAAGTTATTCAACACACACATTAGGGCTGTGTATGTGAAATCTACCTAAAGAATAACCTAACGCCTTGCGCTTATCAAGTTCAATTCCTAGGAGCATTAAGTTTGTAAATAGGCTAATCAATGTAATTGTCATGCGTTGCACATAACAATTCGGACAATGGTCAAACTCTACATATGATTACGAGAGTGTATCACTACAAACCGTAAACATATCATGCTACTCGTATTCGTGGTTATCGTCGATGAAAAACCCTAAAATAGCTATGGACTAAGATGCAAGTTCAATTAATTGGCCACTTAACTAATCAAACATCATAATCCTATCACAATACTTCAATCATGTGATCATAAAAACAGTAGAGAATTGAACGATAATCAAGAGAGAAAACTAATAATACATAAAGCAAACACAAGTTTTAGAAATCGGACTACATCCTTAAACAATAATAGAGAATTTAGCTACTCATAGCTATGGAGTTCATCACAACAATATCAATGGAATAAAGAAGAAGATGAACAAAAGCAAACCCTAGTTGCGTAAACAAAAGCGGCTCTCCAAAGTTCCAAGAATAAGATAAGATGTTTCCCAAAAGTTGTAGAATTCTTCTTTTATAGCTTTTCTTTCCTTCCAAAATTAGGTCAAGTCTTCAAAGTCCATTAGATAAAAATCCACCAAGCCCATAATAGAGAGAAACCCGTGTAGAAAATAAGTCCAAAAAGTCGTCGCAGGAAAACTGGTATTGTGGCCGGAAATCGGCCGGAGAAGTCGCCGGAAATCGGTTCCGGTGACCGGCAAAGTCCGCCCGGTCACCGGTCAACGGGTCAACGAGTCAGCTCGGGTCAACTCGGTCAGACCCGATTCATATGAATCAGAGGCTGAGTAAGCTGAGTCAAAGCCTAACTCAACCTGACTGGTTTTGGCCAAAGCTATTTTGCAGGCCATCTTGCCAGGCCAACCCACTGATGCACCATCATTGTGCTTCATTACTTCACTGCCAGCCATCATGGCCCTGGCTACCAATTGCATCATTATTTCAATTCAAATGCTAGCCACTAGCTATTGCTGCAACAACAGCACACCAAACCATTAGATCATCACCTGCCAACTTCAATCTGAGTACACCTCCTTTGCATTGTGCTTCTCTGCACCAGCTCTTTCTGTAGCTTGACACAACTCCAGCTGAACCATGAACTGCAACAGCACAGCTCAACCTCAGTTCCAGCTGCATCATTTCCCATTTCAGTCCACCACTCTCCCAACAATCTATTCCACTGAAGACTCCAACAGTCCGTCACCAAAGACACACAAACCCGAACACCAGCCTTGCCTCATCCACAAGCACCATTCTCATTTCAACCAGCTAATCTCAATCAACAACATCACATTCTTTCACCTGTCCTAAGCATACATCTATCCCATCTCTTCATTTAGTTCACTGCTCAGCTCATTGCAACCTCCGAGCTTAGCACCACAAATGCTGCCTAGCATGCGTCTCTATCACATCTGCAATTTATCTCCATATCTGCACCTGTAGCAACTCAAAAGCCTCAGCTTCACATCAACAGCAGCAGCTCAGCTGCCACCCTTTCTACCATCTGCAATGGCTTGACTTGTCATCGTGCCATCTCCTTATTACCCATATAACTCGGCCATCTCCATTTTCTATAACTCTGCAACCACAGAGCATTTGCCATCTCAGTTCAATGCCACAATCACCACAGTGAGCATACACAGCAGCGCGACTTCAGCTGCCACATTAAACAATTCTCGCCTCCATCTGCTCTGAGTCTTCCCTGTTCCACAGACTCAAACACCACCTTGAGCTGAACTGCAGTTTCATAACCACTGTAACATAGCCAATTCAGTACACAGTTTCATCTGCATATCACCCCCATTCTCCTCTTTGCATTGTAGCTCAACACAAACTCCATGAGCATCAACAACCATCATGTAATTCACACACAGACCACCACAAACCATTAACAGCTCCACTCATTTCATGTCTGAGCAGCACCACTTTCTTACAGATTCACCAACAGATCCAACTTCTACAGCTTTATGAATCCACAATGAAACCCATCTCGAACCACAACACCAGATCGAGAGAAACCCATTCTGAGATATCGAATCTCATCTCACTGATTCAACAGCCACAAAAATCTTCTTCTTCATCTGAGCTTCATCATCTTCTTCCTGTTGCAAACCCTAATTCCAACATCAATTTCTGCTCGATCATAATTTCTCGATTTCAGATCGATACCCATCTAAACAATACATATTTCATCCTCAATTACAGAAACCCTAACTCAATTTCACGATTCAACCAAATCATCTCAATTCACCATTAAATTTGAGCCATTCTCTGTATTTCCTCTTATTTCTCGATCCGGGTCTAAGCACCAAAGCCCATGTTGCTTCTCAATCAAATTCATCATTCCCTTGTTAGCTCAAGAACAACCTAACTCAGTGCTTCAATTTCATCTGAATTTCCTCCATGAAGGTTAATGGAGCCGCAGGTGATGAAGGGATAAAACAATGATGAGAAATGATTTTCTCTGAACTTAGGTCTTGTGTAGTAATAGGAATTACTCAAGGCACCCCACAAGAGTGAATAAAAGAGCCACCTCAGCATGAAAGCCCCTCATCCTCCATTGTGCTCCCGATAGCACATGCGTACAAAATGATGCTTTCGCCCTTCTTGCTCAAATTGAGTGATTTCTCCATCTTTTCGTCCGTGCGACTCCAGAGTACCTAATAACTCAAAAACACACGTAAAATACACAATTTACAATAAAAATAGCAAAGAAAGCATAAACTCTAGATAGTAAATACGGTGTATTCTACACCTATCAGATTCCCCCACACTTAGACTTTGCTAGTCCTCGAGCAAATCAAACAAAACAATTCAAAAAGATACATACAACTCCGTGTCGTCGAGGCTACGGTCACTTTTAGCATAAATAACAAGCCTTTAAACCCCTAGGTGTCCCTAGTGGACGAGTTATAGTCTCGTGAGGGTTTACTAGAGATATACCCACCAAACCTATTTTTCCAACTTATTAGTTCTCCGTAATGATAGCATCCAACGCGCTAAGAAGACATAGAGATTCTGCACACTAGTCATAAGAAGTTAGACACATAAATGAACACAATCTCATCCTTAAAAGTTGAGAGAGAGATAACCATCCCTTCTCGACATAAATTCGGGTTCGGAGTGATCGAAAGTCTCGACTCTGCCTCACAAGAAAGGGTTTTATGATATTGCTCTCAATAATAAACAGCTTTTTATGGGTCACACATGTGTCCAGGTAGGAATGAAGAGAGAATCCTGAGACACGTTGAATGGTAGGAAGGCTTAACCCTCCGAATGTTTTGAAAACCCACATCTTTTATAATTTTTAAAAAAAATCATTTTTCTGACGATCTCTTCGAAAGGAAATCAACCATTTAACGAAGGTGGGAATATGCTTACTTACCTTGTTATCCGTTCGGCATGCATCTAGCACCACTCTCACAGCATCCATAGAAACGTCTTCGGTCTTCTATCGGTGTCTTTATCTTCGTCTTCGGTCTTCAACTCTTGATGATAACTCTTGAACTTTGTAGATTCTCGACAATATAACTCTTTTCCTCTAATTCCTTGTCGCTTGAAACTTCATTATAGATATTCCTTCTTTCCATTGGCTTTATTGAAAGAATACTAAACTAAAAACAAACTATACAAACCCAAAATTTACTTTTCTTTTTTCTTTTTTTTTTTTCGTTTTTTTTTTAATAAAAATAAAACAAAAACAAAACAAATACAAAATAAAACAATAAAACTAATGATGAACCTAAAGAAATTTTCTCTTGTCTCTATTTTTTTTTTTTTTTTAATTTTCTTTTTTTTTTTTTTTTTTTTTTTTTTGAGACAAGAGAAAAATAAATACAAAATAAAATAAAATACAAAGGCCATGGTGTAAGCACTTTACCACTTGATTCTTCACAACTTGTATGTCTTGATATCATAAACTTCTCGAACTCTCATCCTTGATAATTTCGCTCTTATACAATAGTCTTCAACTTATAAAAATTCTGCTCCTTGTCTTGTTGCTTTACTCAAATCTGAAATCTGCTCAATTCTGTACCGTTGCTTGTAAACCATGAACGTGTTCAACTTTCCTTCAAATTTGTGATGCTCCTCTTGTTGATGATGATGGTGTTTCTATGGACCTGTTGGTGTAGAGAGAGATAAGGTGGATGGTGCTAATTGCGAACAAGATTACAAGTGGTATGTAAGTTAGCAATTCGATGTCACCAACATGGTTGATAAAAATAGCACTCAAGAGATCAAAATAGTGCTTCTATGGTGGGAAGTTGGACAGCTCACCATTCTGCCCGGAATTTACGTACGGTGACACACACTCTAAAAGCACAAATTTAGACAGGTACAAAGAATTGAAGGTCGATGCCTCACATTATGTAACATGGGTAGTCTCCACTATAGGGGATCACTGTTCTAATACCGAATTCAGTCTGCACCTTATTTGCCACTGGCATGGTTAAATCCAACTTTAACTCTCATACAAGTAAGAAACCCGATCATGTTCTCTGTCATCTCTAAGTTCAGTCACTATTATGAGAATTTCGATGTAATCTTAGCGACATGTATACTATGTGACTCTAAACTAACTGCAAGTTGGAGTTTTCTTATTCACTAATTACACAAAAGTTGAAAAATTGCAAAAATTTACACAAACCACTCCCCCACACTTAAACTTTACATTGTCCTCAATGTAATTGAATCGTCCAAAGAAAGTCAAGGTGGGAAATCCTAACGGAAAAGTAACAAAAAAAATCAGAAAAAGTAAAAACATGACAAGAAAAGAAAATAAAAGATAAGAGATACAAAACCGATGGGTTGCCTCCCATTTAGCGCTTGGTTTAAAGTCGTCAGCCCGACTATCTCATTGCTTTCTATGACTCCTCCAGAGGGAGTACTTCCACAAGATTAACTCCTTCCACGACATCCGAAGAGAAGTTCTCATAATATGGTTTCAACCGGTGGCCATTCACTTTAAGTTCATTACCTGTAGCTAAACTACGAATTTTCACTGCACCATGAGAAAACACATTAGTCACAATAAAAGGTCCAATCCAACGTGACCTTAATTTACCCGGAAATAATTGCAAACGAGAATTAAACAAAAGCACTTTCTGCCCAATGCAAAATTGTTTCTTTGTAATCATATTATCATGAAAAGCCTTCGTCTTTTCCTTGTAAATCCGTGAGCTTTCAAATGCATCATTACGAATCTCCTCTAGCTCTTGAAGTTGTAACTTCCTTTGCTTTCCAGCACCATCCAACTCCATGTTGCATTGCTTAATAGCCCAAAACGCCTTATGCTCAATTTCCACGGGTAAGTGACAAGGTTTACCATAAACAAGCCTAAAAGGAGACATCCCAATAGGTGTTTTATATGCGGTTCTATACGCCCACAAAGCATCATTGAGTCGCGTGCTCCAATCCTTCCTTGTTGGATTCACCGTCTTTTCTAGAATGGATTTCACCTCCCGATTAGACACCTCGGCTTGTCCATTTGTTTGTGGATGGTAAGGAGTTGCAATCCTATGCGACACATTGTACTTCCTTAACAAGCTTTGCAAAACCTCGTTTTTGAAGTGTGAACCTCCATCACTAATTATAGCCCTTGGAATTCCAAACCTTGCAAATATATTAGCTTGCACAAAATCTGAAACAACTTTAGAATCATTAGTTTGGGCGGCCTTAGCTTCCACCCATTTCGAGACATAATCCACAGCAAGCAAAATATAATAATTCCCATTAGAATTGACAAAAGGGCCCATAAAATCAATTCCCCATACATCAAAAACCTCCACAAATTGAATAATAGTTTGCGGCATTTGATTTCGAGCACCTAGATTGTCGGTTCTTTGGCACCTATCACATGTGATACAAAATGCATGTGCATCCTTAAATAAAGTTGGCCAAAAGAAACCACATTCTAATACCTTGAGAGCGGTTCTCTTGCTCCCAAAGTGTCCTCCACAAGCATATGAGTGGCAAAAAGACAAGATAGAATTAAATTCAATTTCGGGAACACACCTATGTATTACTTGGTCACTATAATGTTTCCATAAGTATGGATCATCCCATATGTATTGGTTTCCTAACTTCTTAAGTTTGTCCCTCTCAGAGACGAGACAAGTTCTTTGGGATTTGTTTAGACACTAAGTAATTAACAATATCAGCGTACCATGGTTCTCCAAAGGCAATTGAGAATAGTTGCTCATCCGGGAAACTTTCACGCAACGGGATAGTCTCCTTGTCCACAGCAAGTCGGCTCAAATGATCCGCAACGGTGTTCTCAATTCCTTTCTTGTCTTTGATTTCAATATCAAACTCTTGCAAGAGTAATATCCATCGTATGAGCCTCGGTTTCGCCTCTTTCTTTGTAAGCAAGTATCTAAGTGCTGCATGATCGTAAAAGACAACAACTTTTGTACCAATTAGATAAGAGCGAAACTTTTCTAAAGCAAAAACAATGGCTAATAACTCCTTTTCAGTGGTTGTGTAGTTTTGTTGGGCCTCATTTAACGTTCTAGAAGCATAATAAATAGCATGAGGTATCTTCCCCACACGCTGCCCAAGCACCGCACCAACCGCATAGTCACTAGCATCACACATGATCTCAAAAGGCTTGCTCCAATCCGGTGGTTTAATGATAGGGGCTGAAATCAAAAGTTCTTTCAAACGATTGAATGTCGCCACACACTTCTCATCAAAGTTAAAAACCACATCTTTTTGCAATAGGTTACAAAGTGGTGATGCTATCTTGGAAAAGTCCTTGATGAATCTACGATAAAAACCTGCATGACCAAGAAAAGCGCGTATCTCCCTCACCGTAGTGGGAGGGGTTAGAGCACGAATAAGGTCTATCTTAGATTTATCGACTTCCAAACCTTTAGAAGATATTATATGGCCTAAAACTATGCCATGAGTTACCATGAAATGGCACTTCTCCCAATTAAGCACAAGATTTGTTTCAACACATCGTTCAAGGATTAGAGACAAATTGTTCAAGCAAAGGTCAAACGAATCACCAAAGACACTAAAGTCATCCATGAAAACTTCGATTATGTTTTCAACATATTCCGAAAAGATACTTACCATACACCTTTGAAAAGTAGCTGGAGCATTGCATAAGCCAAAAGGCATCCTTCTATAAGCAAAAGTACCGAAAGGACAAGTGAAAGTGGTTTTCTCTTGGTCCTCCGGTGCTATCACAACTGATTATAACCCGAATAGCCATCAAGAAAGCAATAATAAGAGTGTCCACTAAACGTTCAAGCATTTGATCAATAAAAGGTAATGGAAAGTGATCTTTTCTAGTGGTGGCATTCAATTTTCTATAATCAATACAAACCCTCCAACCGGTTTGCACACGAGTTGGGACAAGTTCATTCTTATCATTCTCCACCACCGTCACACCTGATTTCTTTGGTACTACTTGTACCGGCTTACCCACTTGCTATCGGATATGGGGTAGATAACACCCACGTCCAAAAGCTTGAGTATCTCCCTTTTACCACTTCCATCATGGGAGGATTCAAACGGCGTTGCGCTTCCCTTTAGGCTTTGTATCATCCTCCACATGAATCTTATGCATACAAACAAGCAGGCTTATACCCTTGATATCGGCGATTGTCCATCCTATGGCCGTCTTGTACTTCCTTAGCACCCTTAGAAGTTTTTGCTCCCGTAATTCATTAAGCTCGTTAGAAACAATCACGGGTAAATCTTCATTGTCACCCAAGTACAAGTACTTTAAGTGACTTGGAAGAGGTTTCAATTCTAAACTTGGAGATTTAACAATAGATGGCACAAGTTTTTCATTATTGCAAGGTAAAGAAGCATATGAAATATTCTTAATTGCTGATTTTTCCGGTAATGAGTCAAGAGAACCAATGGTTTCTTTCATCTCATCACTATACGCATAACCGTTGTCAATAGGTGTATTGAGCACGGTTTCCAAAGTATCAACACCATTCAACTCAAACATTTGTTGCGCCAATGTGTCCATCACATCAATGGAGAAACAAGAGTGGACATCACTAGGATATCTCATCGTCTCGAAAATGTTGAAACGTATTATTTCTCCATCAAACTCCATATTTAGCGTTCCCTTGTCCACATCAATAATGGTTTTCGCCGTTTTCATGAAGGGACGCCCAAGTAGCAATGGAAAAGACGAGTCCGGTGAACCTTCATCCATCTCTAACACGCAAAAGTCCGCTGGAAATACAAGTTGATTAACCTGCACAAGAACATCCTCAACAATACCCATTGGGTAGACATTAGAACGATCGGCTAATTGCAACACAATTCCAGACTTTTTAAGAGGACCAAGATCAAGTGAATTGTACATAGACACGGGCATGACATTAACGGAAGCACCTAAGTCCAACATAGCTTTGTTAAATTTGGTGTTACCAATTGTGACGGGAATGTCAAAGCTAATGGATCCTTGCACTTAAGTGGGAGTTTGTGTTGTAAGATTGCCGAAGCATTCTCCCCCACACTAAGCACTTCATTACCTTTGAGCCTTTGCTTATTGGTACACAAGTCCTTCAACACCTTTGCATACTTTGGAACTTGCTTGATAGCATCTATGAGTGGTATGTTCACATGGATCTTCTTAAGAATGTCTAAAATCTCCTTTTCTAGTTCCGCCTTCTTGGAATTTGCAAATCTACGAGGGAAAGGTAAAGGAGAAACATAAGTAGAAACCGGAGTTTTAGAGTTAGAAATAGGTACCTCAGAAGTTTGGGGAGAATCCTCGGTTTTCTCCTCCAAAACAGGTTCCTTAGGTGTTTCCACCGCGCCCGAATCAGTGACTTCGGGTTGCACAAGTTGTGTACCACTTCTCAACGTAATTGCATTGACACCCTCTTTTGGGTTGATAGGTTGAGAAGGGAGTTTCCCACCATTTTGTGCCTTCAATTGATTAAACTCCATAGCCATAGAACCAACTTGAGTTTGCAAATCCTTAACCGTACTCTCCGTTCTTTGCATAAAAGATTTCAGCAACTCCTCCATATTGGACCCCATAGTTTGAGGTTGTTGTTGTTGTTGAAATTGTTGTCTCGGCTGGAATTGTTGTTGTTGAGGTTGAAATCCACTTGGGTTGTTGAAACTAGGTTGTTGAATCGCTCCTTGCTTATTGGCATAGCTAAAATTGGGGTGATCTCTCCATCCCGGATTGTAAGTGTTGGAGTAGGGATCATACCGTCTTTGTTGATTTGGAAAGATCGCATTAGCTTGCTTGTTTTCATAAGATTGAGAGGAACTTGGTATCACCGCGGCTGCAACTTGTTGAAGCATTGCGTTCATGTTACCCATTTGTTGACGAAGTTCCTCAACCTCGCTCACCTCACTCACCCTTCTTAGAATCACATCCGACCCACGGATCAAGAATTGTTGTGAGTTCGCTGCCATGTTTTCAATCAACTCTCTAGCTTGTGCCACCGTCTTGTTAACTAGTGCACCACCACCGGCAGCGTCGAGGAGATTCCTATCACTTGATTGGAGTCCTTCATAGAAATATTGGATAATCATAGCGTCACTGAATTGGTGGTGAGGACAGCTTCCAACCAATCTCTTGTATCGTTACCAACATTCATATAAGGATTCTCCCACGTTTTGCTTCATCCCACAAATCTCCTTGCGAATTTGAGTAGCCTTTGATGCAGGAAAATATCTCTCCAAAAAGAGTTTCTTCAACCCATTCCATGTTGTGACACTTCCGGGAGGTAAATAGTACAACCAATCCTTAGCACTATCCATTAAAGAGAAACGGAAAACTTTCAACATTGCACCATCCGCCGCAACATTCGCTGGAAGCATGGACGTGACAATGGTGTGGAAGTCCATAAGATGTTTGTTTGGATCTTCATTCACCATGCCATGGAACTTTGGTAATTCTCTAAGCAACCCCGGCTTGATCTCAAAAGTAGAGTCCGTTTGAATACACCCCTGTTGTGTATCAAGCCTATGAGAAGCCAACTCCTTGAGTGAACGATTTGCATCACCCATTGCTTCTTCTTCTTCAACTTGTGGTTCGTCTACGATTGGAACCTCTTTTCCTTCTTCTTGTTGTTGGAAAATCTCTTCTCCTACTTCCAACTCGTGCTCGTCCGTTGTGTCTTGACTTGGTTGGAGTATTGTGCCTCGTCGAGTAGCTATCCCGCACCTTGGATAATTCCAATCCTTAGAAGCCAGAGATTAGGTACCTGCAAACAATTCTCGCACACAAGTGAGAAACAAGACAAGAAACAAAAAGCAAAGATGAAAGCAGAAATTGTAAAAAGAAACTAAAAACTTAATAACTAGCCGCAGCCTCACCAAGAACGGCGCCAAAATTTGATCGCTGTCGTATGCGTCAAAAATAATTTCACTTTCCTAAAGTATATGATAAGAAAGAGTTCGTATCCACAGAGAGGCGATTGTAGTTATTTCGTAATCAATTTCTTAAAGTAACCAATTGGGGGGGATTTCTTATTTCTATTTAAGCAATAAAAACAAATTAAAAGCAAAGTAAATTGTAGAAAGTAATCAATGGAGAGAGATATTGGTCAAGGAATTCATCTTCAATCTTAGACATGTGCTTGCATATATGATTAGAATTACGATTTAATCTCTTGTGTTATCAAAAGCCTAGAGAATCAAGAGAGCAAGATAATCTATTAATTTCCTAAGTTATTCAACACACACATTAGGTTGCGTATGTGAAATCTACCTAAAGAATAACCTAACGCCTTGCGCTAATCAAGTTCAATTCCTAGGAGCATTAAGTTTTAAATAGGCTAATCAATGTAATTGTCATGCGTTGCACATAACAATTCGGACAATGGTCAAACTCTACATATGATTACGAGAGTGTATCACTACAAACCGTAAACATATCATGCTACTCGTATTCGTGGTTATCGCTCGATGAAAAACCCTAAAATAGCTATGGACTAAGATGCAAGTTCAATTAATTGGCCACTTAACTAATCAAACATCATAATCCTATCACAATACTTCAATCATGTGATCATAAAAACAGTAGAGAATTGAACGATAATCAAGAGAGAAAACTAATACATAAAGCAAACACAAGTTTTAGAAATCGGACTACATCCTTAACCAATAATAGAGAATTTAGCTACTCATAGCTATGGAGTTCATCACAACAATATCAATGGAATAAAGAAGAAGATGAACAAAAGCAAACCCTAGTTGCGTAAACAAAAGCGGCTCTCCAAAGTTCCAAGAATAAGATAAGATGTCTCCCAAAAGTTGTAGAATTCTTCTTTTATAGCTTTTCTTTCCTTCCCAAATTAGGTCAAGTCTTCAAAGTCCATTAGATAAAAATCCACCAAGCCCATAATAGAGAGAAACCCGTGTAGAAAATAAGTCCAAAAAGTCATCGCAGGAAAACTGGTATTGTGGCCGGAAATCGGCCGGAGAAGTCGCCGGAAATCGGTTCCGGTGACCGGCAAAGTCCGCCCGGTCACCGGTCAACGGGTCAACTCGGTCGGGTCAACGAGTCAGCTCGGGTCAACTCGGTCAGACCCGATTCATATGAATCATAGGCTGAGTAAGCTGAGTCAAAGCCTAACTCAACCTGACTGGTTTTGGCCAAAGCCATTTTGCAGGCCATCTTGCCAGGCCAACCCACTGATGCACCATCATTGTGCTTCATTACTTCACTGCCAGACATCATGGCCCTGGCTACCAATTGCATCACTATTTCAATTCAAATGCTAGCCACTAGCTATTGCTGCAACAACAGCACACCAAACCATTAGATCATCACTTGCCAACTTCAATCTGAGTACACCTCCTTTGCATTGTGCTTCTCTGCACCAGCTCTTTCTGTAGCTTGACACAACTCCAGCTGAACCATGAACTGCAACAGCACAGCTCAACCTCAGTTCCAGCTGCATCATTTCCCATTTCAGTCCACCACTCTCCCAACAATCTATTCCACCAGCACCAGGTGCTGTCACCAGCACACACAAACCTGAACACCAGCTTGCCTCATCCACAAGCACCATTCTCATTTCAACCAGCTAATCTCAATCAACAACATCACATTCTTTCACCTGTCCTAAGCATACATCTATCCCATCTCTTCATTTAGTTCACTGCTCAGCTCATTGCAACCTCCGAGATTAGCACCACAAATGCTGCCTAGCATGCGTCTCTATCACATCTGCAATTTATCTCCATATCTCGCACTCAGTAGCAACTCAAAAGCCTCACTTCACATCAACAAAGAAGAAAGCTCACCGCCACCCTTTCTACCATCTCGCAATGGCTTGACTGTCATCAGGCCATCTCCTTATTACCCATATAACTGGCCATCTCCATTCTCTATAACTATGCAACCACGAGCATTTGCCATCTCAGTTCAATGCCACAACCACCACAGTGAGCATACACAAAGCAGTGCGACTTCACTGCCACATTAAACAATTCTCGCCTCCATCTCGCTTCCGAGTCTTCCCTGTTCCTACGACTCAAACACCACCTTGAGCCGAACTCGCAGTTTCATAACCACCGTAACATAGCCAATTCAAGATACGCTTCATCATCGCATATCACCCCCATTCTCCTCTTTGCATTGTAGCTCAACACAAACTCCATGAGCATCAACAACCATCCCGTAATTCACACACTGCACCACCACAAACCATTAACAACTCCACTCATTTCATGTCCGAGCAAAGACCACTTTCTTACAGATTCACCAATAGATCCAACTTCTACAGCCTTTATGAATCCACAATGAAACCCATCTCGAACCACAAAGACCCGGATCGAGAGAAACCCATTTCGAGATATCGAATCTCATCTCACCGATTCAACAACCACAAAAATCTTCTTCTTCATCCGAGCTTCATCATCTTCTTTCCCGTTGCAAACCCTAATTCCAACATCAATTTCTCGCCGATCATAATTTTCGATTTGATTGGAACCCATCTTAAAAACACGATTTCATCCTCAATTACGTAAACCCTAACTCAATTTCACGATTCAACCAAATCATCTCAATTCACCATTAAATTTGAGCCATTCTCTGTATTTCCTCTTATTTCTCGATCCGGTCTAAGCACCAAAGCCCATGTTGCTTCTCAATCTGAAATTCATCATTCCTGTTAGCTCAAGAACAACCTAACTCGGTGCTTCAATTTCATCCGAATTTCCTCCATGAAGGTTAATGGAGCCGCAGTGATGAAGGGATAAAACAATGATGAGAAATGATTTTTCTCGAACTTAGGTCTTGTGTAGTAATAGGAATTACTCAAGGCACCCCACAAGAGTGAATAAAAGAGCCACCTCAAAGCATGAAAGCCCCTCATCCTCCATTGTGCTCCCGATAGCACATGCGTACAAAATGATGCTTTCTCCCTTTTTTGCTCAAATTGAGTGATTTCTCCATCTTTTCGTCCGTGCGACTCCAGAGTACCTAATAACTCAAAAACACACGTAAAATACACAATTTACAAGAAAAATAGCAAAGAAAGCATAAACTCTAGATAGTAAATATGGTGTATTCTACACCTATCAATGGGATGCGGTGAGCAGTCCCTAGTTATATTTCTGTTAGATCCGATGGCATGGACGAATATGTGAATGTATCTTTGTGGTGTGCTTTTGGAGTTTTCGATGCACATGTACGGCTTCATGTTGAGAAATTGCCGCGGCTCGTAAAAGTTCGGCACTGATGATGTTAAAATCAGAAATAACCAGGTTGAGGGGAGTGAAAGCGTCTCATGCTGGTAGTCCCCATGTGTAGCCTACTTTAATTGCATCGCCTTGAATCCATGTCCACGAGATTTGATACAAGCTTATTGTACTCTTCTGGATGTGACGCTGGGATGCACATGGACGAAATATTCTGGATAGCGAAGAGGCAGGAATGAGAGAGTTATGTTGTTTATCGTGGCTCCCTCTGTTTCTTCAAGAAAATATTTCAGCCGCGTCTCTGGAGTTATCTCATGAGTCTTTGATGGTCGTCGGGATGGACTGCGATGAGCAGTCCCCAGTCGCAATTTTCTTTAGTTTCTAAAGTTGTTTTCCTCTGAGCAGGCTTGGGATCCGCCGCGGCCTCATAAAGTGTTGAAGACGTCTTCTAGACAGAGAGGTGATGATATTCTTGCGCTACACCCTTGAAGAGTAGATGACCTTGTTGTGGTTATGGCATTTTGGTTGACCGTGTCTTCTGAGCTTTGATAGTGAAAGGATTCCGTGTAGATCCTTAGTCCCCAAGTATGGTTTACATATTTCCATCTTGTATGGTCAGTGGGTTGACCATGATAAAGACATCACCATCGTGCGATCGTACTGGTGATTTTGTTACTTCTTCCACGTGAAACTAAAATATGGAGGAGTACGGGTTACCTTTGTAGTGATTGCTACTGCGGTGAAGCTCTGACTGGTATCAAAAAATGAGCGGCAACAGTTCTTGGTAGCAGATGTAATCAAAAGAGACTACATTGTCGTGGGAACAAAGTAGGTTGGCCAGAATTATATGGGCATCCATGAAAGTAAAAGGATTGGCTGGATGCGTAAGCGAGCAAACTGTCCATGGTCACGAGTTTGGCGGGATGGATCAAAAGGTGTCCACGAAGATTGGCTGGCTGCGATCATGATCCTTGACATGGCGAGTGTGGTGGCACGACCCTTTGCAGGAAGGAGTGGTGTTGAAGCGGCTTCAGATCTTGGAGAGGACGTTGAAACTTAAGGAGTCAAATGCTGCTTCGGATCCTGGAGCAGCTTATGGAGATAACGCTGAAGCGGAGCGGCTGCTGGAGCGAACGTTGAAGCGGAGCCACTGCTGGAGAATGTTGAAGCGGAGCCACTTCTGGAGAGAACGTCGAAACGGCGCCTTGAAACCTCAGAGTCTTGACGGTTACAATGTTGAAGCCGGAGACTGCGTCACTCAGCGTTCTGTCAAACCCGACATCCCTCAAGTGAACAGTGGTTAGGAGTCCCCAGTTCCATCTATCGATCGTGCTTTTCCAGGAGAGGTTGGGGTTTGGGAACGACTTCCTTGGCTGGAAACAACTTCTTTCCTGATGCAGTGCGGTTGAGGGATGCAAATATGTCTTGACGCTACGCCTTGGAGAAATATAGAATCTCACATAACCGTTTCATCATAGACTGCACGATTTTGTGGGCGAAGTCCCTAGAAATCATTCATCTCCTGACAGGAAGAGGGTCTCTGTGAATTTAGGAGGGTTGCTGATTTCCTTTGCCTCGATTTTGGAGAAGTCGTTCCTGATATTTACGTGTGATGAAATTGGATTGCTGATTCCCTTCTACTGGGCGTTCAAGAGCAACGCGAGCCCCTTCATCTATAAACGCACGTCCTGCTGAAGTGCCTGCGCCGGATGTTAAAAATATTCCTTGTCAGTTCCCTCTTGGGTTGACGTGACTCTTATGGTGGCCGCTCCGTCAGTGTCTTGAGGAAATATATATCTCTTTCCGAGTTATAAACACGTCTGTATGAGCCTTACGAGAACCCTTTGTCTTTTCATCAAATCAACAGTGTTAAAATGAGGTCGGCTTCTTCCGGCTCTTCCAGTATCTTGCCATGATGGTGGAGTAGCAGCATCTCTGGTGACAGTTGGAGCTGTCATACTTGAAGAAACGTTGGGGTGGCGGAAGCGGCTCTGGTTCTGGTGATTGTAGGTGTATCGTGCAAAGATGGCGCGGTTTTGATCACGGAGTACTGGAGCCATGGCGCTGTTCCGAAGGGTGAGGATGGTGCTGCTTTGGATAGTTGTGGAGCGGAGATGATGGCGCTGGAAGGGTGAAAGCTGTTAGCGCTGGAAAGGATGCAAGTTGTTGGCGCTAGAAAGATGCAAGTTGTTAGTGCTGGAAGGATGCAAGTTGGGACGGACCGGTAAATTACGCCTGGGCACGCATGCCATAACTTCCCCGATACGCCATGATGATGCTACGATCCGGGCCTTTAAGCTAGGAAAATGCACGTTCATTTGCCCTTGCAAGCATGCTCATGGAGCATATGCAGCTAACTTAGCTTCCACACCATTCCAACTTACCCTTGTTCCACAAAGGGTTTATTAATAAAGCAAAAACTTTCTTAATACGGCAAAAACGGCCTTTTGAGGCCCTAAACGATGGAATTTGGCTAAATTCTGGTGACCATGTGGATCTATAGATCGACATGTCTTGATCTTTGGGCCGTTTCCCATCAAAATGGACTCCTCTTGAGCTAAATTACGACACTCGGGTTTTTAGTCTATGTCGAACGCCTTGATAGGAAGTATGAGCATCCAAGGAATGAAATGCAACTAGCCTCATCAAGTATGGCCACAATCATCTCTTGCGTCGAGCTGCCGAGCCAGATGATATGAGAGGCCAAAGTGCCGCAATCATCTCTAAATTAGATGATATGAGCGACAACGTGCTGGACCGGGAATGCTGCAACTCATTGCGGCTGCCTACGTACCCTTCCCTACTCTAAATGGATCAAGCACAGACCTTAGTTCATCCACGAAGGGACAAGAAACTTAATCTAACTCGTTTGCTAGGCCGTGGCTGTAGGATCAGAATATCGCAACATCAATACCTCGCGAGATTAGTAAACGACAGCATCGCGAAGGCGTCGCAGAAGAGTAATATAAATGACGCAATGAATGACGACAGCCAAAACACGAGAAAGATGTGAAGATCTAGCGAAGTTTAGGAGTGTCGCGAGATTGCATACTTGTACACTTGCGATATTTCGCAAGTCATTCCCGAAAATAAAGGACAACTTAGCTGTCATCCATTGTGTACTACTCTATATAAAGAGTCGAATAAGCCTGTTGTAGGGGAGATCTTTTTTTGGTGTTAGGCAAGTCATTAAGAGAGAGAAAGTTTGTAGTGATTGTATTTTCTTTAGCTCTTTTCCATTTTATCTTGTAATATTCAAGGAATTAATCAATAAAAATCAGAGTTATTCATCTTAAAATGGCTTAGTTGTGTGAAATCTAGTGAGGGGTGTAGTGTAGGATTTCCTGCAACTACATAATGGCGCTAGAAAAAGGGAGAGAGTAAGGATTGACATCGTGATTTGAAGGAATTTGGAGTAGTAGGGAAGGAATTTCATATAATTTTCAACAGTTTACCAAAATTAAGAAATGGCTACAAGAAGAAATGCATCCGAACAACCAACAACTGTGAGAAGGAGTAGGAGACTTGCTGGAGAAGGGAGAAATGAAATGGGAGAATCCTCAAGAATGAACATGAGGAATAATGAAGAAAATCAAATTCAGTCACCAATTCAACCAGTAGTAAATAGAATTGTGGATTATGATAGAGTAAGCGTGCATACTTGGAGATCGACTGTGGACGAAAGGGGAGAAGAACAACAATTGGTAAACAATGGACAAGAGGAGAGAGACCGAGAAGGGATTGGAGAAATAATTCATGGAAATGAAGAGATCGCAACATTAGAGGCATTGAGACAAACAATACATGAAGAGAGACGATTAGAGGCAGAGGAACGTGCAAATTTAACAAGACAGAATCATGAGCTGAGGATGGAAAACATCATATTACAAAACAGAAGGTCGAGAAGCACTACAAGGTCAAGTTCAAGATCAGTTAGAGAGGAAAGAAGTAGAATTTTACCTACAGAAAATGCTGATGAAGAAAACCAAGAAGAAGCACAAAATCCAGCCACAGAACATTGCGAGAGAAGAGAAATGATGGAAGATCGTTTATCCCGCGTCCCGAGACTTTTCAGAATGATCAGAATAGTGGAAATCAAGGAAATAGGCAGCGTCAGGGGCGGAATAATCCAGTTGATGAAGAAAATCAAGAAGAAGGAAGAAGAATATTGCATGGGAGAGAAGCACGGAGGAAACAAAAAGAGATTGAAGATGAAATCGAAAGACATTATGATGAACAAGCACGTCTAGCTTGCGAGAGGGAAAGATTAAGAACAGAAATGGAAAATCAAGAATTGGAAGAGGCAATTCGCCAGAATAATCATGATAATCGAGAAAGAAGGCAAGAACAAAATCGCAACAATGATAATATTAATGAAGAATATGAAAGAGCACAAAGGAGAGCTGATAGGCAACAAAGAAGAGAAATTGATAGATATAACGGTGTGCGAATTCGTGAAAGAAATGAAGGAGAAGATCGTAGAGAAAGACGAGAAGAGAATGATGAACAAGAAAGTCAAAGTAGACATGAACGCAGGAGAAGAGAAGCGGAACTAAAAAGACCAATGGATTCAAATTCTGATGTAAATGAACAAATTTTGAGAGAATTGGCAGAAATGAGAGGAATGATGAACAGTAAAAGGGGAGGAGGAAAGAGACAGTTGGATGAAGCCATAGAAGAAGCTGCGAAAACTCCGTTCACACAAGAGATACAATCAGGAGGAATACCACCAAAGTGCAACTTACCTACATTAACCAGCATTTTCGATGGAACAACTTGTGCGATACAACAAATCAAAGCTTATATGAGATGTATGTTACAATGGGAGAATCATGATGCCATATTGTGCAAATATTTTGCATCGAGTTTGACAGGAGAAGCTTTGAAATGGTTTGAAGGACTACCGAAGAACACAATAACATCTTTCAATCACTTGTAGGCTATATTTTTAGGGGCATATATAAGTAATAATTCCTCGCGACCTGGTATTGAAGATGTGTTTGGGTTAAAACAAAGGGTTGGTGAAAGTTTGAAGCATCTAACTATAAGATGGAAGACAATGTGTAGCGAAATGGCTGGTCGTGTGGAGGAGAGATATCTCATCTTATCATTCATTAATGCTATGTTCGCAACAAATTTGTTATATATTCAAATTTTTAGAGTCAAAAATACAATCACAATGACTGAGTTGCGAGAGCTTCAGGAGGAGTATATTGCTTTAGAGGAAAAGCAAAATGAGATGGAATCATACCCTGTCGCGAATACAAGTACGGTGAGCTGTGAATGCAAGTTTGTTACCCAAATTGATAAACACTGTGGCGAGTACCTCGCAAGGTCAACAAGGAATGATGATACCGGATGATGGTCAGCAAAAGTTGGTAGCCATGGGAAGTCGCGATCAGGAAGAATTTGAAAGAGAAATAAATTTCTACAACCGTGGAGGAAATAATAAAATTCAAAGACTTGATCATCCGCAAGAGACTTACGGAGGCCAGAGGCAGAATTATCATAGAGGGCAGCGAGGTCATAGAGTCGTATGGGAAGAAATCAAGATGCCTCCACTAAACGCTAGCGTGGAGAAAATATGGGAAGCTATAATCCTGATGGAAAACATACCTTCACCATGGAACATGGGGAATGAACCACCTCCAGGTGACAGAAGTCATGAATTCTGTTCATATCACCATTTTCATGGACATCTAACAAATGATTGTAGGAATATAAAAAGAATCATCCTCCGAATGATAGACCAAGGGAAGCTAAACCATTTCTTAAAATGTTAAGAGAAGACTCAACAACTACCACCACCTCCACCACATCAAGTTCGTAGAGTAAATAAAACAAAAGGGAAAGAAACATTTGTAGTAGAAGTTGGAGCGAAGGCCAAAAACTTGTTCTGCAATTCTATCGTACATTCGTACAGGACAATCGAGGATTTTTCATGATAGTGTTCTCAGTAGGGTTTTCGCAAGGGATGTTGACAATAGATAAGTAATGAACATCGCGAAAACATCGCCACTAAAAGAATGGCAAACAAAGATTATTTCTTTTACCGCAGAAGAGGTACCTGAGGGTGGCGAGTTGCATGATAGTCCATTAGTGGTAAGATTGGAAATTAATCCAAAAGTTGTTGATGATGAAAGTGATGGTGCATAAAATTCATGGGCAATAAATAGAATCTTAATTGATACTGGAAGCTCTGTAAACATCCTTTTTACCACACCTACAAGACTATGGGGGGAAAGATGAAGATTTGATACCATCAACCTATAAGATTTATGGTTTTAATGGTACTGCCAATAAACCTAAAGGAGAAACTCGTATGCGAATACCACTGAAAGGATTATCAACTGAAATCTTGTTTTGCATAGTCGATGTGGAATCCCCCCTATAATGCATTAATTGGGCGACCTTGGTTACATGAGATCTTGGGTGTAGCATCAACTTACCACCAGTGCATCAAATTTCCTCATCCCAGTGGTGTTGGAGTTATAAAAGGAGATTGGGCTGAGGGACAAAAGTGCTATGAAGTTGAAGTGGAATCTTGCGAGGAAAGGGCTGCTCAAAAGAAGAATTGGAAGCGGAATATCAAAGAAGAACAAAGAAGAGAAAGACTGATGGTGGACACAATAGAAGTGAGAGATGAAGATATATTGCGAGAACAATGCTTGAAAACAATTGGAAATTGCGATGGTCTCGCAAAAGGGAAGGAAATATCAGGGAATTTGAATGAAGAAACAGAGAGCAACATAAGAAATGTAAGAAATAAATAATTGATTTTAGAGTTGTGTAAAAAAAAAAAAAGAGAATATGTGTTTGGAATGACAAAGACATGTCAAAAGTACAAAGAATATGATGATCGAAGAAGGAGTACGCAAAAGTCTCGCGAATCATGAATTTAACGAAAGTTTGATTAAATAATTACAGTGAGATCACAGCAAATGAAGCAAGATTATGTGATAATGAGAAGAAATAATCAAAAAACAATGAATGATTGCAAGAATTGATAGAAATGAAAGAATGAGTGAATGGGACGAACCTTTATGGCGTACACCCTAGTTCGCGAATGACATTTCGCAAGAGGCAAATGTAAGACCTAAAGTGCGTCATATAAGGGCGTATCTCTTGACATGGCTCAGGGAAAAGGTTACACCGCCCCAGGAACCCGAGTCATGAAAATTTGGGGTCAATAAAGCCCATCCGGGAGAGATACCTTGGATTTCCAACTATATATATAAGGTTATACCCTGGTTGGACGACCGAGGGTCTCTTCCAAGGAGTCAGTGTATGACCAAGGCGCCGAGGTATACGGTTGAGCCAAGAGTGCATGGGGCATTTGAAGTGTCTCGGCCATTCTTGGCAAGTCTTGGCACATGCTGCACTCGGCCCGAAGAAAACTCCACTTAGGGTGCAGTCTCGTAACCATAAGCCCTATAGGTATAAGGGATAAGAGGCTGCGAAAACAACTGGTTGTTGTTAAGACCGGATGGGAGGAGCTAGTCTTGTATGGCCGATGTACGCCTGCTTGAAGGGGCAACCAGGGAGATGATAAGGGCGGCACCCTCCATTAGGGAGCTGATAAGTGTCTTAAGACGCAAATGTCATGAGGCTTTATTTTCGCAAGAAAATTTAGGCTTGTCATATTTGTGCGATGATCCTGAAGGGGCAATAATACTAACGCGAGGGTAAGACGAGATCAATGGGTCTTTACATGAAAGTGTAAAGACGTCCTGCGATTTCGTCGCAAGACGGCAATGTCATGGGGCTTCAAATTCGCAAGAATTTTTAGGCCTGTCATATTGTCGCAAGAAAAACATCCTGCAGAGGCAAAAATACTAAAGAAATGATAAGACAAGATCAATGGGTCGTTACATGAAAGTGTAATGACGTCCTGCGATTTTGTCGCAATGAGGGGTGGCAAAATAAGACCTTTAACTAGGAAGGCACAATAAGACCACACAAAGACAATGATAAGGCAAGATCAATGGGTCATTACATGAAAATGTAAAGACGTCCTGCGATCTTGTCGCAATGATGAATTTCGACAATGAAGATAAGACCACACAAGAAATTGAGTAAGCAAATAAGCTTGCGAAAATGGCTATATTTCTAAATTTATTTGAAGAGTTAGCAACAGCAGCTGCGAAACTAAGAAGTATTATTACTCAAAGATTATCGATTTAATCTCTCATGTGAAAATAAATAACAGAGGCAAATATGGGAATGATTAGAGTAAAAACTTGTTATTTATTTTCACATGACAGATTTGATAAGAGATTACAAAAATGGAAGGCTAGAGAGATGAATGTACAAATATCACAAGAAGAGAAAAAGAAAATGGAGCTATCTCTCGGTTTATTCTTCTTTTCATCGACTCCTCTTCTTCGCTAGCATCACTATCAGAAACATCAAAGGAAGGTATATTTTCAGGAACCTCATCAAGAAGACAAGGATATGAAGAAAGAGGAATATTGTGGTCATTGCAAACTGTCTCAATAGTTTGATTGCGAAAACGAACAGCATCATTATTAAAATTCGCTACAGTAGTTTGTAATTGCTTCTTCAACTTGGAATACTTGTCGTTGCGAAAAGAGAGGTCCTTTGCAAGTTGTTCTTTTTCAGATTCAAGTTCTTCAATCCTTGTTTGATATCTCTTCTCAGCTTCTGCGAATGTATAATAATGAGTTAGTAACTTAATAGAATTTGATTTTTCACAAAAAGAAGTGGTAAAGTAAAGAAGAACAAGATTTTAACAACCTTCTCGATTCTATATATTGTAAATCATATCTTTAACCAATAAACATTTTGGATATGCTCAAGATGAAGACCGACGTTAACACCTAAGTTATTTTTAAACCGGCCTGTGGTGTATAAATAGATTGTTGGGAGCATTATCTAGAACTTTCGCAGCCCAAGCGAATTCATCATCACTATTTATGACAAGAAGTGAAGGAATTTGATTTTCTCGCTCATTAAGTATGGCATTTTGGCGAAAAGATTCATCTCGTTCATTTTTCTTTTTATTTTTGAACAATTTGAACTTACACCGCACCTTGAGAAGAGTTTTTGGAATTTCGCTAATGCAATTCCTTTTACTTGTGATAGCTCTATTTCGGCTATTACTTTATGATTCTATGAGGTGACTAATCCTTTCTTACTCAAGACTTTAAACTTAGCACTTTTTGGGAGGTAACCCAATATTCATGCGACACGGTAATATCTTTCCTTAACTCTTTTTTACTTCAAATGGCAACAGTTTCTCCTTGTTCATGCTTTTAATTTTATCTTTAGAACATTGAGGACAATGTTAGATTTAAGTTTGGGGGTATGGGAGAAAGTTTTAGTTGCATTGTTAAACTCGAGCCTAGAAATTTATGCTTATTAAGGATGGCACTAACCAATCTAAGTGGATGGAAGCATTTTGGTTGTAGGATTTACGATTAGATGGAAACATCTAAGAGTCTATTCATAAAAGCACTGAGAGCTCGTGTGTTAGAAATAACATGATAGTTTCACCATATCTCGTTGAGTCCTTTTCACTTCGTTTTTATTTTAATGTTTCTAAGTGATTAGGTGGGGCTCACGATTGAAGTTGTTACCCTTTGCTAGGGTGAAATAGAGTGATTGAGTTACTAAAAAAAAAAAAAAAAAAAAGAGACTAATTAGACCAAACTAATAAAATTAACACTTGGGAATATCAATATGTGTGTTTTCCTGTCGCGTGGAATGCACCTTGATGAGCAATGCGATCCTTGTCATCTATAAGGCTACTAATTTTCTTCCTTACAATGTTATTTTTTTCGTCGGTAATCTCTCGGGAGCTAAGATATAAACGTTTAAATCGTGGGAGCTAAGATATAAACGTTTAAATCGGTTGGCTAAACCTAAACTAGATCTATGCTCAATTTCTAAGAGATGAAATTTGGTTCGAAGTTCATTTATTGAAAGAGAGTTAATTTTGTTCGACGAACTACTTAAAGATTCGTTGAGATGAGCGAGAAGAGCATCATTATCCATAGGCTCAGAAATGAATGGAGAAGGATGGCTTCTTCGTAAAGATTATAAATGTGTGCGAAAATGATAAGTCAGGCAAAGAAAAATAAATGACAAAATAAAAACGAGGAAAAGAGAAGAGTTTTGTACCATAAAGTTGTTGATTAGCACTTTGAAGGGTAGAAATTTTATTCTTTTGAGTAGAGGATTCAGCTTCCAGTTGTTGAATTCTTTCGCGAAGAGCAGCAGTCTCATTTTCACTCTTCTTGCGAGATGTCGCAACTTCAACTTTTAGTTCTTTGTTCTTCTCCTTAAGTTGAAGATTTTTCTTTTCAAGGTTGTTGCGCCTCTTCTCAAGATCCGAGGCAACAAATGAAGGAAGCTCTTCCAGACTATAAAGAAAGATGAAGAAGCTATTAATATATGATTTAAAATTAAAAATTATAAGGAATAGAGAAACATAGACATACCAAGGCACCGAGTGCATTCAAGAAACCGGGAGTCAATGATCCGGAGATCCCGAAGAGATTCATTACCCTCCAAAGAAAGAAGCATCACATATACTTGCGAGAGCTTCGCATATACTGGAGAGATGATCATCTCCAAGTCCCCGCATGGAGTCCGAAAAGATATTAGACAAGAACGTCATAGGAGATTCGGTTGGATGATCCTCCTTCGCGGTAGAAATGTCTACATCATCGTCTTCTTCATCAGAACTTTCACTAGATTGAGGACTTGAGCGAGAAGAAGAATGGGTCTTTTGTTTTTTAGAAGGCGGAGCAGCATATTTTTTCTTATAAAGAGGGCCTTTACCCTTTCTTTTGTTTCTCGTAGCTTTTGAAACTTCATCCTCGCCGGCAACTTCAACACCCACCTACATACACGAATGAAGATAAGAAACAGAGGCAACAATATTGTGAATAACAAGAGAAAATATTTCTTACTTCATCCGTGATTGAGCGAAGTATCGCCAAAGTATGGCTTTGGATTTCTTTCATAACTTTTTCTCAATTTAATGATCTGAAAATTTCGCAAGTTTAGTAGATATAAAAGGAAGGAAACATTGCAAAGCGAACGAAAATTAGAAAATATACCTCTTTTGCTTTCTCGGGCCAATTAAATACCCAAGGATGATAATTTGCGAGATTCGCACGGAGTGTATTGGAACCTGAGATGTAAGGTCCGTTCAAAAATAGCAAGAAGACACACCACTTCTCATCTTTAGAGTAGCGAGGAACGTTATTCTTGCCAGAGTGCCAATCAATATCTAACATGAGTACCTTATCGTCGGGAACATTCTCTTTTCTTCTCAATCGAGCACCCCAGCGAGATTTATCATTCTTCATATTTATCACTTCATAATTTTCAAAAAGTTTTCTACTGAGTAATTTTCAGCGGCTATCTCTAAGTTTGCGAATTTAGGATCTTTAACGTTGTCAGGATATAGAGATCCCTTACCAGCGCCACGATTGGCGAATTCAAGCATTAGACGGATGCAATCACCACTTAATTGATAAATAGCTCGCGAGAATTTCTCATGAGCAAGGATTTCATAGAACAAGGGCAGTTCGGGATCGTAGAGAGGAATGGGAAGACCTGCGAGGATTTGACCTAGCGAGATTATGATTTTCTGATCATCACAATGATGATCAGTAAACAACTTTTTAGAAAGAATAGATGAAGATTCTTGATTGGGAATAGTAGACAAGGTAAAACCCTTCTCTTGTAAATTCTTTTGAGTTTCACCCAAAAGGGTTTCATATCTACGACCAGGTGGAGCCATTCTTAGAATATGGGAATGATTAGAGAATTGAAGATCAAGAGAAAGAAGAAAAGGAAGATTTACAGTAGCAGAAACGCAAATTGTGGAGGAGGAGAATTGAAGAAAAGTTGCAGAGAGAAAGTAAAAAAGAAGAAGAGGAGGATGAGAAAACTATATATAGAGAAGAATTCTCGAGAAGATAAATGCATTTAATGCGAGAGGGGACGTGAATGGTCAAAAAAACGGTTGAAAGAGACGTGTCAAGAAAAGAGTGGAAGAAGAAACATGTGTAATAAATTTCGTGTGTAGAAGTACAGGATCGTAATAGATAAATATGAACAGTTGCGGCATTTTAAAATACTAATTCTCATGACATTCTCTTCTTCGTAGAGAAGACATGAGAAGAGGCAAGATGTAGGATCAGAATATCGCAACATCAATACCTCGCGAGATTAGTAAACGACAGCATCGCGAAGGCGTCGCAGAAGAGTAATATAAATGACGCAATAAATGACGACAACCAAAACACGAGAAAGATGTGAAGATCTAGCGAAGTTTAGGAGTGTCGCGAGATTGTATACTTGTACACTTGCGATATTTCGCAAGTCATTCCCGAAAATTAAGGAAAGCTTAGATGTCATCCATTGTGTACTACCCTATATAAAGAGTCGAATAAGCCTGTTGTAGGGGAGATCTTTTTTTGGTGTTAGGCAAGTCATTAAGAGAGAGAAAGTTTGTAGTGATTGTATTTTCTTTAGCTCTTTTCCATTTTATCTTGTAATATTCAAGGAATTAATCAATAAAAATCAGAGTTATTCATCTTAAAATGGCTTAGTTGTGTGAAATCTAGTGAGGGGTGTAGTGTAGGATTTCCTGTAACTACAGTGGCCAAGCAACAGTGGTAATGACCTAGTCCGTATAGGCCATTCCATCAAATACATCCAAGTGATGCATCATCGAGTCCGTGGAATGGAATAGTGATGCCTCAGCATCATATGCTCCATTCGTAAGGCTACGCGACTAAGAATGAGGCATGAGCATCATTCATACCGTTCCGGCCAAGCTATGAAGCTTACTTGGTACATAGTCCGCATATGCACCTTCAACCAACTACCCCTCCCTATATATGTCTTAATGGAATTTCTACAAGTATGGAAAGGGGACCAAAAATCTTTCATCAACTCCCTGTTTACTATTCATGGCCGTTGCCATGTATTTTTCCTGAATAACCGGCCAAGATGGATGTACATTCAGTTCTAGCACACATGCCAGTTCCACTGTCCGGCCAGGATGGCTGAACAATTCCCGTGCCAAACCCGATGAAGGGTCGTGATGGCTGTACTTCCGACTTTGGCCCATAGGCCACACCAATGTCCAGCCGTGATGGCTGTGCATTACCAACACGATCTCCGGCCATGTTGGCCGTCCACTGCCAACTCGATGTTCGGCCATGTTGGCCTCCGCTGTCAACCCGATGTCAGGCCATGTTGGCCTTCCGATGCCAACCCGATGTCCGGCCATGTTGGCCGTCCGCTGCCAACCCGATGTTCGGCCATGTTGGCTGTACATATCCAACTCGATGTCCAACCATGTTGGCTGTACATTTTCAAGGTCATCTACCCAACTGACCTAATGCATCATTTGATGCAAGATTGGCTCTTGGCCAATGTTGCTTCCAACCAATGCCATATTGGCCTTAGCCAATATGCATATGCGATGTGCCTTACTTGGCACCAGATATGGCCCAGGGCCAAATGCATCTCACCATGCAAAGGAAACTTTGGATGAAGCTTCATCACAAGCAAATGGCGCATCTTTTAGCATGCGCCATGCTAAAAACACGAGGTTTTACATTATCACACCCTTCAAAGAATTTCGTCCCCGAAATTCAAAACCAAAACTATTGTGGAAAATCTCTTCAAGTTTGATTTCTTGAGCAAAAGTCCCATACCAGATGCTCAGAAATCACGGGTTTCTTCAAATTGTCATGAACAACAATTTAGACCTTATGAGCACATGTCCCATACCACCTTCCCAGGAATCCAAAAGTGCCCACAACAATACCAAGAATCGCCATGCTAAAAACACGAGGCCAAATGCATCTCACCATGAAAAGGAAGCTTTGGATGAAGCTTCATCACAAGCAAATGGCGCATATTTTAGCATGCGCCATGCTAAAAACACGGGGTTTTACATTATCACACCCTTCAAAGAATTTCGTCCCCGAAATTCAAAACCAAAACTATTGTGGAAAATCTCTTCAATTTGGATTTCATGAGCAAAAGTCCCATACCAGATGCTCAGAAATCACGGGTTTCTTCAAGTTGTCATGAACAACAATTTAGACCTTCTGAGCACATGTCCCATACCACCTTCCCAGGAATCCAAAAGTGCCCACAACAATACCAAGAATCGCAATTGGCCAGTGCCAAGAGGATATCTCGACCAGGTATCCTGAATGCGCATCCCATACTATGCACTCAGAAGTCCATAAAGTTCACAAGGTTGGAAGATGTCATCGAAATGACAAAGCAAAACCTAACGCAACACCGTGAGGACCAATCTCTAATGCCGTGCAGTTGGATGCAAGCCACCGTCCCTGACGGATTTACCGGGTTGTCACTCGGAAGTGGGATGCTAGCCGGGCCTGACAACGCACACCCTTGGCCAGTGCCAACGTGTGGGGATGATCAGTCCCATTGTCTACCCACCGTCCCATACGGTCTTCCGGATGCTCGTAAGCGGGGTGCCATAGAGGCCTGGTGTTGATGGTGGGTTTTCATTTAAGGTTAAATTTGTAAAAACCGAAAAAAATTATGCGCTGACATCTTGTAAAAGATAAAGCCATTAATAAGTGTTGGATACTCCCTCACTTAATTCACCAAGAATGGAGCATGTAGCAACAATCCCATTCTCGTGAATACATGAAATTCCTCCAGGTTGGAGCATGTAGCAACAATCCCATCCTGTGAATTTCATATCAGCTTTGTATTTCCAGTACTCATTATCAGTGTGGCATGACGACTGAGTGTTACTCTTACAGAGTAACACGAACCTCTAAGCACTATAATGAAACCATGTACGAAATACCCATACAGGCCGACTCTCGGTGTGTTATACTAGCCCGATTGAGCCCCTCTCGGTGTGTTATACTAGCCCGATTGAGCATCCGGACTGACCGTGATCGTCCGGATATGATTCGATCGCAGATCATCCAACTCCAAAGCATGATTGGATGACCCCAGATCAATTCCATCACCCCCAAGCAGGTATGGAATACCCACGGCCGACCCCGCATGGTCGGTCATTGGCCTAGCCTGCCAAGAAACCGTTCATACCAAGCATTATGGACGGAAAACCCTAAATTAGGGTTTGCGGCATATTACATGTGTCGCAAAGCGGCCTCAACCATCCATCTTCGCAGGTATAGATGGAGGGTGTAGATGTAGACTCAAAGGGCCCAGAGCATGTCAACACGATCACCATGGGCCCGCCTACACACTTGACCAATCGTTCAAGACCAACCATACTTGGTGATGAGTGCCAAATAGTGCATATTTATACACCTTTTTATTGGCATTTTACTCATCTTTTGCGCTTTTAAATCAGATATTATCCCATATTCTGTGTTTTCTTTGTTTTCAAGAATAAATATTTATATTAATTAATTTTGTGTTTTTAGGTAATAAATAAAGCTCGGAGAATTTGAGGAGCCGAAGAGCGAAGAATTGGAGTCGAGCATCTATGGAGCAGATAGCCAAAGCCCGCGCGCGAATCAGTTGCAACCCAACAAAGAAGACATGGGCTAGAGCTACCCGAGACCCGGATCCGAACCCGCTCGTCCCGAGCCGTTGAGATCTCTCCCAGACGCATCATACGGTCGCTGCCTCCACGTACATCGAAGATCGCTGCTCCCGTGCTACACCAGATCACATCAAAAACCGGCTACCTCTCTCAGCCCGTTCAGATCGCAGCCACTCCATCCAACGCTCGCTAGGCTAGTCTCATCATTCCCCTGATGCACCCGCTCAACACCACAACACCCTATACCTATACCCATCGACCTAGCTTCATTCTCTCCTTCATCTTCTCTGTCTTCTCCACACCGCCTGCAAAAACCCATCCCTCTCTTCCGCCACCATCACCACCATCTCCTCTTCTGTCACCATCACCATCACCCCCACTGACACCATAGCTACCAACAACTCCATCGCAGCACCTTTTTCCACCCAAGTCGTGGTTATCTTTAAAATAGCTTCTCATAACCCTGGAAGCTAAGTTAAAGATAAACAAGACTAGGGTTAGCCAACAACCGATGCATGGCGTCTCAGAGCACAAATTGACATGGGAGAACGATGATTCAGAGGAGTCAGAGGCGTGGGTGAGATTATTTCTCATTTAATTTATGTTTTATCAATTTCTAGGGTTTGGGGTTTGTGTATAAATAGAAGAACTGAGTTCATAGAACACACGCCTGGGCTAGCCAGTGCTTCACTGTAGAATTAATTTGTAGTTTGTTTATTTATTTTGATGCTTTAATTTGATTTGCTAGGGTTGAGATGAAACCCATGGTCTGTTGCTAATTTTAGTTTATGTGTTGATAATTGTTCTTGATTGAGCTTGATTGTTTAGGATAAACTTAATTTGACACTTCAAAGATATTACTTTCATACAGTCTATCAAGTATTCATTGTAGTCGAGCATTTCTATGATTGAATGTGTAGCAATTCATACTTCTGTGTTTATTATTGATCTTTAGACTAATTGTGCCCTGAGAAGACAATTAGTACTATGGAAAAATACTTTAATTGCAATTAGGATATCCATTTTAGGATGAGTTTGATCACTCGAGTAATGAAACGATTTGTGATTAGTTGTACTTTGACAAGACAACCAATACTAGGAATTAGTTAATTGCCTTAGTTGATAGTAAGCTGTCCTTAGAAACCCTGGATGAATGGCAGCCTTGCCATTACAAGGGACAAGAACTTTATCAACCATTGATCTGATTTAGCTGAGACTAGGTGGTGGATTCGACACCCTAGTGCACCTTAATCTGTAAGTTTGTTCACTGTTTAGAATCACAGCTTTCAATCTAGCCGTATCGGCACAATCCCTGTTTGTCACTTGTTACTTCATTTAGAACTCATTAAGTAGCAAGCCTTAGATCACTTAAGCACACCCTTGTCTCGTGGATCGATTCGCACTTGCCGCGTCTCCGATAGACGCCGTGCACTTGCGGTATAACCCGTAGGCCGTAATTTTATACATCTTTTCGGGCCTACCAAGTTTTTGGCGCCGTTGCCGGGGACTTGGCGCGTGCCTGTGATCTTTTGCTTGCTTCGCTGAGTTGCAAATCATCCTTGTACATATTCATACCGTGTTAATTTTTTTTTTTTTTAGTGTAACTTCTTGTAGTTTGCTTTCTCTGTAATTTGTTTTAACCTTTGCATCTTGTACTTTTCCTTTTCTTGTTTAACTTAGTGTAACTTAGTGTAATTTTAGTCTAATTTGCATTATAGTCGTAGCTCGGGCCACCTTGTAGCTCAGTTCACCTTGCATTGTTAACTCTAGCCTTGTGTTAGTATAGCTTAGCCTATCAAATCCCTCGTCGGTCCAAATACTGATCTCTTTGCTTTAAATTGCACCTTCTCGGGAACTAAAAATTGCTTGCCGAGTGAACAGTATCTATGCCTTTGTAGTCGCTTCGAGCCACTCGAGCCAACCAAAGAAAGGCAAGGAAAAGCTCAAGCTTGAGCTTAGCCTGTGATTGAACTATAATTGACCCTTGCATTGCTTTGAGAGTGAGGTAAGCCTAAAACTTCCCCCGAATGCCTTGTGCCTAGTGCATTGTTCTAGGGAGCCATCTCGCCTGCCCTCCAGTAGCAGCGGTGCTGTCGCCGCGATTTGAGCTTGAACTTAGATAACCAACCTGAGCATAACTCCTTGCATGAGCTATTGCTAGACGTTGAACCCTGTTGACATCTGCAACCTGTGCACTCAAGACCTGAGCATAAGCTTGTGTAACCTAGCCTGTGAGTTTGAGCTATAACCATTCCATGAATGCCTGATAAGACCAATTGCATTGCTAAAATCAGGCATCGAGTGCATGACCGAAAGTTAGCCGAGCATATTTGTTTGCGCACTCGTGTGCTTGTGTGTCACCCCGAGAATTTGTGTGAGCCGCAATTTGCAAACCCCGCTGCGATCACTTGAGCTTGGATAGTCGTGTAATACCCCGTTGTGGCTGTTGAGACTGTGGAGCCAAACTCAGCCGGCCCGAGCTGTTGAGCTTGTGTCGCCTCTTGGAAAGCCGGTTATCTCGCTAGCCCTTGTTGTATCTCGCCCGTAATCCGTGGGAACTCCAGCCTCGTAGCCGTGAGGCTTAAATAACAATTTCGTGCAAACTCGGTTGTGTCCACTGTTGAATCACGACCCAGTGAAACTTGCATAATCTTGAGTTGCATTTTTAATCTGTGTTTGCTAGATACCTGTGCTGTAAACTTTGTGCTAAACTCGCCAATCTTTGCTCATGGCCGTAGCCGCACTTGGTCTTTGTGAAGGCTAGCATCTACCTGCAAAGAGCACACTTTTGTGCTTAGTTCTGTGAGAAAGTGTGTCAATTGTGGTGAGGCCTTGCTATTTCTGTTGTGCAACAATTAGGCTTTGCACACAAACCCTGCACAAGCAACCTGGGCTGTGCATTTTGCAAGCCAACTGGGCTGCTAACTCGCCAGCCTAAACCAAAGCCCACATAACCAACTTTCAGCCCACCTAACTGGGCCATCTATTAGTTGGGCTGCACATGTTAACCTAACTTGGGCTTACACCAAAACTCAGCCCAACTCAATCCATTTCTCGGGCTAACATAAGCCACACCCGATGGGCTAATGTAACCCAACTGGTCGGGCCGCAACCAAATGAAACCTAGCCACCCGGGCTAACCCAACTAGGCTTAGCATTATAACCTGGGCCGTACATTTTGAAGCACACATAAGCCCGTCCACTAGGCTTTGCACAACCACATAAGCCACACCGCTGGGCCTAAACAAAACCGAGCCCACGCTCTACTAGGCTTTACACAAACTTGGGCATGGCTTGTTTTCACAAATCTTGGGCTTCAAACAACAAATCCCAATAAACCAAAACCCAACAAAACCAAATGAAACCCAATAAACCAAACCAATCCCACCAAAACCAAATTAGATTGTGAGTTCAATTTGAGAGCTAGACCATGTCGATTTTGGTCCGCATCCTGGGATGAAAACAAATCCCTTTAGAGAGCGTGCTTACGGGCACGCTTCACAGATGAACCCCACATACCATAGTGACTTTAGGGAATTTTATGCGCCCTCTCGTGGCCCCGACCTCACATACCCTAATCACTATGAGCACATGTATCATCCATCACAGGTTGAGAATGAACACTCTCCGCATACCCAATCATCACTTCTAGATCAATTAGAAGTTCGACTATCTGCTTTAGTCAGAACAGGTTGACAATTACGGAAATAAAAATAATACCAGAACTCTAAGATCATCGACATGCCACCCATATCCTTCGTTTGCACGAACTCCAGTCATCCAGGTGTTTGTACGTAACGCCCAAAGTTGGAGTACCCCAATCATAAGACCCAACAAAAGATCCAAATTATCCAACACTATACACCATCGTTTATCTACTCTAACACTACGGTCCGCAAAACAAAAAAGAACCAATACACCAGAGCAAGAACATTCTAGTCAGTTCTTCGGCAATGCCGCAGTTGTCAACATTGTCCCTACTTAGAATGAAATTAGACAAGTGAGAAACTCGCATCGTGCATGCCTTGGAATCATAATCTCCCGTTCTCACATCATGTCGTCTTCTCTGTTCCATAACATCCAACACACCCCGGAAATACCTAGCATCCATAGCTTCTACTTCTTGCGCCGTCATTGTTTCCTTTGTACTCGTATTGGCTTACCTCCTCCAATTGGAATACCAAATGACGATAGAAATCTAGAGGAGTCAAACCTATTTCGAACTCTTTGAAGTGAAAAGTTCTAGTCTTCTTCCACCACCTCTCACATATAGCTTCGGTTAATCCTTTATCCCCATACTTAAAATGAAATTGGAATATAGACTCTAAACCACAACATTGAAGAATTAATAATGCACGGGGGTTGTTTCTAACCACTATCTTATAAAATTTATTAAGGTTGGTCCAAGTGCTCCTAAATGTTCCGTCGCGCTTATCTACTAAGTTGTCGGCCTTATGTTGTATCTCTCGTCACCTTGAGATAGTTGGGATAACTTCTCATACCTAGACCAATCGATATCCTCCATAATCTAAAAGGAAAAAGACCGAGGGAAGCACAATCAACATGTGAATAACAAATATCAAACGCCTATGTTAATCTATGCACAATCAACATATGAATTCACACGTTCACATGGAGGGATGCACATTGCTCAAATGAAAATCTTAGTCAAAGTGATACTAACAACATCAATTACACAAAGACTTGAATCTTCTAAACATCAACTCAAAAGAATACATGACTTAATCCTAAAAACACATTGCAAAATGATATAAACCACAAAATCAATTTCCAACAAAATCATATAAACAACAAAATCATATAAACAACAAATTCATATTAACAACATCATATTAACAACATCGGTTTGCCCACAAAATCATAACAACATCAAATTCATATTAACTACATCATATTAACAACATCAATTTCCATCAAATTCATATTAACTACATCAATTTCACCCATATATTAATCTCAACCTAAACTACATCATATTAAAACCATCCATTATATTAACAACATCCATTTCATATTAACAACATTAAATTAACAAAATCATATTAACAACATCCATTTCACCCTTATCAAATTACAAATTTCAAATACATTATACCAACCATAAACACAACTAATTCAATCCATCAAATTAAGAATCAATCATTGTTTTATGTTTCACCAAAATTAACCACAAATAGCAAAAACCCTAACTCACATTTTAATTTTTGAAATCAATACAAAAATTATACATACAATCGCAAGCAAACACCTAAAGTGAAGATTATGCATCCAATAACACCTAAATCAATCCATTTATAACTAAAATCAAGAATCATAAAACAACTAAACCAAAAAAATAAAATTACTTACCTAGTGTGGATTTTGATGATGAAATCTCACAAAAATACCACCAATCGATTTCCCTCGGCTTCTAGAACAAACCCTTATAAATTTTCCGCGCCTTTAACACAATTTTTTTTCAATCAAACCATGAGAAGGGAGGTGAGGTTGAAGAAGAAGAGAGGAAGAAAGAAAAGAGAAGAAGGCTGGGTCGGCTTCTGTAAGTTTTAGGGTTCTCTATGAAACGCAAGTTCAAACTGCGTGTTGACGGGTCAACAAGGTCAATACGCATGTTGAAACTGCGTTTTGTGAGTTTCCCTATGCGACGCAGTTTCAAACTGCGTTGCACGTAGGTTCGAACTGCGTTTCATCTGGGGATCTTGGGTTCCCATTGCGCCCGGACGAGGTGTTTTGGTGACGTGGATCCAACATTCTGCTTGAATCTTGGACCACGATTGGGGCTAGCCTTAGAAAGGCAATCTGTCGAATCTAATTCCTCTAGGCAATATATTTATGCTTGCACCTTATGTGGTGGCTTAGACCACCCTGATGATTACTGTTATATTTTGCATGCTTATAGACAGTCTAGAGAAAACCATCCAATGTACGAAGTGTCTAGAAGTGACTATTGGGACCATAATCAACCTGCACACATGCATCATTCACCACATGTGGGGAGATGAACAATTTTATACTCCCCAACTCCTAGTTTGCAATCAAGAATGGAAACACTCATGGAGCAAAATGCTAGGCTTGAAATGAATGCAATGCATAACCATCCATATAGCAACATGTCTGAATTTCCCTTCTCTAGTGAACCTCATGCACAACCATACAATGAATATCCATATGAGGAATGCATACCCACTAGTGAAAACTTTCCTTTCATTGAACAACATAATGAACTTCTTGAATTTAGTCAAAACCTTGAGCAAAACCTTGAGCAATATCAAAAGTCAACTGACCAAAGGTTTTGCTAGCTTAGAACTCAAATTGAGTCAAATCGTGATGCACTAAATGAGGAAAGGGAGGAATTTCAAGATGAAATGAATGTTAGGGAAATGCATTTGTGCTATGATGATGATGAGGATGAATATGATATGTTAGAAGAGCATGTTTACACCGAAAAATGTAGTAGAATCTTTTGGTTCGCAGACGTTAGGCGTCTCTTCCGTGAACCCTATGAATGATGCCTCTCTCCGATATTCATACATGTGATGTTGATGTGGAACCCGTGGAATTTCCCCGTGAAAATGACCATGATTTACCCTCTTTGACTTTAGGAAAGTATGTGATGGTACAAATGATTTTAAAAATGAAAATAACTTAGATGTACCTAACCTCTCTCATGAGTCACAAATTGAAACTCATCCACCAAACCTAGGTGTAGTTTGTCACAAAATTGCAAAACCAACTTTTCTGAAAATGCCTAACTTAGGCCTAGAGCTTTGTGCTTCCCAAGTCCTCTTGGACTATTTTGCATCAAAGTATAACACTTTTAAAGAGCCACAGTTGGAATGTGTATGTCTGCCTGTTCTTAGCAAAACTCACTTTGAGTTAGACCTTTTGCATGACGTACCTTTAAAATTGCAAGATTTTGTGCTTTCAAACACACCCGTTCACAAGTTTAGGTTTGGGGGAAACTCCTTCACATCTACAGTCTTACTTGCACTCTCATGTTATATTTGTGTAAGACTCGTTGATGTTTGTATATATTTTCTATTGGGTTGATCCTCAACTCTTTAGATTGTTAGTTTATGGTGAATTTTTGTATATAATCCAGTAGGACTTGTTAAATTTTCTTTTCTTGATTCGGTTGAGTCTTCTTGCACATATATTATGATCCGATATGATCTTCGTTGAGAATATTGGATTCTAGCCTTGACGAATGAAGCTCAACCTTGCTCCCGCCGACATCCGGTAATCTCTTCCCTTTTATCTTATCAGCATAGTTCTCGTGGTACGTGACTGTTTAAATTTTTCCTATCTGTGACACATTGAGGACAATGTTTGATTTAGGTTTGGGGGTGCATTTGCATATTTTTGCATTTAGAGTTTTTAGTCTTTTATTTTACCTTTTATTTTCAAAAAAAAAAAAACCAAAAACTTGATAGGAGCGTAAAGATGGTTATTTCCTACGACTATGTCTTAATCCGCAAGTGCACGGTGTCTATCGGAGACGCGGCAAGTACGGGTCGAACCCACAAGGAACTAGAGTATGCAAGGATTGTTCTTAAGCTCTCTTAACTGATTTCTGGGATGAGTGACAGAAAATTATGCTTTTGTTTAAAGTCTTTACGACTGATTTGAAGATTACACAACTAAGGTACAATGAAGTGTAAATGATAATGTAACAGGCACTAGGATTGTCAAATCCACCCTATCTCAGGTTATGGGGTTCAACTAGTTTGAATGCTAATGTTCTTGTGGCAATTGAAGATAGGATGTCAACTCTATTTCTTGCCTAGAAGGTTTCACCAGGGGATAACTCAATTGACAGCTAATGTGCATACCTAGAGCACTAGTTGTCTAATCAAGAACAACTAGTCAAAAGAATAAGCAATACTACATAAAACTTGAGCTGCAACATACTCAATTCAATGTGAATCTAACTACAGTGAGTACAAAGCATTCACTGTGAGAGTAGAGCAAAGAGATATTAACATTGAGTTTATCTTATCAATTAAAGCATACAAGAGCAATTCAATTCTAGTTGAAACACAGAAACAGAAATTAGGGTTTCATCTTAAATCCTAGCTATGGTAAATTTAGCTCATAATAAACATGTTAAAACAGAGATTAAAATTCAAAAGCAAACTAAACATAAGAACCCTAAATTGAAAACTAAAACTGCCCCTTTTCTCTTACATCAAAAGTTCAATTTATAACTCACAAAATGTTTCTAGCTAACCACTACTCTGACCCAAACCTGTATTTCCTTCCTTAGCTCTTCTCGACCTCCGAGTCGACATGCAAGGGTGGTTGATGAAAACCCTAATTCCAATCTGCCTTAACCCTAGCTTCTAGGGTTAGAGAAGCTAAAAGCCGAGACAAGTGCGAATCGTGGTATGGAGGAGGTGGTACTAACGCCGTTGTTCTTTGTCGAGGCAAAGTGATGTGGAGGTGGAGCGATGGTAGTGATGATGGCTCGTGGGGACGTGGGTGGAGAAGAAGACGGTGAGGGCTTTGCGAGGGGAGTGGGTGGGAGAAGAAAGAGAAAGTGAAGGGGAAATGTTTTTCTCGAGTGGGGGTATAGGTGTAGGTAACTTTGCTATGGAGCGGGCGCGAGTGATGATGAGAGGGGCCTAGCGAGCGTAGGATGGAGCTAATGGAGATCCGAACGGCCGAGGGTGATAGGCGGTTTTGGCGTGATCCGGTGTTGAGCGGAGCATCGAAGAAATGGATGTGAGCGAAGGAGCGACCGTTGATGCATCTGGGCGAGATCTCAACGGCTCGGGAGAGACGGGCTCGGATCCGGGTCACGGGTTGGGTCTAGCTCAAGCCCATGTCTTGTAGATGAGTTGCTACTTGTTGGGTTGCAACATTGCGCCGCAGGCTTTGGCTTTGCTCCATAGATGCTCGACTCCAATTCTTCTCTCTTTTGGCTCCTCGATTCTCCGAGCTTTATTTATTACCTAAAACACAAAATTAATTAGTACAAATATTTATTCTTGAAAACAAAGAAAATACGTAACTGGGATAATATCGATTTATGAGCACAAAAGATGAGTAAAGTGCCAATAAAAAGGTGTATAAATATGCAATATTTGGCACTCATCAAATACCCCCAAACCTGAATTTTACTTGTCCTCAAGTGAAACAAAAATGAAGAAATCCTAACTATACCACTGTCGCTGGTCTCTCGAATGCATTTAGCGTATGCACTAAGCCTTTAAACCCCTAGGTGTCCCTAGTGGACGAGTTGTAGTCTCGTGAGGGTTTACAAGAGGTGTACCCACAAAACCTTCTCCAACTTCAGAGTGTAAAAGAGTCTCAAGCATCCTAGAAGCTATGAGGACATAGAGTTTCTGCGTGCTAGTAACAAGAAGTTAGAACTACTAAAGAACGCATTCTCATCCTTAAGTGCTGAGCGAGAAGTAACCATACCATATGAAAGAATTCGGATTCGATTGTGATCATAAGCCTCGACTTCTGCCTCACCATTAGGGTTTTATGATAATTGCACTCAAAAAGATCGCTTTTTTAGTCTCTCATGTGTGCAGGCAGGAATAAAGAGAGAAATCCTGCACACGTTGATTGAAGACCGAAGACCGAAGATTGAAGACGTTTCTATGGTTTCTTATGAGAGAGTGATATTAATTGCCGATCGGGTGAGAAGTGAGTGAGTACTCCCACCCTTACTAATGGTTGATTTTCCTTTCTTAGAGATCATTAGAAAAAGATTCTTTTTGTCCACACTTTTGTGGAGTCTCCAGATTTTATTTCGGAAGGTTATCCTTCTTACCTACAACGTGTGCGGATTTCTCTCTTTATTTCGCTCGCACACATGAGAGACTAAAAAGCGATCTTTTTGAGTGCAATTATCATAAAACCCTAATGGTGAGGCGAAGTCGAGGCTTATGATCACAATCGAATCCGAATTCTTTCATATGGTATGGTTACTTCTCGCTCGCACTTAAGGATGAGAATGCGTTCTTCGATAGTTCTAACTTCGTTACTAGCATGCGTAGAAACTCTATGTCCTCATAGCTTCTTGGAGGCTTGAGACTCTTTTACACTCGAAGTTGGAGAAGGTTTTGTGGGTACACCTCTTGTAAACCCTCACGAGACTACAACTCGTCCACTAGGGACACCTAGGGGTTTAAAGGCTTAGTGCATACGCTAAATGCATTCGAGAGACCTACGACGGTGGTATAGTTAGGATTTCTTCATTTCTCGTTTCACTTGAGGACAAGTAAAATTCAGGTTTGGGGGTATTTGATGAGTGCCAAATAGTGCATATTTATACACCTTTTTATTGGCATTTTACTCATCTTTTGCGCTTTTAAATCGAGATATTATCCCATATTCGTGTTTTCTTTGTTTTCAAGAATAAATATTTATATTAATTAATTTTGTGTTTTTAGGTAATAAATAAAGCTCGGAGAATTTGAGGAGCCGAAGAGCGAAGAATTGAGTCGAGCATCTATGGAGCAGATAGCCAAAGCTCCGCGCGCGAATCCGCTTGCAACCCAACAAAGAAGACATGGGCTAGAGCTACCCGAGACCCGGATCCGAACCCGCTCGTCCCGAGCCGTTGAGATCTCTCCCGGGACGCATCATACGGTCGCCGCCTCCACGTACATCGAAGATCGCCGCTCCGTGCTACACCAGATCACATCAAAAACCGGCTACCTCTCTCAGCCCGTTCAGATCGCAGCCACTCCATCCAACGCTCGCTAGGCTACTCTCATCATTCCCCTGATGCACCCGCTCAACACCACAACACCCTATACCTATACCCATCGACCTAGCTTCATTCTCTCCTTCATCTTCTCTGTCTTCTCCACACCGCCCGCAAAACCCATCCTCTCTTCCGCCACCATCACCACCATCTCCTCTTCTCGTCACCATCACCATCACCCCCACTGACACCATAGCTACCAACAACTCCATCAGTAGCACCTTTTTCCACCCAAGTCGTGGTTATCTTTAAAATAGCTTCTCATAACCCTAGAAGCTAAGTTAAAGATAAACAAGACTAGGGTTAGCCAACAACCGATGCATGGCGTCTCAGAGCACAAATTGACATGGGAGAACGATGATTCAGAGGAGTCAGAGGCGTGGGTGAGATTATTTCTCATTTAATTTATGTTTTATCAATTTCTAGGGTTTGGGGTTTGTGAATAAATAAGAACCGAGTTCATAGAACACACGCTCAGGCTAGCCAAAGTGCTTCACCGTAGAATTAATTTGTAGTTTGTTTATTTATTTTGATGCTTTAATTTGATTTGCTAGGGTTGAGATGAAACCCATGGTCTGTTGCTAATTTTAGTTTATGTGTTGATAATTGTTCTTGATTGAGCTTGATTGTTTAGGATAAACTTAATTTGACACTTCAAAGATATTACTTTCATAAAGGTGTCTATCAAGTATTCATTGTAGTCGAGCATTTCTATGATTGAATGTGTAGCAATTCATACTTCAGTGTTTATTATTGATCTTTAGACTAATTGTGCCCTGAGAAGACAATTAGTACTATGGAAAAATACTTTAATTGCAATTAGGATATCCATTTTAGGATGAGTTTGATCACCTGAGTAATGAAACTGATTTGTGATTAGTTGTACTTTGACAAGACAACCAATACTAGGAATTAGTTAATTGCCTTAGTTGATAGTAAGCTGTCCTTAGAAACCCTGGATGAATGGCAGCCTTGCCATTACAAGGGACAAGAACTTTATCAACCATTGATCTGATTTAGCTGAGACTAGGTGGTGGATTCGACACCCTAGTGCACCTTAATCTGTAAGTTTGTTCACTGTTTTAGAATCACAGCTTTCAATCTAGCCGTATCGGCACAATCCCTGTTTGTCACTTGTTACTTCATTTAGAACTCAGTTAAGTAGCAAGCCTTAGATCACTTAAGCACACCCTTGTCTCTGTGGATCGACCCGTACTTGCCGCGTCTCCGATAGACGCCGTGCACTTGCGGTATAACCCGTAGGCCGTAATTTTATACATCTTTTCGGGCCTACCACTTGGTTGCAACAAATTCGTACGCCCAAAGAGAGCATGGCGCACGGCTTTGAAAGCCAAAATTAGGGTTTCAAGCCATCACGCGCGTCCATCTTCTCCGGCACGAATGGAGGGTCATAGATTAGATTAAGCAGGTCCGGTCATACCAGCATGACCACCGTGGGCCCTTCTACCTCCTCATGTGTTCGGCCAAGGCATATCATGCCTGGTTAATCCAAAACGTGCGTCCAAACTAGCATGGCCACGCCTCTCAAACCACAAACTGATCTTGACCACTCAACTTCGCCGGACGATTTGGATGGCTCGGATCACGTTTTCATGGGAAGTCAGGTATAGGTGTGAACACCAGCCTTCAACCTACACACTGGTATGATCGACCAAGACCGACCAAGATGGGTCGTCTTGAAACGCGTGCCCGAACTAGGGATGTCACGCGGTTTCCAACTCCTTTGCGGCAATGGATTTCTTCTGCAAACCGATCTCAACCACTCAACTTTACCGGTCAAATTGAGTGGCCTAGATCGCGCCTTCATGGGACGGGTGAGGTATGGACGTGCACACCGGCATCTTTGGCTACACACATACCCGGTCGGTCCTCTCCAAATCCCTTTCCATGCTTGGTTTCGACCAAGATGAAGAGTGATGCTTGCGCACCTCTTCAAAAACCCTAATATTCATTAACGGTCGCAGATGAGTGTCTCAAAGATCATCTCATCCGTCCAACTTCACCAGCTTGGTTATACAACCCTGGTCAGGAGTTAATTGGTTAGTGAGGCGTCATTACCCATCACTTTACCACACCATAATGCAGTACCTGCATAAAATACACACGATACTTCACAAGTATCGACTTCCTGAATAACACAGTTATTCAATTCAAAGATTACATGCTATCTTTCGTGGATCCACGATCCACACATTCCGTGACATCAATCATGTCACAAACTGGGGGATACATACTGGGGTATTGGTGCGCGGTTTACAGCGTGCAGCGTGCAACGCGCCATCACAAGAACGTGTTAGGAAGTCATGGACGGTTAGAGATGAACAGGAGAAGTGGGCAAGACTGGTCGTGTGGCACCGACGCACAACTCCACAACTCCATCACTCCACTTCCTCCACTTCCCACGAGAGACATAAGGCTCAATGACTTGTATAAATAGGTTCTTCGCCCTATTTCAAACAACAACACAAGTCCAGACGAGACAGAAAACCAAGTGTTAATACAAAAAAACGTATTCCAACACCCAGAGCTTGCTTGCATCAATCACAAGCCTGCCCACCTTTCTGTTACAAGTCATACGCAAGCCAACACCTTCACAATCTCAACACCTTCTTCGCTTCCCTCCCTAAGATCAACCCCATCTCCTTCACTTTGTGACCGAAACAAGTCTGGAACGGCCATTTCTTGGTTTAGGCCGGACTTGCACAGATTGATCTCTCGAATCTACAAGCACTCACCGCGCAAGTGCATTTGTTTAAGGTTTAAATTCATTCCTCATCCACACCCCAAATTACCAAATTCTGCAGGAGTAGTTTTCACCCATAAACAATTGGCGACCACGGTGGGAGGTTGATCTATCGGTTGCAAAAATTGAATTCTCAATTCTTCGGTTTTCGGCTCACGATGCATCCTCATCGAGGAAACCACAGGCGGTTCGGATACCATGGGAAGTGTAGCTAGAATGCTTGGGGGAGGTCTTGGCAAATCAGGCGGTATCACCGGAAGACAGAGCGAGACATTTCGCCTTTTGAATGATATAGCAGCACAATTACAAGAAGGATCGGCAGGCATCTACTCAAGCAGTGCAAGAAATGCTGAATCCTTAGTCAGGAGTCACACCTTTACCGGTGGAGAGGCAAAAAGAGCGCGTAACCACAGGAGATTCAAGAAAGACGAACAACATGGTCCAGTCAACAATGAAGAACCGAGGCAGCTCCACAGAGGAAAGGACTTGTCCGGAGTACTACAACTTCTACCAGATAAAGAAAGGGAGCCTGCAGCCTATGGAGCCATATTAGAAGATTTATATCTCAAAGCTTGATCTCTGTCGTATGCGTCAAAAATAATTTCACTTTCCTAAAGTATATGATAAGAAAGAGTTCGTATCCACAGAGAGGCGATTGTAGTTATTTCGTAATCAATTTCTTAAAGTAACCAATTGGGGGGATTTCTTATTTCTATTTAAGCAATAAAAACAAATTAAAAGCAAAGTAAATTGTAGAAAGTAATCAATGGAGAGAGATATTGGTCAAGGAATTCATCTTCAATCTTAGGCATGTGCTTGCATATATGATTAGAATTACGATTTAATCTCTTGTGTTATCAAAAGCCTAGAGAATCAAGAGAGCAAGATAATCTATTAATTTCCTAAGTTATTCAACACACACATTAGGGCTGCGTATGTGAAATCTACCTAAAGAATAACCTAACGCCTTGCGCTAATCAAGTTCAATTCCTAGGAGCATTAAGTTTCAGAAATAGGCTAATCAATGTAATTGTCATGCGTTGCACATAACAATTCGGACAATGGTCAAACTCTACATATGATTACGAGAGTGTATCACTACAAACCGTAAACATATCATGCTACTTGTATTCAAGGTTATCGCTTGATGAAAAACCTAAAATAGCTATGGACTAAGATGCAAGTTCAATTAATTGGCCACTTAACTAATCAAACATCATAATCCTATCACAATACTTCAATCATGTGATCATAAAAACAGTAGAGAATTGAACGATAATCAAGAGAGAAAACTAATACATAAAGCAAACACAAGTTTTAGAAATCGGACTACATCCTTAACCAATAATAGAGAATTTAGCTACTCATAGCTATGGAGTTCATCACAAAAATATAAGTTGAATAAATAAGGAGATGAACAAAAGCAAACCCTAGTTATGTAACCAAAAACGGCTCTCCAAAATTCCAAGAATAAGATATGATCTTTCAAAAGTTGTAGAATTCTTCTTTTATAGCTTTTCTCTCCTTCCAAAATTAGGTCAAGTCTTCAAAGTCCATTAGATAAAAATCCACCAAGCCCACGAGAGAGATAAACCCATGTAGAAAATATGTCCAAAAATCGTCGCCGGAAAACTGGTATTGTGGCCGGAAATCGGCCGGAGAAGTGCCAGGAAAACAGCTCCGGTGACCGGCAAAGTCCGCCCGGTCATCGGTCAACGAGTTGAATCGGGTCGGGTCAACGAGTCGGATCGGATCAGTTCGGTCAGACTGAGTTAAAGTGAGTCAGATCAGGTCAGGGTATAACTAGCTTCTTACTCGGTGGATGTAATTTGAGTGGCCAAGGCCTTTGCCATCTTGCCAGGCCATTGCACAAAGCTTGCACTTGTGATGCACAATCCTTGTGCATCCAGCCATCATGGCCATGTATCCTTCACACCGCAACTCCATTTCTGCAGCTCTCACATTCCCTTTTCATCACATTTGCAACTACAGCATCAACTTCCAAATCCTCAGTAACTTCAACACAACTGCAATATCTCAAAGACCAACAACTGCAGCTCTAACATTCATTCAATTGCATCTGGTGCCACTGCAACACCACCGACAAGTCCATCATCTTCTTACTCTTCCAACCAAACACAAATTAAGGGCCAACCCATTCTCTACAACCCCTGCCAATTCACCAGCTCCCATTCTACAGCTTCTTGTAAGCCATCAACATAGCCATAACTCAGGACCACCACCTGCTCAATCAGCACCACAGTGTACAGCTCTAACTCAAAGCTGCAATCTCTGTCACCACCAGTTCTCACAACTCAAGCCATTCACTGCAATGTCTATGGACCATCACCAGTTCCACCTTGTTTCAGCTCCAATATCCCCCTGTAACTCATGTCATAACAGCCCATTTCCACTTACCAGCAACTTAGCCAGCTGCAACACTACTCTGACTCCAACCTGCAGCCATTGCCAAACACAACCCATGGCCTCAAAACCCTGTAGACAATCAAAAGACACCATCTTGACCTGCAGCTCAGCTCATATTCTGCATCTCACAATATTCACCTATGCTACCACAGCCAAATAAGCCCCATTCATTCCATTGCAGGTGCAAGAATGTCATTGCAACCATTCCACCATCCACCTGCCATCTCAACTTATCAATGGCACAGAACCCATTTGATTACCACCTCAAACCATTTTCACAGACTCCATTCTCCCTGAGCTTTAATTCCCCTGGTCCTGTAGTTTTGCAACACCAATTCAGGCTATTTCATCCTCCTTCTCAACTTCAGTTTGAACAGCAACTCCAGCCACAAAACCCATTTAATCTCTTAGCAGCACCAAATTCATTCTTGGTTCAATTCCTCCATCACAGTAAAACCCATTTTCATTCAAATCCCCTTAAGAAGCATCACCAGTTCTCTCAAATTCATCTTCTTTGTCAACACTGAACCATATCCATCTCCATTGCATCATCTGAATCTTCTCTGTATGTCATATAGCACAATCTCCTCTCACAGATCAGACCCATCTCTTATTTCTTCATTTTTGCAGCTCAAGCATCACCAGTCTCTCAATTCCTTGTGGACCCATTCTCTATTTGCCAATGGTAGCAACAAGTACCACCTTCATCTACACCACCACCAGTTTCCATCACCTTCTTCATTCCCCGCTCTTTGTGATATCACCATGAGCTCAAAATCACTTCAATTCTCGATTCAGAACCCTAGCTTAGTTTTAACAACTTCGATCCCCTGAGACCCAACAGCAAACCCACCTACGATTCCATTCTGCTGTAGCTTCAGATCGAAACCCATCTTCACTCGACAACAACTGCTTCCATTTCTTCCTGAGCTTCAATCACAGACTCCCTTTCCTTGATTTGATTAAACAACAGTGGAACCCTAATCTATACACCAGTATCTTTCATCACCAGAACAACCAAAAATATCTTCCATTCGTTCTTAATTCAACGGCAACAACTAACCTTGGATTCAATTTCAGTCACTCCATGGCTGCGCCTCTTTTCTCTCTTTCAGGTGGAATGAGATGAATGAGATAACTCTCGATTTAGGGTAGGCGTGTGAGAGCTGGAATTGATAAGGATACCCTTCTACATAAGATAAGGGTCGCCCCAGATTGAGTGCCCTATAACACAGGTGGTCGCCCCTTAGTCACAGCTGGTTGTCTTTAGTTCTCATCCAAAAAGAAAGCTGCCCCTTAACCATGTTTGGGCTCCAGATATTGTTCACCCCTGAAATGACAATTTTGCCCTTTTGGCTCAAATTGGGTGATTTCTTCTTCTTTTCCTCCATGCGACTCCAAAGTAGCTATAAAACTCAAAACAAGCGTAAAATACAAAATTTACAAGAAAAATAGCAAAGAAAGCATAAACAATAGATAGTAAATAGGATGTATTCTACACCCTATCAAATTCCCCCACACTTAGACTTTGCTAGTCCTCGAGCAAATCAAACTAAACAATAAAATACAACAACTCCGTTTCGTCGAGGCTACGGTCACTTTTAGCATAAATAACAAGCCTTTAAACCCCTAGGTGTCCCAAGTGGACGAGTTATAGTCTCGTGAGGGTTTACTAGAGATTTACCCACAAAACCTGTTTTTCCAACTTACTAGTTCTCCGTAATGATAGCATCCAACGCGCTAAGAAGACATAGAGATTCTGCACACTAGTCATAAGAAGTTAGACACATAAATGAACACAATCTCATTCTTAAAAGTTGAGAGAGAAATAACCATCCCTTCTCGACTAAAATTCGGGTTCGGAGTGATCAAAAGTCTCGACTCTGCCTCACAAGAAAGGGTTTTATGATATTGCTCTCAATAATAAACAACTTTTTATGGGTCACACATGTGTCCAGGTAGGAATGAAAAGAGAATCCTGCGACACGTTGAATGGTAGGAAGGCAAAACCCTCCGAATGTATTGAAAACCCACATCTTTTATAATTTTGAAAACCCATTTTTCTGACGATCTCTTCGAAAGGAAATCAACCATTTAACGAAGGTGGGAATATGCTCACTTACCTCGTATCCGTTCGGCGTGCAGCTAGCACCACTCTCACAGCATCCATAGAAACGTCTTCGGTCTTCTATCGGTGTCTTCATCTTCGTCTTCGGTCTTCAACTCTTGATGATAACTCTTGAACTTCGTAGAATCTCGACAATATGATTCTTTCCTCTAATTCTTGTCGCTTGAAACTTCATTATAGATATTCCTTCTTTCCCTTGGCTTTATTGAAAGAATACAAAAATAAAAACAAACTATACAAAACCGATGGGTTGCCTCCCATTTAGCGCTTGGCTTAAAGTCGTCAGCCCGACTATCTCCTTGCGTTCTATGACTCCTCCAGAGGGAGTACTTCCACAAGATTAACTCCTTCCACGACATCCGAAGAGAAGTTCTCATAATATGGTTTCAACCGGTGCCCATTCACTTTAAGTTCATTACCTGTAGCTAAACTACGAATTTCCACTGCACCATGAGAAAACACATTAGTTACAATAAAAGGTCCAATCCAACGTGACCTTAATTTACCCGGAAATAATTGCAAACGAGAATTAAACAAAAGCACTTTCTGCCCAATGCAAAATTGTTTCTTAGAAATCATATTATCATGAAAAGCTTTCGTTTTTTCCTTGTAAATCCGTGAGCTTTCAAATGCATCATTGTGAATCTCCTCTAGCTCTTGAAGTTGTAACTTCCTTTGCTTTCCAGCACCATCCAACTCCATATTGCATTGCTTAATAGCCCAAAACGCCTTATGCTCAATTTCCACGGGTAAGTGACAAGGTTTACCATAAACAAGCCTAAAAGGAGACATCCCAATAGGTATTTTATATGCGGTTCTATACGCCCACAAAGCATCATTGAGTCGCGAACTCCAATCCTTCCTTGTTGGATTCACCGTCTTTTCAAGAATGGATTTCACCTCTCGGTTGGAAACTTGGCTTGTCCATTTGTTTGCAGAGATGGTAGGGAGTTGCAATCCTATGCGACACATTGTACTTCCTTAACAAGCTTTGCAAGAACACGTTTTTGAAGTGTGAACCTCCATCGCTAATTATAGCCCTTGGAATTCCAAACCTTGCAAATATATTAGCTTGCACAAAATCTGAAACAACTTTAGAATCATTAGTTGGGGTGGCTTTAGCTTCCACCCATTTCGAGACATAATCCACAGCAAGCAAGATATAATAATTCCCATTAGAATTGACAAAAGGGCCCATAAAATCAATTCCCCATACATCAAAAACCTCCACAAATTGAATAATAGTTTGCGGCATTTGATTTCGAGCACCTAAATTGCCGGTTCTTTGGCACCTATCACATGTGATACAAAATGCATGTGCATCCTTAAACAAAGTTGTCCAAAAGAAGCCATATTCTAATACCTTGAGAGAGGTTCTCTTACTCCCAAAGTGTCCTCCACAAGCATATGAGTGGCAAAAAGACAAGATAGAATTAAATTCATTTTCGGGAACACACCTACGTATTACTTGGTCACTACAATGCTTCCATAAGTATGGATCATCCCATATGTATTGGTTTCCTAACTTCTTAAGTTTGTCCCTCTCAAAGACGAGACAAGTTCTTTGGGATTTGTTTAGACACTAAGTAATTAACAATATCAGCGTACCATGGTTCTCCAAAGGCAATTGAGAATAGTTGCTCATCCGGGAAACTTTCACGCAACGGGATAGTCTCCTTGTCCACAGCAAGACGGCTCAAGTGATCCGCAACGGTGTTTTCAATTCCTTTCTTGTCTTTGATTTCAATATCAAACTCTTGCAAGAGTAATATCCATCGTATGAGCCTCGGTTTCGCCTCTTTCTTTGTAAGCAAGTACTTAAGCGCCGCATGATCAGAAAAGACAACAACTTTTGTACCAATTAGATAAGAGCGAAACTTTTCTAAAGCAAAAACAATGGCTAATAACTCTTTTTCAGTGGTTGTGTAGTTTTGTTGGGCCTCATTTAACGTTCTAGAAGCATAATAGATAGCATGAGGAAGCTTCCCCACACGTTGCCCAAGCACCGCACCAACCGCATAATCACTAGCATCACACATGAGTTCAAACGGCTTACTCCAATCGGTGGTTTAATGATAGGGGCTGAAATCAAAAGTTCTTTCAAACGATTGAATGCCGCCATACATTTCTCATTAAAGTTAAAAACCACATCTTTTTGCAATAAGTTACAAAGTGGTGATGCTATCTTGGAAAAGTCCTTGATGAATCTACGATAGAAACCTGCATGACCAAGAAAAGAACGTATCTCCCTCACCGTAGTGGGAGGGGTTAGAGCACGAATAAGGTCTATCTTAGATTTATCGACTTCCAAGCCTTTAGAAGATATTATATGGCCTAAAACTATGCCATGAGTTACCATGAAATGGCACTTCTCCCAATTTAGCACAAGATTTGTTTCAACACATCGTTCAAGGATTAGAGACAAATTGTTCAAGCAAAGGTCAAATGAATCACCAAAGACACTAAAGTCATCAATGAACACTTCGATTATGTTTTCAACATATTCGAAAAGATACTTACCATACACCTTTGAAAGGTAGCTGGAGCATTGCACAAGCCAAAAGGCATCCTTCTATAAGCAAAAGTACCAAAAGGACAAGTGAAAGTGGTTTTCTCTTGGTCCTCCGGTGCTATCACAATCTGATTATAACCTGAATAGCCATCAAGAAAGCAATAGTAAGAGTGTCCAGCTAAACGTTCAAGCATTTGATCAATAAAAGGTAAAGGAAAGTGATCTTTTCTAGTGGTGGCATTCAATTTTCTATAATCAATACAAACCCTCCAACCGGTTTGCACACGAGTTGGGACAAGTTCATTCTTATCATTCTCCACCACCGTCACGCCCGATTTCTTTGGTACCACTTGTATCGGGCTTACCCACTTGCTATCGGATATGGGGTAGATAACACCCACGTCCAAAAGCTTGAGTATCTCCTTTTTCACCACTTCCATCATGGGAGGATTCAAACGACGTTGCGCTTCCCTTGTAGGCTTTGAATCATCCTCCACACAAATCTTATGCATACAAACGGCAGGGCTTATACCCTTGATATCGGCGATTGTCCATCCTATGGCCGTCTTGTACTTCCTTAGCACCCTTAGAAGTTTTTGCTCCTGTAATTCATTAAGCTCGTTAGAAACAATCACGGGTAAGTCTTCATTGTCACCCAAGTACAAGTACTTTAAGGGACTTGGAAGAGGTTTCAATTCTAAACTTGGAGATTTAACAATAGATGGCACAAGTTTTTCATTATTGCAAGGTAAAGACGCATATGAAATATTCTTAATTGCTGATTTTTCCGGTAATGAGTCAAAAGAACCAATGGTTTCTTTCATCTCATCACTATACGCATAACCATTTTCAATAGGTGTAGTGAGCATAGTTTCCAAAGTATCAACACCATTCAACTCAAACATTTGTTGTGCCAATGTGTCCATCACATCAATGGAGAAACAAGAGTGGACATCACTAGGATATCTCATCGTCTCGAAAATGTTGAAACGTATTATTTCTCCATCAAACTCCATAGTTAGCGTTCCCTTGTCAACATCAATAATGGTTTTCGCCGTTTTCATTAAGGGACGCCCAAGTAGCAATGGAAGAGATGAGTCTGGTGAACCTTCATCCATCTCTAACACGCAAAAGTCCGCTGGAAATACAAGTTGATTAACCTGCACAAGAACATCCTCAACAATACCCATTGGGTAGACATTAGAACGATCGGCTAATTGCAACACAATTCCAGACTTTTTAAGAGGACCAAGATCAAGTGAATTGTACATAGACGCAGGCATGACATTAACGGAAGCACCTAAGTCCAACATAACTTTATTAAATGTGGTGTTACCAATTGTGACGGGAATGTCAAAGCTACCGGGATCCTTGCACTTAAGTGGGAGTTTGTGTTGTAAGATTGCCGAAGCATTCTCCCCCACACTAAGCACTTCATTACCTTTGAGCCTTTGTTTATTGGTACACAAGTCCTTCAACACCTTTGCATACTTTGGAACTTGCTTGATTGCATCTATGAGTGGTATGTTCACATGGATCTTCTTAAGAATGTCTAAAATCTCCTTTTCTAGTTCCGCCTTCTTGGAATTTGCAAATCTGCGAGGAAAAGGTAAATGAGGAACATAAGTAGAAACCGGAGTTTTAGAGTTAGAAATAGGTACCTCAGAAGTTTGGGGAGAATCCTCGGTTTTCTCCTCCAAAACAGGTTCCTTAGGTGTTTCCACCGCGCCCGAATCAGTGACTTCGTGTAGTAGCAGGAAATCCCACACTACACCCCTCACTATATTTTGGTTAATTAATCCATTGAAAGTTGCATAATTGAGAATGTTTATTGATTAATTTCATGAGTTCTACACAAGAAAAGTAGAATTACACTTAGCAAGTAAAACACTCTTAAACTTTCTCTCTCCTAATGACTTGCCTCACCATTCTAAAAAGATCTCTCTCTACAACAGACTCACTCGACCCTTTATATAGGGTAATACACAGTGGATGACAGCTAAGCTATCCTTTATTTTCGGGAATGTCTCGCGAAGTGTCGCCGTGTACAACTATTCAATCTCGCGACACTTCTTAACCCTCGCCAGATCTCACGTCTTCTTTATGTCTCGCATGTCGTTATTCTTTGCGTCGTTTATTTTAGCTCTCTGCGACTGCCTCGCGGCATCGTTGTTTATACACTTCGCGAGTCCTGCACGTTGCGATATTATGGTCCTACATCTTGCCTCTTTTTCCTTGAATATTGCTTGAAGAGCAATCTTTAAGGAAAAATCTATTGTTGCAGTAATCTTTGGTCTTTGTTGATGAAGGAATGAGCGAAAGAATACCGGACTTGAAAAGTACGTACTTGCCTCTATTCTTTTGCGATGTTCAAGTTTTCGTCTCTGTCTCTCCTCATATTTTTCTTGCGAAGGGAAGAATATCATGAGAGCGAGTCTTTTGATTTGCCGCGACCGCTTATCTTTATCTGTTTCAGACTCGCATACGTTTTTAACCATTAAAGCCCTTTTTCGACACGTCTCTACCAACCGTTTATTCTTGACCGTTTATGTCTCTTCTCGCATTAAATGACCTCGTTTTCTCGAGGATCTTTTTTTTCCTATATATAGTTTTCTTCTTCCCCTCTTTTCATTCTTTAGTTTTTCTCTGCAACTTTCTTTGATTCTCTCCTTCCGCAATTTACGCTTCTGCTACTGCAAATCTTTTCTTCATCCTTTCTAACGTTTAATCCTAATCTCCAAATTCCCCTCCATTCCCATACTGATAATGGCTGCCATTAGTCGTGGATACAAAACTTCTTTTGAAGAAGTTCAACAGAAGTTGCACGAGAAGGGTTTTACTCTGTCAACCATTCCTGATCAAGAACCCTCATCCATTCTTTCTGTAGATCTTTTCTCTGATCATCAATGTGATGATCAAAAGATTATAGTCTCGCTCGGTCAGCTTCTCGCGGGACTTCCTATTCCCTTGTACAATCCTGAGTTGCCTTTATTTTATGAAATTTTGGCCCATGAAAAATTCTCTCGGGCCATTTATCAATTAAGTGGCGATTGTATTCGCCTGATGCTTGAGTTCGCGAACCGCGGTGCAGGCAAAGGATCTTTATACCCTAATTCTCATGTAAATCCCAAATTCGCAGATTTGGAAATAGTCATTGAGAAATACACCGTGGAAAACTTTTTGAAAATTACTCTGATAACTATGATGAATGCGAGATCTCATTGGGGCGTTCATTCGAAGAAAAATAATAATGTCTCTCAAGATAAATTACTCATGCAAGACATTGATTGGCACCCGTGTAATAATTCCTCTCCTCGTCATTCCAAAGATGAGAGGTGGTGGGTCGTACCCTTGATCTTAAATGGTCCTTATATCGCGGGTCCGCACGTTCTTCCCGCGAATCTCGCAGCCGTATCATCCTTGGGAATTCAAATGGCCCGAGAAGGAAAAAGAAGTATGTTTCCTACTCCAAATTCTCGCTTTCGCAACTTTCTTTTTACAATTCTTTGAGTTTGTGAAATCTTTCAGATAACCCAGATTGAAAGCTAGCTACAAAAAGGATCCGTCGGAGGATACTTTGACATTGCTTCGATCGCTTATGAGTGAAGTAAGAAGCATCCCCTTACTTTGACATTTTTTTTTTTTTTTTTTTTTTTTTTTTTTTTTTTTTTTTTGCCTCTGTTTCTCAACTTTACACATTTGCGAAGGCTGAAGTTGAAAAAGTTGTTGCTGCGAAGACTAAAAGTAAGGGCAAAACTGTCGCTCGCAAGGGTAAATCCTCTGCCCCCTTAACTAAGAAGCGAAAGGTCCAATCTTCTTCTCGCCTTAGCTCAAACTCTGAGTCTTCTGATGAAGATGACCATGATTCCAATCGCTTTCTCGCTACAAGGACCCCGTTAACCGGTTCTTCTATGGGTCGGGCTTGTCTAGTATCTTCTCCGATTCTTTCCAAGGAATGGGAGATGCTCCCCTAGCTTCTCTTTGCGGGACTCTCGCAAACGTGTGCAATGCCACTCTACTGGAGGGCAATGATTCTTTCAAGGGAGTCTCCCGAACTATGTCTCCTGACTTCTTGAATGCGCTTGGATCCTTGGTATGTATACAATCATATCTCCCTATTGGCTTTATATTGTTGTATATGTATTAACAGCTTTTCTACCTTCTTTCATAGGTTGGAAGGTCTTCTTTTGTAGTTGCCTCAGATCTTGAGAGAAGACGCAACAACCTTGAGAAGAAGAATTCGCAATTGAGCAAGAAGATTCGAGAATTGGAGACCGAAGTCGCGTTATCTCGCGATAAAGACGAGACGATTCAAAAGTTAAATACCGAACTTGACTCTCAAAAAGAGAGGGTATCCACCCTTCAAAATGCTAATCAGCAACTTTATGGTATAATATTTGCCTTCTTTTATCATTTTTATTTTATTGGTCGTGTATTGCCACCTAACTTATTACTTTCGCAGACGTATATAATCTCTCCGATGAAGCTATTCTTCTCCATACATTTCCGAACCTATGGATAATAACCTTCTTCTCGCTCATCTCAACACTTCTTTAAGTAGTTCTTGAACAAAATTAACTCTCTTTCATTAGATGAACTTCGGACCAAATATCGCCTTTTAGAGATTGAACATAGATCCGGTTTAAGTGCGGCCAACCAATTTAAACAAATGTTTCTTGAGTCTCGTAAAGAAATCAAAATTTTGAGGAAGAAAATTAGTGATCACATAGATGACAAAGACCGCATTGCTAACAATGGTGCTCAAGCATTAGCAAAATTTCAAAAATCTCTTCTTGAGCTACAAATTGAGCGAGATGAATTGCTTCGCTGAATTCCTTACTTAGTGAGCGAGAAGATCAGATTCGTTCGCTCCTTGTTATAAATAATGATGATGAATTCGCCTGGGCTGCGAAAGTTTTAGATAACGCTTAAATAACCTAGGTGTTGATGTTAGTCTTCACGCCGAGCATACTTCCTTGGTTAAAGATATGATATCCGACAGAGAAGGTTGTTTATTATACCCATCGCTTCTTATTTCCGTAATATTACTTGTAAATTGTTAACTTGTTGTTTCTTATTTGCGAGTAATCCGAGATGAGGCTTCGAGTGCTAGAATTAGAGAGCTCGAATCGAGAAAGAACAACTCACGAATTTTCCAGCGAGAATTGAAGAACTCGAAACTGAAAAAGAACATTTTCGCAAAGAGTCTCTTCCTTCGCGAGAATAAATATTCCAAGTTGAAGAAACAATTTTTAACGACAAGTGGAGAATTTTAACAATGATGTCGTTTCGTTTTGCAATAGAGGCATGGAGTATGTTTGTAAGGACCGCAATATCCCCCCCGCATTCATATCCCCGGGCTCCTTGAAGAGGTTCCCGAGAATCGCTGCTGTCTCGACGTTTCGATAGTGAGGTCGGCGAAGAAGAAAATTCTCGCGATGAGAATAATCGATCGAAGAATCAGGTGAAGAAGAAGAATCGCCAAAGAAATAACTTTTTTTTTCTTTTCTCGCTTGTAGTATCTGTACACATTTCTGTATCCTTATTATAGTGTATTTCTTGGATTTTTCTCCTCTGAATTCAATCTTCAGTCCCCTTTTTGGTAGTTCTTCCTTGTAATATAATTGATTAACATTATCGATGTATAATTCTTTCATCAAAAAATGAATAGCAATATTTCATCTTTTCCATTCCCATACTTGCCTCTCGGTATTCTTCTTGAGATGGAAGATTTTAGTCATCATCAAGTAGTTTGTTGGTTTTTAATTGTATAGCCGCGACGAGATCGCAGGTATCTGTATGAATCAAGAATTCTATCTCTTTTTGTGGCGACAAGGTCGCAGACCGCCTTTACACTTTCATGTGATGGCTCATTGACCCTGCCTTATCATTTTGTGTGGTCTTCCGAGTTAGACCTCCCTAATTAGAGGTCCTCCCCTGCCACCTTTTATGGCGACAAAATCGCAGGACGTCTTTACACTTGTATGTAAAGACCCATTGATCTTGCCTTATCATTTTTCAAGTATTTTTGCCTCTCTCAGGATGTTTTGTTGCAACAATATGACAGGCCTAGATATCCTTGCGAATATAAAGTCCTATGACATTGCCGTCTTGCGACGAAATCGCAGACGTCCGTACACTTTCGTGCAAAGACCCATTGATCTCGCCTTACCCTCGCGTTAGTATTATTGCCTCTGCAGGATCATTGCACAAATATGACAAGCCTAAGTCTCCTCGCGGAAACAAAGCCTCATGACATTTGCGTCTGTTTTGGCACTCCCCCTAATGGAGAGCACCGCCCTTATCATCTCCCCGGTTGCCCCTTCAAGGAGGCGAAACATCGGCCATACAAGACTAGCTCCTCCCATCCGGTCTTAACAACAACCAGTTGTTTTCGCAGATCTCTTATCCCTTATACCTATAGCGGTTTATGGTTACGAGATCGCACCCTAAGTGGAGTTTTCTTCGGGCGAGTGCAACGCATGCCAAGACTTGCCAAGAATGGCCAGGGTAGGTTCATCCATCCCGGCACTCTCGGCTCAACCGTGTACCTCGGCGCCTTGTGCATACACCGACTCCTAGGAAGAGACCTCGGTCGCCCAACCAGGGTATAACCTACATATATAGTTGGGAATCCAAGGTACCTCTTAGGATAGGCTTTCATGGGCCCCAAATTTACATGGTTCGGGCTTCAGAGCGGTGTAACCTTCCCCCGAACCACGGCGAGAGATACCCCCTTATATGACGCACTTTAGGTCTTACATTTGCCTCTTACGAAATGTTATTCGCGAACTAGGGTGTACGCCATAAAGGTTCGTCCCATTCATTTGCGCATTTATATTTGTTAAATCATTCAATCATTCATGTTTCATTATTTGCTGATATTTGTTTGCGAAGTATTCGCACAGTTCTGTTTTCACTTGTTGCATTTCACTTTTCTTTCTTAGTCATATTCTCATCTTATTCTTGGCTGCGAGATTCTCGCACATCATTACTTCAGTTGTTACTTTGCATCCTGCTGTTATTGATTATTCATTTCTTATGCCTTTTGTTCCTCATATCTTTTGCTTCTTCATCGTTATAGCACTCACCTGTCTCTTGATATTCACCTCGCGGGGTATGTTCAGTCCTTACTTCTACAGCATCCACCATCAATTTTTCCTTTCTCTGTTCGTTTTTCACATGTTGCTTCCAACCCTTTCTTTTGGCATTTCTTTCTTCACAGCTTTCTATATCGACCTCATGGCACTGTTGCGACTCCTTCCAATCTCCTTGTATAATACCAATGCCATTTGGATGTGGGAATTTAATACATTGATGATACGTTGACGCGACTCCCAAGATTTCATGAAGCCATGGTCTCCCAATCAGCCGCATTGTATGGAGATTCCACATCAACCACACGAATAAAATATCGGTGGATAATCCTTGTAGAGGTATTCTCATGTGAACCTCTCCTTTTGGTTTGTTTGCAAAGGTCGTTAAAGCCATATATCTTGTATGTCGAGGGAATTAAATCCTCATCTTTTCCGCCCATCGTCTTGTAAGTATGGTAGAAGAGAATATTCACTGAACTTCCGGTGTCGATTAGAATTCGGTTGATCGCCCAACAAGCTTCTGCCTCATCATCTTCTCCATCAACTGGTTTCGGGTTAATCTCTAGTCTCACAACCAACGGGCTATCGTGTGTTTCTCTTCCTTTTGGTACTTCATCTGCAGAGAAAGAAATAGTCTTCAACTGCCACTTTTCTAACTGCGTTGTCCTCGCCAGACTCATTATTTCTTTATCATTAGCATCTCTCGCAAAGACTCTACTGAGCACGTTGTCATGAAAATCTTCGATGGTGCGATAGGAGTGGACGATAGAGTTGCAATTCAAATTCTTAGCTTTGGTTCCTACTTCTATCACAAATGTTTCCTTTCCTTTCGCTGACACTGTTCTGTGCATTTCTGGCGGTGGTGGTAATGTCTGGCTTGTTTCTCCTCCTTTTAGAAAGTGATTCAGCTTCCCCTGATCAATCATCCTGAGAATAATTCTCTTTATGTTTCTACAATCATTTGTTTGATGCCCATGGAAGCGATGGTAAGAACAAAACTCATGACTTCTATCGCCTGGTGGTGGTTCCATTCCAACATTCCAAGGTGCTGGTACATTTTCCATCACAAGTATAGCTTCCCAAATCTTTTCAACGCTAGCATTCAGTGGAGGCATCTTAATTTGTTCCCATATTGTTCTATGACTTCTCTCGTACTCACGGATTATTTTGCCTTCGCCCACCATAAGTTTCTTGCACATGATCTAGCCTCTGAATCTTATTATTGCTGTTACGGTTGTGGTAGTTTCTCTCTCGCTCAAACTCCTCTTGATCGTGGCTTCCCATGGCTACTATCTTCTGCTGTCCCTCATCAGCGCTCCTTGCTTGCTGTCCCCTCGCGAAGTGCTCGCCACTGTATTTATGAATTGAGGCAACAAGCTTGCGTTCGCGGCGTTAGAACTTGTATTCGCGACTGGATAAGAATTCATTTCATTCTGTCTTTCTTCTAAAGCGATGTATTCTTCCTGTAATTCTCGCAATTCTGCCATCGTGATTGTATTTTTGATTCTAAAAATTTGAATGTATAACAAGTTAGTCGCAAAGAGAGCATTCACAAATGAGAGTATGAGATATCTCTCCTCAACCCGTCCTGCCATTTCGCTACACATGGTCCTCCATCTTACTCGTCAACCTGTCTTAAACTCTCGCCAATCCTTTGTTTCAATCCAAATACATCTTCAATACCTGGTCGCGAAGAGTTGTTACTTATGTATGCTCCCAGGAATGTGGCTTGTAAATGATTGAATGATGTGATTGTGTTCCTTGGCAGACCTTCAAACCATTTTAGTGCTTCTCCTATTAAGCTTGACGCGAAATATTTGCATAATATAGCATCATGATTCTCCCATTGTAACATACATCTCATGTAAGCTTTAATATGTTGTATCGCACAGGTTGTTCCATCAAAGATGTTGGTTAATGCAGGTAGATTGCACTTAGGAGGTATTCCTCCCATCCGTACTTCTAGCGTGAAGGGGTTCTTCGCGGCTTCTGCGATGGCTTCGTCCAGCTTGTCTCCTTCCTCCTTCCCTTCGTTATTCAATAATCCTCTCATTTCAAACTAGTTCCCTTAAGATTTGTTCATTTGCCTTAATTTGATTCTACCGGTCTTTTTAGCTCGCTTCTCTCCTTCTTCGCTCGTGCCTATTTTGACCTTCCCGCTCATTATTTCTCCTCTTCTCTCCTCGCGACGTTCTTCTTCGTCTCTTTCGTTAATTCGCACGCCATTATATCGGTTGTTCTCTCTTCTTGGTTGCCTCTCAGCTCTCATCATCTGCACCCTCTCATATTCTTCATTAATATTTCTATTAGTACGATTCTGTTCCCTTCTTCTTTCGCGGTTATCATGGTTATTTTGCCGGATTGCCTCCTCCATCTCTTGATTTTCCATTTCTTCTCTTAGCCTTTCTCTCTCGCGAGCTAGTCGCGCTTGTTCAATGTAGTGTCTCTCAATGTCATCCTCGATCTCTCTGTTTCTTCTCAATTCTTCTCTCCCATGTAGGATTATTCTTCCTTCAGCAGCTGGGTCATTCGGTCCTTGGAGTTGCATGTTTCCTTGATTTTCCCATTTCGCTCATTTGGAAGATTTTCGGGCCGAGGAATATAACGATCTTCTATTTCTCCTCTTCTCTCGCCATGCTCTGCGTTTGGATCTTGTGTTTCTCCTCGGTGCTTTTCGTTGGTAAAACTCTCCTTCTTTCTTCTCTCTGTTCAATCTAGACCTTGATCTCACGCTACTTCTAGATCTCCTACTTTGCAACCTCATATTTTCCATCCTCAATTCATGATTTTGTCTTGTCAAGTTTGCTCGCTCCTCCGCTTCTAATCGTCTCTCTTCGTGCATTGTTTGTCTCAATCTCTCTAACGCTGCCATTTCTTCATTTCCTGAATTCATTTCTCCATTCATCCCTTGCTCTCCTTGTCCATTGTTCACCAACTGCTGCTGCTCTTCTCTCTCGTCTTCAGAATCAGATCTCCAAGTATGCACACTTACTCTATCATAATCCACAGCCGCGTTTGCTTCTGGGGAGATCGGCGGTTGATTTTGATCTTCTCCGTCATTTCTCATATTCATCCTTGAAGATTCTCCTGTTTCATTCCTCCTTTCCCCAAACCAAGTCTCCCACTTCTTCTTACAATCGTTGGTTGTTCCTGTATGTTTCTTCTTCTAGCCATCTTTCTTTTTCAATGAATTCTTGAGTATCTTTTCCAAATCTCTTCTCTGTTAATCCAAATTCTTTCCAATTTCTTCGTCAATCACTGCTCTCCCTGTTTCTAGCGCATATGTAGTAGCAGGAAATCCCACACTACACCCCTCACTATATTTTGGTTAATTAATCCATTGAAAGTTGCATAATTGAGAATGTTTATTGATTAATTTCATGAGTTCTACACAAGAAAAGTAGAATTACACTTAGCAAGTAAAACACTCTTAAACTTTCTCTCTCCTAATGACTTGCCCAACAATTCTAAAAAGATCTCTCTCTACAACGGACTCACTCGACCCTTTATATAGGGTAATACATAGTGGATGACAGCTAAGCTATCCTTTATTTTCGGGAATGTCTCGCGAAGTGTCGCCAGTGTACAACTATTCAATCTCGCGACACTTCTTAACCCTCGCCAGATCTCACGTCTTCTTTATGTCTCGCCTGTCGTTATTCTTTGCGTCGTTTATTTTAGCTCTCTGCGACTGCCTCGCGGCATCGTTGTTTATACACTTCGCGAGTCCTGCACGTTGCGATATTATGGTCCTACACTTCGGGTTGCACAAGTTGTGTACCACTTCTCAATGTAATTGCATTAACACCCTCCTTTGGGTTGATAGGTTGAGAAGGGAGTTTCCCATCATTTTGTGCCTTCAACTGATTCAACTCCATAGACATAGAACCAACTTGAGTTTGTAACTCCTTAACCGAACTCTCCGTTCGTTGCATAAAAGATTTCAGCAAATCTTCCATATTGGACCCCATATTTTGAGGTTGTTGTTATTGTTGAAATTGTTGTCTCGGTTGGAATTGTTGTTGTTGAGGTTGAAATCCACTCGGGTTGTTGAAACTAGGTTGTTGAATCGCTCCTTTCTTATTGGCATAGCTAAAATTGGGGTGATCTCTCCATCCCGGATTGTAAGTGTTGGAGTAGGGATCATACCGTCTTTGTTGATTTGGAAAGATCGCATTAGCTTGCTCGTCTTCATAAGCTTGAGTGGAACTTGGTATCACCGCGGCTGCAACTTGTTGAAGCATTGCGTTCATGTTACCCATTTGTTGACGAAGCTCTTCAACCTCGCTCACCTCACTCACCCTTCTTAGAATCACATCCGAACCACGACTCAAGAATTGTTGTGAGTTCGCTGCCATGTTTTCAATCAACTCTCTAGCTTGTGCCACCGTCTTGTTCACTAGTGCACCACCACCCGCAGCGTCGAGGAGATTCCTATCACTTGATTGGAGTCCTTCATAGAAATATTGGATAATCATAGCGTCACTGAATTGGTGGTGAGGACAGCTTCCAACCAATCTCTTGTATCGTTCCCAACATTCATATAAGGATTCTCCCACGTTTTGCTTCATCCCACAAATCTCCTTGCGAATTTGAGTAGCCTTTGATGCAGGAAAATATCTCTCTAAAAAGAGTTTCTTCAACCCATTCCATGTTGTGACACTTCCAGGAGGTAAATAGTACAACCAATCCTTAGCACTATCCATTAAAGAGAAACGGAAAACCTTCAACATTGCACCATCCGCCTCAACATTTGCTGGAAGCATAGCCGTGACAATGGTGTGGAAGTCCAAAAGATGTTTGTTTGGATCTTCATTCACCATGCCATGGAATTTTGGTAATTCTCTAAGCAACCCCGGCTTTATCTCAAAAGTAGAGTTTGTTTGAATACACCCCTGTTGTGTATCAAGCCTATGAGAAGCCAACTCCTTGAGTGAACGATTTGCATCACCCATAGCTTCTTCTTCTTCTTGTGGTTTGGTAGGATTTCAAAGATGTGATTTTTCCTACGACTATGTCTAAACCGCAAGTGCACGGCGTCTATCGGAGACGTGGCAAGTACGGGTCGATCCCACAAGGACTTGTGGTGCTTAAGATGATCTATGGCTTGCTAAACTGAATTCTAAGGAATGTAGCATAAATATGGTTGTTTAGTGTGTCGAAGCGACTGAGTTTGAGTTGAAGTGACTCTAAACTAAGGTATCTAAATGGATTGTAACAATGTGGAAAGCGCCAGGGTGGTGAATCCACCTCTAGTCCTATGCTAAGGCTAACCAGACTCCATTCATGTCTTATACCTCCCTTTGAAGGCCTCAGGTGGAGGTATTCTTTAGCAAACTATCCTAATTTACTCCTAGTATAACTTGTCTTTTCACAAGACAAATTATCACAAGCTTATTTGGTTGTTGGCTAACTAATCACTCCTAAAGCAATTCAACTGTTGTGTCTAATTCATTCCTAGTATATTTTGTCTTATCACAGTACAAACTATCACAAATGCAATTGATCCATACAGCATACAATCACTCTTCTCAATTAAGCATAACAAGACACAAATTTTGATTTGGATTAACTTAGCATATGAACAGGGGTTTCATCAAACACCCTGGCTGATAGAATTAGAACATACTAAGACAATTAAACTACAAATTATACTAAGTTTGTGCTCTGGCTAGCCCAGGCATGAACTCTAACACACACAGCCTCTTCTATTTATACATGCATCAAATCCAAACCTTAAAATTGATTTCAAAAATAAAATAAACACAAACCCACACTTCAATCGCCTCTGAATTAGTGGTCGCCTCTGCTTCTGCCTCACTGAGAACTCCATACTCTGATTTGATATGACCTAACCCTAGTTCTTTCTATCTCTAACTTAGGTTCTAGGTAAGAGGCTATGAGAGAGATAGAGAGCAAGTAGGGGGGAAAGATGGTGGTTGCTATGGTAGTGCGGCTGGTGGCTGACAAGAGATGGAGGTGGTGGTGATGGCTCTGTCAAGGAGAGGGAGGAAGAGAGGAGAGGGATGGGTTTTGCAGAGGTCGGGGAGAAGAAAGAGAAATGGAAAGCGAGAATAGGGTTTGGTCGATAGGTTTTGTCGATGGTGTAGGTATAGGACGCTATGGTGTTGAGCGGGTACATCAAGTGCTGAAGGGAAGGGCTAAGCGAGCGTAGGATGTAGCTAAGGGAGATCTGAATGGCTGAGGGAGACTCGGGTTGATTGGTGTTGAGATGGAGCAGCAAACTTCGATGCGCGTGGAAGCAGCGAGCATTGGATGTGGGAGAAAGAAATCTCAACAGCTCAGGGTGATCGGGCTCGGATCCGGGTCGCGGGTCGGGTCTAGCTCAAGCCCATGTCTTGTAGATGAGTTGCTACTTGTTGGGTTGCAACTGTTGCGCGCGCGGGCTTAGGCTATCTGCTCCATAGACGCTTGTCTCCAATTCTTCTGCTCTTTTGGCTCCTCAGATTCTCTGAGCTTTATTTATTACCTAAAAACACAAAATTAATTAATACAAATATTTATTCTTGAAAACAAAGAAAACACGAGTAACTGGGATAATATCTCGATTTCTAAGCGCAAAAGATGAGTAAAGTGCCAATAAAAGGTGTATAAAGATGCACTATTTGGCACTCATCAAATACCCCAAACCTGAATTTTACTTGTCCTCAAGTGAAACAGAAATTAAGAAATCCTAACTATACCCTGTCGCAGTCTCTCGAATGCATTTAGCGTATGCATTAAGCCTTTAAACTCCTAGGTGTCCCTAGTGGACGAGTTGTAGTCTCGTGAGGGTTTACCAGAGGTGTACCCACAAAACCTTCTCCAACTTCAGAGTGTAAAAGAGTCTCAAGCGTCCAAGAATCTATGAGGACATAGAGTTTCTGCATGCTAGTAACACGAAGTTAGAACTACCAAAGAACGCATTCTCATCCTTAAGTGCTGAGCGAGAAGTAACCATACCATATGAAAGAATTCGGATTCGATTGTGATCATAAGCCTCGACTTCGCCTCACTAATAGGGTTTTATGATAACTGCACTCAAAAAGATCGCTTTTTTAGTCTCTCATGTGTGCAGGTGGGAATAAAGAGAAAAATCCTGCACACGTTGTAGGTAAGAAAGATAACCTTCCGAAATAAAATCTGGAGACTCCACAGAAGTGTGGACAAAAAGAATCTTTTCTGATGATCTCTAAGAAAGGAAATCAACCATTAGCAAGGGTGGGAGTACTCACTTACCTTCTCACCCGATCGGCAATTAATATCACTCTCTCATAGGAAACCATAGAAACGTCTTTAATCTTCGGTCTTCAACTGTTGATGACGAACTTCTGAACTTTACAAAAACTTGACAAAATAATTTTTTTTTTTTTTTTTAAGTACATGAAATGAAAATAATAATACAACTTAAATATTTTTTTTTTACTTGTCTTGAAATGGAAATAACAATAAAACTCAATTTTTCACAAACTTCATTAATTCTCATCTTCTTTTCTTTTCTTTCCTTTGTTGCACGTAAACCTTGGACTATATCAACTTTTCTTTCAATATTCTGATGATGCTCCGTTTGCTGACGATGATGTGTTTCTATGGGTGCTGCTTGATTGAGAGAGAGAGTGATGCTAACGCAAATCGGTATTTAGAAGAAGTTTTCATCTTTAAACGTCACCCTCATGATTGACAAAAACTAGCACTCAAGAGATTAGTGCTGAAAGAAGTTTTCATCTTTAAACGTCACCCTCACTTTTGAAATTGCAAAAAAAAACTAAAATGGGCACTCACTATGGGAGATCACAAACTATCGAATATCTAACATCAAATTGGTTAAATCCAACTTTAACGCTCTAATCAACTAAGAAATCCGATTGGGTACTTCTAACTTTTGTTATTTCACCATTATGTAAACATAGCTAGAAGCATGCTAGTGACTCTAAAATCTCTAAAAGTTGGAGGTTTTTACAAAAAGAGTTTTTTTTTTTTTTTTTTTTTTTAAGTAAAACAAAAAGAAGACTAAAAACTAAACACAAACCTAAATCAAACATTGTCCTCAATGTGTTAACGAGATAGAAAAATTTTCATACCAAGAGAACTAGTTGATTACTGGGATTGAAGGTTGGTTGGAACTTCATTAATCAAGGCTAGAATCCAACATTTGGAGATCATATCGGATTAGCACAAAATATAAAATGGGTGCAAGTAAGGCTGCACATGGGAAGTCTGAACAGGTGTGTTTGTGAGAACAAAACAGGCAGACATACACATTCCAACTGTGGCTCCTTAAGAGTGTTATACTTTAATGCGAAAAAGTCCAAGAGGACTTGGGAAGCACAAAGCTCTAGGCCTAAATTGGGAACTCTCAGAAAAGTTGGTTTTGCAATTTTGTTACAAACAACACCTAGGTTTGGTGGAGGAGTTTCAATTTGTGACTTAGGAGAGAGATTAGGTACATCTAACAAGGGTAAATCATGTTCACCGCATAGAACAATTCATCAATCTCCAGGTCATACTCATCATCATTCTCATGTATAACATAACCAGGAGAGATATCATGTTGTAGCCTAGGCATGGAGTTAGGCATAATTATCTAACAACAATTCCACAGGTTCCAAATCAGCATCACATGTATGAATATTAGAAGAAGCATCATTCATAGGGTTCACAGAAGAGACACTTAATGTCTCTGAACCTAAAGATTCTACTATATTTTCAAAATACACATGCTCTTCATATTCATCATCATCATCATAGCAAAAATTCATCTCTCCATTCAAAATGGTAGTATTTTTAGTGTACTCATCTACCTCTAGATTAGGTTCATATTCAGTGTTAGTTGCATGAGTAAGACTAGAAACACTATTTTCAATCCTATCATTTTGTAACTCAATCAGGTTCCTTTGAAGAATCATAGTGAGAAGGGAAATTCAGACATGTTGCTATATGGATGGTCATGCATTGCATTCATTTTAGCATTTTGCTCCATGAGCGTTTCCATTATTGCTAGGAGTTGGGGAGTATCAAATTGTTCATCTCCCCACTTTGTGGTGAAATCAACTAAGAAATCCGATACCACATGTGCATACATTTATCGCCTAGGGAAATTAGATTTGACAGATTGCTCATGTAATTGCCTTTCTAAAGCAGATACTTGAGCTTCTAATTGATCTAAAAGTGATGACTGGGTATGAGAAAAGTGTTCATTTTCAACCTGTGGTGGATGATGCATGTGCTCATAATGATTAGGGTATGTGAGGTCAGGGCCCTAGAAGGCTCATAAAATTCCCTAAAATCACTAACAAGCTCTTTTGTTGACATGATTTAGCAACTCAAATTGAACTCAAAATCGGTGCTTTTGGTTTAAGTGGGATTTGGTTTATTTGGGCTTTGGTTTTTTGTGTAGAGGAGCAGATTCTGTGAAACCGACCATGTGGTTGGGCTTGGCTTATGTAAACATAGGCAAAGCTATTTGGCAATTCAATCAAAGCATGCTAGTGACACCACAGTTCACATACAAATTGCAGGGTAAGGGCCCAAATGAGAGGTGAATCAACAAAGGAACAAGGCTGGTCTTTTAAAACATTCTCGGGACTCTCAAAATCTACAATTTGATCTTACAGGGCAGGTGGTGGTGGTCACTGGTTAAAAGTTGGATACCAAAAGTCCGAGTTGATGTTTTCACAGGCTAACTCAACTTGCAGCTTCAGGGGGCTAGCAAAACATAGCTATGTGAACAAGGCTTAGCATGTGACAAGTTAGCCAAAGCATGCTAGCAGCACAAAGACAGCCACATTCTTGATGAGTGCCAAATAGTGCATATTTATACACCTTTTTATTGGCTTTTTACTCATCTTTTGCGCTTAGAAATCAGATATTATCCCAAATTCTGTGTTTTCTTTGTTTTCAAGAATAAATATTTGTATTAATTAATTTTGTGTTTTTAGGTACTAAATAAAGTCCGGAGAAATTGAGGAGCCAAAAGAGCGAAGAATTGGAGTCGAGCATCTATGGAGCAGATAGCCAAAGCCCGCGCGCGAATCAGTCGCAACCCAACTTACAAAACATGGGCTTGAGCTAGACCCGACCCGTGACCCGGATCCGAGCCCGTCTCTTCTGAGACGTTGAGATTTCTATCTCCCTCATCCAACGGTCGCTGCCTCCACGCGCATCGAAGTTCGCTGCTCCCGTGCAACACCAGATCATGCCAAAACCGCATACCACCCTGAGCCGTGCGATCTTCCATCCTATGCATCCTACGCTCGCTGCGCCTTCCTCATCGAGCTTTGATGTAACCGCTTCACAGCATAGCCCCTATATAAACCCCAAAGCCTAACCCTAAACTCATTTCTTCTCCCTCACCCCGACAGAGAGCAGAGCTCTGCAAAACCCATCTCCCGACCAAACTCCACAGACACCACCTCCATCTCCTGCCATAGCCGATTCCGCCACCTCCATCACCAACTCCATCAGAGCAGCCACCTACTCCCACTCCTTAGGTCTAGATATCTCTTTTATAGTTTCTACCAACCCTAGAAACTAAATCAGAGATAACTAGAACTAGGGCATTCAACCAACAACCCCACATGGAGCTCTGAAGCCGAAGTGACAGAAGAGGAGAAGCAATTCAGAGTATGGGTTGCATTTAATTTCTGTTTTAAAAGTAATTTAGGGTTTGGTTTGTTGAATCTGTTGCATGTATAAATAGAGATGAATGGTGTTGTTAGGAGGTATGCCTGGATTAGCCAGAGCAGCATTTAGATTTAATTTTGTGTTCTTTGTTACTTTATTATGTTCTAAATATAAGTGCTAGGGTTTGAGATGAAGCCCTAGCTTTCTGCTGTGTTAATCATGTTGATTATATTTCTCTTGAATGTTTAATTTGTTCTAGGATAGAATTAATCTTAGCATATCAACACATTGCTCTCACAGTGCATGCCAATGCCATGGATGCACTGTAGTTAGAATACCCCTGTGATGATGATGCTTCAACTCAACTTAATTAGATCATTATCAATCCTCAGATTAGTTGTACTCTAAACAGACAGGTAATACTTGGGAAAGATACCGTAGTTGTGATTGAATCATCCATTGGTGAAACACCTTAGGTAAGTGGTAGACTTGACACTCTCCCTTATCTGATTACAAGGACAAGAGTAATGTAATTAGCTAAAGACACAGTGGAAGTTAGTGGCTGATTTGAAGACTCTAGCATCCCTTTTATCACTGTCTTTTACCTTAGTTTAGGTTCACTTCATTTCATCTTAGCCGTATCGGCAAACAAACCCCTGTTGTCACATTGCCACTCTTGAAATCAGTTTAGGAAGCCATAAGATCACTTTAAGCACACCCATTTCTCTGTGGGATCGACCCGTACTTGCCGCGTCTCCGATAGACGCCGTGCACTTGCGGTTTATTACAAGTAGGCTAAATTAGAAACCCCTTTCGAGGCCTACCAAGTTTTTGGCTCCGCTGCCGGGGACTTGGCGTGTGCTGAGTCGATTGATGTGCTTGCTTCACTAACTTTCAACTCATCTTGTATATACTTGCTCTGAAATCTTTGCTTTTAATCTTTACTAGTGTAACTTAGCTTAATTTTTGTATTACATTACTTCCATCCATCCTGTCATCATGTGCATATCATAGTCTACTTACCTTAAGTGCATATCTGTGTTCTCCTAGTGCATTCTTGCATAACTTAGCTTAACCTCTACATCTTTGCATCTTTACACATCTGCATCTGTAACTTAGTGCACATCTGCATCTGCATCTGCATCTTGAGCATCTTGCTCCATTGCTTTACACATCAGCATCTCTTAGTGCACATCTGCATCTCTTAGTGCACATCTGCTTTACACATATGCATCTGTAACAGTGGCTGCTTCTCATACCGCAAATCTTGCTCCATTGCTTTAAACTGTGTAATTTTTGAGAACCGAGATTTCTCTCTTGAGCCAGCAGGTGCATGCTACCTATGTTGCGGAAGGTGGGCAAAGCCAAAGAAAGGAAGATAAGGTGCAACCGAGCAAGCCCCGTGACTTGTAGGTGAGTGGTGCCTTGACCTCCGAAACACACATATGCTAGCCGAGAGTACTATGATATTACACTATTCCGCTAGTCAGTGCTTACTGTCTTTGATAAGCCGGTAAATCTGTGTGAGACCTTGTTGTGTGTGCCGTACCTTGTGTGCCTGATCTTACATTGGTTAGTTTGGTAGTTTGTAATTCAGAGCAAGCCTTGCTCTGTAGACCCCCGAGCTCAACCTGCGAAACCGTAAACTCCATCCGCCCCGTGACTCGAACATATTGATAATCGAGCATAACCCCGTAAATTGCATACCCGAGATTGTAAGCCATTGTAATGCATGCTATAACCTGTGTTAGGTAGTACACACATCCTGAGCATCTTTGATTGCGCACCTGTGTGCCTTGTGTGAGACATCTGCACCTTGCCTGTGACCTTGTTGACATCTGTCCTGGTGAGCCAAGTTGTGCCAGACCCCTGCATCTGCTGCGACTTGTGCATAAGCCCCGAGTTTTGAGCTCAACCGACCTCACTAAGATTGATGTGATTGTGCTAGCATTGTGTGTTTGTTGATTTGCTACATCGGTGAAATCTAAAACCACATTGTCTTGAGCTATTAACCTCATGATACCCTGAACTGCAATGTGTGTGCATACCTTCTTTGTGAGTGCACCTTGCCCTGGTGCCTTTGCATAAAAATTCTTGCCACCTTCTTTGTGAGTGCACCTCAATGAATATATTGACACACTTTGTGGCATGTAAGTCTGTGTAGAAAAGCTAAAATACTTCATCTCGCTTTTACATCTCGCATCGTTGCACCTCGGCTACACATTGCTCGCAAGATTGTGATATTTTGGAGAATTAGTGTCTCCGTGTTGATAGGCTACCCTTGTCTTTGTGAGTTGCTCTTAATCTGGCATATGCTCTGTCTTTTTGTGTGAATATGTGTTGCTATAAGTTGTGCTTAAGTTGAGAAATCAGGTATCATTTTTGCTGCGGTGTGTGTAATTCACTTGCCATCCTTTCCCTGTGCTCACTTGACCGAGTGCATAAGCCGCACCGCACTCAGTTTGTCTTTGTGCAAGCCTGCATAAACTGGGATGTACAACCTGTGCTGAGCTCTGCCAATCTCTGCACCTTAACATACTGAAACCCACAGACTGGGTTGTGCATACAACCTGCACAAAAACAACTTGTGCATGAACCCTGAAGCCCATAACCTGGGCTGAACATAAGCTGAAGCCCACCTAAGCCTCTCTGCTGGGCTCTGCTCACTGTTGGGCTTCGCACAAAACTCAACCCAACTCAACCCACCTCTGGGCTATACTTTTTAAACATCATCTGGGCTGTGCAACAAAGCTGAATCCCAAACAAACCAATCCCACAAAACCAAATGAAACCCAATAAACCAAATGAAACCCAATAAACCAAATTAAGTCCACTACAACTGGGCTTGAGTTCAATTTGAGTGCTAAATCATGTCGGGATTTTGGTCTGCATCAGGGGATACAAACAAATCCATAAGAGAGCTTGCTTACGGGCATGCTTCACCATATGAAACCCCCACAGACCATAATGATTTTAGGGCATATTATGAGCCTTCTCAGGGCCCTGACCTTGAGTACTCATACCCTAACCATCATAAGCACATGTATCAGTCACCACAGTGGGGAGATGAACAATTTTATACTATCCCAACTCCTTGTTTACAATCACTAATGGAAACTCTCATGGAGCAAAAAGCTAGGCTTGAACTGAATGCAATACATGACCATCCATATAGCAACATGCATGATCATCCTTCTCTAGTGAACCATGTGCACAACCATTTAATGATTATTCATATGAAACATGCATACCCACTATTGAAGACTCTCCCTCCATTGAACAATGTCACATGTTCTTAAAGATGAACCTTATTCATTTAGAAAAGGAAGAATGGAAGGCAGTTCATGATAGGATGATTATTGTCCCTAATAAAGTAAATCTTGAAAATAGTGTTTCTATTCCTACTCATGCAACTAACACTGAATATGAACCTAATCTAGAGGTAAATGAGTATACTAGAAATGCTAATAGGGAAATGCATTTTTGTTATGATGATGATGATGATGAATATGATATGTTAGAAGAGCATGTGCATGCAGAAAATATGATGGCATCTTTTGGTTCAGAGACGTTAGGCGTCTCTTTTGTGAACCCTATGAATGATACTTCTTCTAACATTCATATATGTGATATTGATTACGAGCTTGGGTTTGTGAAATTCTTCGGTGAATGTGAGCATGCTACACAACTTGTTTGTGACTTAGGAAGAGATGAATCTTCGTTGACACTAATGTTCTTTTAGATCATGATATTATTGTTGTGTCCGATTATTTGCCCATGTCACAACATGTTGCCTCCTCGATGAGTATGACATGGTGATTGATGAATTTGTCTATCTTTGGTGAGCATGATTTACCCTCTTCTGACCTTAGGAAAATATGTGATGGTGCAAACGATTCTATACATGAAAACAACTTAGATGCACCTAATCTCTCTCCTAAGTCACAAATTGAAACTCCTCCACCAAACCTAGGTGTAGTTTGTCACAAAATTGCAAAACCAACTTTTCTAAAAATGCCTAACTTAGGCCTAGAGCTTTGTGCTTCCCAAGTCCTCTTGGACTATTTTGCATCAAAGTATAACACTCTTAAGGAGCCACAGTTGGAATGTGTATGTCTGCCTGTTATTAGCAAAACTCATTTTGAGTTAGACCTTGTGCATGATGTACCTTTAAATTTGCAAGATTTTGTGCTCAAAACCGCACCTGTTGACAAGTTTAGGTTTGGGGGAAACTCATTCACATACACAGTCTTACTTGCACTCTCATATTATATTTGTGTAAGGCTGTTGATGTTTGTACATATTTTCTATTGGGTTGACCCTCAACTCTTTAGACTGTTGGTTTATGGTGAATTTTCATTGTATATATCCAGTAGGACTTGTTAAATTTTCTTTTCTTGAATCGGTTGAGTCTTCATGCGCATATATTATGCTAATCCGATATGATCTCCGTTGAGAATGTTGGATTCTAGCCTTAATTAATGAAGCTCCAACCTTGCTCCCGCCGACATCCGGTAATCTCTTCCCTTTTCTCTACTCAACATAGTTCTCGTGGTATGTGACTGTTTAAATTTTTCCTATCTGTCGACACATTGAGGACAATGTTTGATTTAGGTTTGGGGGTGCATTTGCATTTGCATATAGAGTTTTTAGTCTTTTTAATCTTTTATTCTTTTTTTTAATCTTTTATTTTGCATATAGAGTTTTTAATCTTTTATTTTCAAAAAAAAAAAAAATAAAAAAAAAAAAAAAAATTCAAAACTCTTTTTGTAAAAACCTCCAACTTTTAGAGATTTTAGAGTCACTAGCATGCTTCTAGCTATGTTTACATAGAGAATTTTTTTCGACCGAAATAACAGAAGTTAGAAGTCTTAGGAGAACACAATCGGGTTTCTTAGTTGATTAGAGCGTTAAAGTTGGATTTAACCATACTGGGAGGGCAAATTAGGTCTTTGTTTAGATATTAGGTAGTAGAATTGTGATCACCCATAGTGGAGACTACCCATTTTACATCAAGTGAGGCACCAACCTTCAATTTTTTTGCAACTTTCTAGAAAAGTGTTAGAGTGTGTGTCACCGTACATCAATTAGGGTAGGAATGGTGAGCTACCCAACTTCGCACCACTTTCAAAGACTACTTTTGATCTCTTGAGTGCTAGTTTTTGTCAATCATGAGGGTGACGTCTAGAGATAAAAACTCCTTCTAAATATCGATTTGCAGTTAGCATCACTCTCTCTCTCAATCAGCAAGACCCATAGAAACACATCATCGTCAACAAACGGAGCAGAATCAGAATATTGAAAGAAAAGTTGAGATAGTCCAAGGTTTATATGCAACAAAACAAAGAAAAGAAAATAGGATGAGAATTAATGAAGTTTGTGAAAAATTGAGTTTATCGTTTTATTGTAACCAAAATTTTTTTTTTCAAGTTTTTGTAGAGTTCAGAAGTTCGTCATCAACAGTTGAAGACCGAAGATTGAAGACGTTTCTATGGTTCTTATGAGAGAGTGATATTAATTGCCGATCGGGTGAGAAGTGAGTGAGTACTCCCACCCCTTGCTAATGGTTGATTTCCTTTCTTAGAGATCATCGAAAAGATTCTTTTTGTCCACACCTCGTGGAGTCTCGCATTTTATTTCGAAAGGTTATCCTTCTTACCTACAACGTGTGCGGGATTTCTCTCTTTATTCCGCTGCACACATGAGAGACTAAAAAGCGATCTTTTTGAGTGCAATTATCATAAAACCCTAATGGTGAGGCAGAAGTCGAGGCTTATGATCACAATCGAATCCGAATTCTTTCATATGGTATGGTTACTTCTCGCTCGGCACTTAAGGATGAGAATGCGTTCTTCGATAGTTCTAACTTCGTTACTAGCATGCGAAACTCTATGTCCTCATAGCTCCTTGGATGCTTGAGACTCTTTTACACTCGAAGTTAGAGAAGGTTTTGTGGGTACACCTCGGTAAACCCTCACGAGACTACAACTCGTCCACTAGGGACACCTAGGGGTTTAAAGGCTTAGTGCATACGCTAAATGCATTCGAGAGACCTGCGACAGGGGTATAGTTAGGATTTCTTATTTTTTGTTTCACTTGAGGACAAGTAAAATTCAGGTTTGGGGGTATTTGATGAGTGCCAAATAGTGCATATTTATACACCTTTTTATTGGCTTTTTACTCATCTTTTGCGCTTAGAAATCAGATATTATCCCAAATTCTGTGTTTTCTTTGTTTTCAAGAATAAATATTTGTATTAATTAATTTTGTGTTTTTAGGTACTAAATAAAGTCCGGAGAAATTGAGGAGCCAAAAGAGCGAAGAATTGGAGTCGAGCATCTATGGAGCAGATAGCCAAAGCCCGCGCGCGAATCAGTCGCAACCCAACTTACAAAACATGGGCTTGAGCTAGACCCGACCCGTGACCCGGATCCGAGCCCGTCTCTTCTGAGACGTTGAGATTTCTATCTCCCTCATCCAACGGTCGCTGCCTCCACGCGCATCGAAGTTCGCTGCTGCTCCCGTGCAACACCGGATCATGCCAAAACCGCATACCACCCTGAGCCGTGCGATCTTCCATCCTATGCATCCTACGCTCGCTGCGCCTTCCTCATCGAGCTTTGATGTAACCGCTTCACAGCATAGCCCCTATATAAACCTCAAAGCCTAACCCTAAACTCATTTCTTCTCCCTCACCCCGACAGAGAGCAGAGCTCTGCAAAACCCATCTCCCGACCAAACTCCACAGACACCACCTCCATCTCCTTCCACAGGCAGGATTCCGCCACCTCCATCACCAACTCCATCAGAGCATCCACCTACTCCCACTCCTTAGGTCTAGATATCTCTTTTGTAGTTTCTACCAACCCTAGAAACTAAATCAGAGATAACTAGAACTAGGGCATTCAACCAACAACCCCACATGGATCTCTGAAGCCGCAGTGACGAGAAGAGGAGAAGCAATTCGGAGTATGGGTTGCATTTAATTTCTGTTTTAAAAGTAATTTAGGGTTTGGTTTGTTAAATCTGTTGCATGTATAAATAGAGATGAATGGTGTTGTTAGGAGGTATGCTGGATTAGCAGAGCAGACATTTAGATTTAATTTTGTGTTCTTTGTTACTTTATTATGTTCTAAATATAAGTGCTAGGGTTTGAGATGAAGCCCTAGCTTTCTTTGTGTTAATCATGTTGATTATATTTCTCTTGAATGTTTAATTTGTTCTAGGATAGAATTAATCTTAGCATATCAACACATTGCTCTCACAAAGTGCATGCCAATGCCATGGATGCACTATAGTTAGAATACCCCCGTGATGATGATCTTTGCAACTCAAATTAATTAGATCATTATCAATCCTCGATTAGTTGTACTCTAAACAGACAGGTAATACTTGGGAAAGATACCGTAGTTGTGATTGAATCATCCATTGGTGAAACACCTTAGGTAAGTGGTAGACTTGACACTCTCCCTTATCGATTACAAGGACAAGAGTAATGTAATTAGCTAAAGACACGGTGGAAGTTAGTGGCTGATTTGAAGACTCTAGCATCCCTTTTATCACTTGTCTTTTACCTTAGTTTAGGTTCACTTCATTTCATCTTAGCCGTATCGGCAAACAAACCCCTGTTGTCACATTGCCACTCTTGAAATCAGTTTAGGAAGCCATAAGATCACTTTAAGCACACCCATTTATCTGTGGGATCGACCCGTACTTGTCGCGTCTCCGATAGACGCCGTGCACTTGCGGTTTATTACAAGTAGGCTAAATTAGAAACCCCTTTTGAGGCCTACCAGTTACTCAACACAAAAGTTTAGTTCCCAAATTTGCTTAACAGAACCAGCTAGCATAGATGAGGGTTTTAACAATGGGTATTTGATGGATTAGGCCAATGTAGCTGGATTGAACCCAATGTGACAGATTAGGCCAGGCTGCATGGGAATGGTGACTGATGTGATAATGTGCAAATGAGAATACACAACATATGGAGTAAAGATGCAAGAATGCAAAAGCAGAAAATGACAGCTAATACAGAGCTGAAGAAAGATGCTTGTGAGTTGTAGTAGCGGGAAATCCCACACTACACCCCTTACTCAATTTTTCTTTATTAATCCATTTAAAGATGTAAGATCAAGAATATTTATTGATTGAATCCATGGAATGTTTACACAGGAAAATGGAATTACACTTAGAAATTAAAACACTCTTAAACTTTCTCTCTCCTATTGACTTGCTTGACCATTCTAAAGAGATCCCTCCTTTTCAACAGACTCATTTAGCCCTTTATATAGGGTGATACATAGTGGATGACAGCTAAACTCCCCTTTATTTTCGGGAATGTCTCGCGAAGTGTCGCAGATGCAGAAATGTTCATTCTCGCGACACTTCTTAGCCTTCGCCAGATCTCATGTCTTCCAATTGTTTTGCTCGTAGTTATTCGTTGCGTCGTTGATTTTAGCTCCCTGCGACTCCTTCGCGACACCGTCGTTTATTAATCCCGCGAGCCTTGTATGTTGCGATATCATGATCCTACATCTTGCCTCTTTTTCCTTGAATATTGCTTGTAGAGCGATCTTGAAGGAAAAATCTGTTATACTTGATAATCTTTGATCTTTGTTGGCGAAGGAACGAGCGGAAGAATACTGGTCTTGAAAAGTACGTACTTGCCTCTATTCTTTTGCGATGTTCCGAAGCTTCTTTGTAATATATATACAAAGTGTCTTTTCTTGCCTCGTGGATTACAGAAAATAATCAATTTCGCAATTTCTCCTCGCCTATACGTTGTATATTTGGATTCTACTAAAGTTCTTTCCGTCAGGTTTCCTTGGATATAACAATGACCGCTTACACGTGTCTATATTTACCTCTTTTACCGGTGCATTTAATGTTATCCGGTCATAACATTTTTCTCATCTATTTATAGGAGCATCCCCTGTGAAGAATTTTCCTTTTCCTTTTCATCTTCTTCATCGATGCTGCAAGTGTTCTTCTTCTTCATCGTTACGCAAGTGCTCTTCTTCTTCATCACTTTAGCTATTCCCTTCCAGTTGTTACTCTCATGGCGTCCGGGTTTGTTAATTTTTCCATATCCGACTGATTTTGTGGTTGATTAAATTTGAGATTGGCTTTTCTTGTTGAAATCACTTATTTGGTATGATTAACTTTGTGGTTCTTTTTCTGCCATTGTTGTTTAGCAAGAATCAACCCAGAACTAAATTTACCGTGAAGGACCCTCTTCTTTCTTTGGGCTCGCCATCGAAATCTACTTCACAACAAGAATCCCTCACGCAACCAAAGCCCACTTCGCGAGCAAAATCTACGGTTACAAAAAGACAGTCTGCGAGTGATAAGGTATTTAAGGGACATTTGTTTTTATTAAAAATGCGTTGTTGCCTATGTTTCTTATTTAATTTGTCATTCGCAGGATGATAAAACTACTGGTCGCATTCCCAAAAGGCTTCGCTACTCTAAACCTGTTACCCCCGACGTTCCATTTCCTTCATTCACGCCTTTGTCTCCTTCTGCGAAATCTTCGCAAGATAATTTTGTGCCTCTTTCTTCTGGTAATATTACCAGCGATAATATTTCTATACCTCAACTCCTCATAGACCAAGTTCCTTATAACTGTCCTACTACAAACGATCTTATACCTCCTCCTATTATCAATGTCCCTGCTATTTCTCCAATCACCTCTCTCCCTGGAACCTCCTCTTCTCATGAGGTTCCTTTGACAAAGGACGACTCGTCTTCTTTGTTTGAACAAATTCCTCATTTGCGAGAAAATTTGGAGGGGATAGATGTGGCCTTTAAGGTTCTTTCGACCTCGTAAATGATGCCAAAAAGACTTCTGCTGATCCTATCAAATCCAATGTCTGCGAGATTTTAAGTAAGCACATTGGTCACGATAGGATCTCACTTAAGCATCTTTAGTTCAAGAGATTAATAAGCTGAAGGATGATCTCCAAGTTATGGCTGTGAAGTGTAATAATCTCCACCTTGAAAATCAAAAATTTCTCAATATTTCACTAGATCGTGATAATCTTCGCAAGAAGAATGAAGAATTAAAAGGTATGCTCTCGCCACCCCTTTTTTTTTTTTTTTTTTTTTTTTTTTTTACAACTCAAACCCTTGCTCGTCCTCCAAGTATTAAACTAGAAACGAATAATGGAGATATATCAGACGGAGTCTATCGTTGAAGAAGTTCGAGTTGAAAGAGATGCTTGGATGGAGCAGTATAATCTCTTAGATAATCTTCATACCTATGCAGCTGATCAAATAAATAACTTGTCTAAAGAGAATTTTGATTTATCGCAAAAGCAAGTCTCATTAAGTAATGACTTATCTCGCCTCTCTTATTCTTTGACTAAAACTAATTTGGAGTTGGAAACTTTATCGAGATGAGAATCGAACTCTTTCTCAGAGAAACGTTCTCTGTTGAATAAGATGGCGAGCTACTCGCAGCGATATAATACTTGTCAAAAGTTATGTGAAGAACACGAACAAGCTAAACATACTTTGAAAAACCAACTTGAAGAAATTCTGCCGAGAGAGATAAACTTATTCAAGGTAGAATAACTTTGAGTGTAAAAGTGAAGCAATTCCAAGAACAATGTGTCAAATTAGAAAAATCCAACTCTACTTTGGCGACCGAAAATTCCATACTTGTTTCCAATGAAAAGAATTTGCGATCTCGATTGAAAGGCTTAGTTGGAGATTCATTTGATGATGTCATGGACCGTTTGGGGAATAACTTTGAGCTTTAATTCAACATCTTACTTCTCAAAAGGAAGGTAGTCAAATTATTTGACTATCTTAATTTATGTATTTATTCCATGAATGCTTTATTACCTTGAAAATGCCAATAATGTTCGATAAGAATTTTCTCTGATCTTGTGTATTTGTTATGCACGGACGAGAGAAAGCTTCGCTCCACTATCTCCACCCTCAGTCTGATTATTCTAAAATTCGCAAGGAAAACGGACTACTCGCGCGTCTCTTGCTCGTTCTCGCGACCGTGCGGAGCGAAGATTTGATTATATGTCTTATTGTAAGGACATTGATAGTAAGAATCGTCAAAAGGCATTGCTTCGCCAATTCCCTCTTAAAGCGGAAGTTCTTGTGAATAATATTTTTTGTCGAAGTCTCTTGATCCTATTCACGTCGATCCTTTGGAAGTAAGTGATGATGAAGTTCCTAATGCTCAGGATAGTGATTATGAATATGAAAGCGCGAAGATCTCCCGATAAGGAAGTTGTCGATGAAGATCCAAATAGAAAGACTCTCGATGAAAATCCGATTGCACTGGCGAGAACGAAGGTAATGAAAACATTTACGATGAAAATCCACCAATTGAAGGAGGCGAAGGCGATAAGGCGTGAGAAAAGTCTCAACCATCCTCTGTATTTGATAATGCTTTGATGTAGAGTTAAATTCTCTTTGTAATTTGCCAGAATTTCTTTTTGTGTGAATGATTTAACTCTTTGATTGAGTAATTCCCATATTTCTTTCTTCTTTTCTTAGTTTAGACCACCTTGCGAGCATGTTCGCTCATTGAATTTTTTATTAAGTAAATCCATCCCAATCAGGGATTTGATTTTAATTCTTCTCACTGCGACAAAGTCGTTGAGGCGCCTTTACATTTTCATGCAGAGGCCCATTGACCTTGCCTTATCATTTTTGTGTGGTCTTCCAAGTTAGACCTCCCTAATTAGAGGTCTTCCCCTGCCACCTTTCATCGCGACAAGATCGCAGGACGTCTTTACACTTGCATGTAAAGACCCATTGATCTTGCCTTATCATTTTCCAAGTATTTTTGCCTCTGCAGGATGTTTTAGTTGCGACAATATGACGGGTCTAGATATCCTTGCTAACATAAAGCCCCATGACATTGCCGTCGTGCGACGAAATCGCAGGACGTCCGTACACTTTCGTGTAAAGACCCATTGATCTCGCCTTACCCTCGCGTTAGTATTATTGCCTCTGCAGGATCATTGCACAAATATGACGAGCCTAAATTCTCTTGCGAAAACATAGCCTTATGACATTTGCGTCTGTTTTGACACTCCCCCTAATGGAAAGCGTCGCCCTTATCATCTCCCGGTTGCCCCTTCAAGGAGGCGAAACATCGGCCATACAAGACTAGCTCCTCCCATCCGGTCTTAACAACAACCGAGTTGTTTTCGCAGCCTCTTATCCCTTATACCTATATGGTTTATGGTTACGAGGCTGCACCCCTAAGTGGAGTTTTCTTCGGGCGAGTGCAACATATGCCAAGACTTGCCAAGAATGGCCGGGGTAGGTTCATCCATCCCGGGCACTCACGGCTCAACCGTGTACCTCGGCGCCTTGAGCATACAACGACTCCTTGGAAGAGACCCTCGGTCGCCCAACCAGGGTATAACCTTATATAGTTGGGAATCCAAGGTATCTCTCCCGGATAGGCTTTCATGGGCCCCAAATTTTCATGACTCGAGGCTTCGGGAGCGGTGTAACCTTCCCCGAGCCATGTCGAGATACCCCCTTATATGAAGCACTTTAGGTCTTACATTTGCCTCTTACGAAATGTTATTCGCGAACTAGGGTGTACGCCATAAAGGTTCGTCCCATTCATTTGCTATTTTTTCTATTTTGCTTGCGAGATATTCGCCGATTCATTCATTTAATCATTCATTATCTCTTGTTGTTTTGTTAAGCCATTCATGACTTTTTTGTTATTCTTGTCGCGAGATCTTGCGGATTTTCTCTCGCATTTTCTTGAATGTCACAAATCTCTTGCGAAGAAGTACTTCATCTTGATTCCTTTTTCCTCTCTCTCATTTTACGGGTAATATTTCTTTAGATATAACCTATTCCATGGTCTATCCAATTTTTGTCCCACATCTCTTCCTTCGGGATCCATCAATCTATATGCCCCTGTACCAACTACCTCTTTGATGATATAAGGTCCATCCCATTTTCTCGCCAACTTGCCTCCACTTTCACGTTGATATATTGGGGTTTCTCGCAACACCAAGTCTCCTGGTTGGAACTCACGTATTTTTACACGCTTGTTATATTCTCTAGCCAGTCTTGATAATTCTCCATGTGTCGCAAGGCCTTTTCTCGTTTTTCTTCCAATTCATCCAACTTGATTAGAATGTTGCACTGCGCTAAGATTTTTCTCCAGACCTCTTTTTTGGTTGTCGGAATCACGACCTCTGTTGGGAGTCTTGCTTCAACTCCATAAGTTAAGCAAAAGGGGACATTCTGTGGCTTCTCTTCTAGTTGTATTATAGGCCCATCCGCATTGGGTACTTGTTCGCACCATCCCCTATTGTGTCCTTCCAACTTTTTCTTCAATATATCGGCAATTGTTTTGTTTGTTGCCTCCGCTTGGCCATTAGCTTGTGGATATAATGGAGTTGATTTTCCACATCTTATACGAAATGCATTGAGTGCAAACAACTCTATATTTTGCCCTTCAAATTGCTTCCCATTATCGAGATACCAATTGTGCGGGGATCCCAAATCTGCATATAATATTTTCAAATATGAAAGTAAAAACATCCTTATCGCGAATGTCTTTGGACCGCTTTCACCTCTGCCCATTTTGTGAAATAGTCCGTTGCGACAATTAAGTACCTTCTTTGTCCCTGTTCTGGTAAAAATGGTCCCACAATGTCTAAACCCCATTTTCCAAATGGCCACACACTTCTCGAAGAATTTAATAGTGCTCCTGGTGCATGTATCTTCTTCCCATGTCTTTGACAATCTTCGCAGCGTCTGGATATCGCTCTCGCGTCTTCATGCATATATGGCCAATAATATCCTTGCGTTTTTGCCTTATATGCCAAAGATCTCCCCGCATTTGTGATTTCAAGGCATCCCCACTATGCAGCATCTTCAATATGGTTTCCCCTTCTTTCCTTGTTAGACATCGGCGAAGGCCCCTCAAAAGATCGCCGATAAAGCACGCCATCTCGTAATTCATAATTAGTTGCCCGACTCTTTAACTTGTGAGCTTCCAATCTATTTCTTGGTACCTCTCCTTTCATTAAGTACGCATGAAGTTCTATTCTCCAGTCTTCCTCGCGACATTGCATTTCATCTACCACCATCATTATATCTCGCTTCTTGTCCTTCCTCTTTATTAATTGATGGCGTCGATGCGTCGTATTTTGATATTCCTCATGATCGGGTGCTGTCATCATACTTGATATAAAGGCAAAAGCGTCTGCGAGTCTGTTATCTCTCCTTGATATGTGCCTCCATTTTATTTTCGGTATCTGTCCGACAATTCTTCGACATGCTTCTTATACTTTTTCAAAGATGGATTATTTGTAGTATATTTTCTGTTACTTGGTGAATTGCTAGTTGCGAGTCATTTGGTGATCCTTATATTCTCCAATTTCATTTCTATTGCAAGTCATGAGCATGTATTATAGCTTCATACTCTGTTTCATTATTCGTGGATTCAAACTCCAATCTAAAAGAGAAAGCTAATTTGTTGCCTTCTGGCGAAATCATAACGATTCCCACTCCATTTCCTTCTCCATTTGATGATCCATATACTAATATTTCCCACCTATCTGGCTCAGTTAACAGGTCTTTCGGGTTTCCATACTCTTCTTCTACATCCATCATCTCATCTATCGCTTCGTCTTCTTCCAAGGGAAATTCTGCTAAAAAATCTGCGACAACTTGTGATTTAGTTGAGGATAATATCTCATATTTGAGCTTACAATGGCTTATTTGAGCATTCCATCTTTCAACTCTTCCCGATCTTTTTGAGTGTTTCATCACTGACTCGATTGGTATTTTCGTTACTACTTTAATAGTATGCGCTTGAAAATATATGCGAAGCTTGAACGTTGCATAAACTAATGCCAGGATTAAATTTTCGATTTTCGAATAATTTCTTTCTGCGGCATTAAAGGTTTTGCTGATATAATAGATTGGTTTCTCTACTCCTGCGTCCGTTCGCAGTAGAACTGCACTTAAAGCATGCGAAGTTGTCGCGAGGTATATTAATAATTCCTCTCCTGGTTCTGCCTTCTGCATAATGGATATATCCATTAAATGCTCTTTGATCCCTTGTAAAGCCTTTTCACATTCGTCTGTCCACTTAAATTTCGATCCTTTTTTCAAAATACTGAAAAAGTGCTTACACTTATCAGATGACCGCGAGATGAACCTTCCTAGTGATGCTAACAATCCATTCAGCTTTTGAACATCCTTCACTGTCGCAGGTGTCGGCATATCGCGAACTGCTTTTACTTTTTCTGGGTCAACATGTATTCCTTCCTTTGATACAATATAACCCAAGAACTTCCCTGACGCGACTCCGAAGGTACATTTTTCTGGATTTACTTTGATGTTAAAACGCCTCATTTGCTCAACAATTTCTTTGATATCTCGCACGTGATCTTCTGCCTTCTTACTTTTTACCAACATGTCATCTACGTATACCTCTAGTGTTTTATGTATCCATTCTGCGAATACCTCTTCTACCATCCTTTGATACGTTGCTCCAGCATTTCGCAGACCAAACGGCATTTTAGTATAGCAGTATAATCCTCTTGGAGCGAAGAAGGCAGTATGCTCTTGATCTTCCTCGGCAAGTGGAATCTGGTTGTAACCTTTATACCCGTCCAGAGATGATACTCTTTCATTCCCAGCCGCTGATTCGACTAGTTGTGGAATATCTGGCAATGGAAAACTGTCTTTAGGGCACGCTTTATTTAAATCAGTGAAATCAATGCAAATCCTTATTCCCTTGTTTTTCTTCGGAACTATAACCATATTCGCTATCCATTCAGGATATTTTGCTTGTCTGATAATCCCTGCATCCAGCATCTTCTGCAGTTCTTCTTCTATCTGAGGGTGATATGCCGTTGCTATCTTTCTAATTCTTTGTTTAAATGGCTTCACATTTTTATCAATTTCTAACTTGTGACAAGCTATCGACGGATCTATACCAGGCATTTCATCCATATCCCACGCGAAGATGTCTTTATAATCTCACAATAGATCGACAGTTCTTTTTTCTTCATCCGCTCCCATGTTAGTTCCGATCTTTAGCATCTTGGGTTTTTCCTTAGTTCCAATATTTACTTCTTTGGTTTTGTTCTCGCGCGACGTGCGGCCTTTGGCTCTCCCATGGGGGTTGGTCCTTTTGGTTCTTTCGCAAGATCATTTTCTTCTCCCGAGGTCTCGCTAGGTATGCCTTTTCCTTCCTTTGCTCTTATCATGTAAACTTTGAATTCTTCTTCTTTCTTAGCCGCCCTCGCCATCTTTTTGCGATGCTTAGATATATTCTTTTGCTTGTTTACTTGTTCCTCGCAACACTTTACTTCATTTTGATAATATATTCTTCCTTTAGCAGTATCCCCTTTGATCTCGCCTATTCCAGTTGGTGTAGGAAACTTGATACATTGATGAAGCGTCGACGCCACAGCTTTTATTGCATGTACCCATGGTCTTCCTAGTAATAAGTTATACGGTGATTCCATATCTACTACGCTCAATGTCACCTGTGTTTCGATTCTTCCTAATGGAATACGTATTTTTATCTCCCCTCTAACTTTTGTTATGGATTTACCAAAACCTTGAATATTGTATGCCGCGAAAGTCATATCTTCGTCTTTATATCCCATCTTTTTGTAAGCGTGATAGAACATGATGTTCACCAGACTCCCTGTATCAATTAAAACTCCATTCACCACCCATGTTTTCACCGTGTTCTCCGATTCCTCTCCTTCCTTATACGCGTTAATTGTAATGACCAATGGAGATGTGTGATCCAAATTTTCTTTGGATATTTCCCCCGCCGTGAATGTTATCTCTTGCTTTTCCCAATCCTTCAAAGGTGATGTTATTTCTCTATCCGTAATCTTCTTTCCTTCAAAATCTCGTTTGTGTATTCTTCCTCTGATATTTTCATGAAATTCGCTAATCATTAGTCTTGTACCTGTGCTGTGTGCCATATCTTTTTCATCCGATCTAAAATTTTCCTTTCTCATTTTTCTGATTCAAACAATTTTAATTGCAATCTTCTCTCTTTTACCAACGATCTCCCTGTTTCTAGCGCATATGTAGTAGCGGGAAATCCCACACTACACCCCTTACTCAATTTTGCTTTATTAATCCATTTAAAGATGTAAGATCAAGAATATTTATTGATTGAATCCATGGAATGTTTACACAGGAAAATGGAATTACACTTAGAAATTAAAACACTCTTAAACTTTCTCTCTCCTATTGACTTGCTTAACCATTCCAAAAAGATCTCTCCCTTCAACAGACTCATTTAGCCCTTTATATAGGGTGATACATAGTGGATGACAGCTAAACTCCCCTTTATTTTCGGGAATGTCTCGCGAAGTGTCGCAGATGCAGAAATGTTCATTCTCGCGACACTTCTTAGCCTTCGCCAGATCTCATGTCTTCCAATTGTTTTGCTCGTAGTTATTCGTTGCGTCGTTGATTTTAGCTCCCTGCGACTCCTTCGCGACACCGTCGTTTATTAATCCCGCGAGCCTTGTATGTTGCGATATCATGATCCTACATGAGTAGATGCAATGATAAAATAAGAACTACAATGCAAGGCTACAGCTAAATGCAATGAACTAAATGCACTGAGATGAGGTAATGATGCAGGGATATGAAAGTTACAGCTAATATGTACAGGGTAGTTGAAAAATAACTAAGGATAGGCCAATGATCAACAGGGCACGCCAAGTCCCCGGCAGCGGCGCCAAAAACTTGGTAGGATTTCAAAGATGTGATTTTTCCTACGACTATGTCTAAACCGCAAGTGCACGGCGTCTATCGGAGACGTGGCAAGTACGGGTCGATCCCACAAGGACTTGTGGTGCTTAATATGATCTATGGCTTGCTAAACTGAATTCTAAGGAATGTAGCACAAATATGGTTGTTTAGTGTGTCGAAGCGACTGAGTTTGAGTTGAAGTGACTCTAAACTAAGGTATCTAAATGGATTGTAACAATGTGGAAAGCGCCAGGGTGGTGAATCCACCTCTAGTCCTATGCTAAGGCTAACCAGACTCCATTCATGTCTTATACCTCCCTTTGAAGGCCTCGAGTGGAGGTATTCTTTAGCAAACTATCCTAATTTACTCCTAGTATAACTTGTCTTTTCACAGTACAAATTATCACAAGATTATTTGGTTGTTGGCTAACTAATCACTCCTAAAGCAATTCAACTATTGTCTCTAATTCATTCCTAGTATATTTTGTCTTATCACAGTACAAACTATCACAAATGCAATTGATCCATACAGCATACAATCACTCTTCTCAATTAAGCATAACAAGACACAAATTTTGATTTGGATTAACTTAGCATATGAACAGGGGTTTCATCAAACACCCTGGATGATAGAATTAGAACATACTAAGACAATTAAACTACAAATTATACTAAGTTTGTGTTCTGGCTAGCCCAGGCATGAACTCTAACACACACAGCCTCTTCTATTTATACATGCATCAAATCCAAACCCTAAAATTGATTTCAAAAATAAAATAAACACAAACCCACGCTTCAATCGCCTCTCGAATCGGTGGTCGCTCGCTTCTCGCCTCACTGAGAACTCCATACTCTGATTTGATATGACCTAACCCTAGTTCTTTCTATCTCTAACTTAGGTTCTAGGTAAGAGGCTATGAGAGAGATAGAGAGCAAGTAGGGGGGAAAGATGGTGGTTGCTATGGTAGTGCGGCTGGTGGCTGACAAGAGATGGAGGTGGTGGTGATGGCTCTGTCAGGGAGAGGGAGGAAGAGAGGAGAGGGATGGGTTTTGCAGAGGTCGGGGGAGAAGAAAGAGAAATGGAAACTGAGAATAGGGTTTGGTCGATAGGTTTTGTCGATGGTGTAGGTATAGGACGCTATGGTGTTGAGCGGGTACATCAAGTGCTGAAGGGAAGGGCTGAGCGAGCGTAGGATGTAGCTAAGGGAGATCTGAATGGATGAGGGAGACTCGGGTTGATTTGGTGTTGAGCGGGAGCAGCAAACTTCGATGCGCGTGGAAGCAGCGAGCATTGGATGTGGGAGAAAGAAATCTCAACGGCTCAGGGTGATCGGGCTCGGATCCGGGTCGCGGGTCGGGTCTAGCTCAAGCCCATGTCTTGTAGATGAGTTGCTACTTGTTGGGTTGCAACTGTTGCGCTTTGAGCTTAGGCTATCTGCTCCATAGACGCTTGTCTCCAATTCTTCTCTCTTTTGGCTCCTCGATTCTCCGAGCTTTATTTATTACCTAAAAACACAAAATTAATTAATACAAATATTTATTCTTGAAAACAAAGAAAACACAGAATCTGGGATAATATCTGATTTCTAAGCGCAAAAGATGAGTAAAGTGCCAATAAAAAGGTGTATAAATATGCACTATTTGGCACTCATCATGGTTCGTCTACGAATGGAACCTCTTTTCCTTCTTCTTGTTGTTGGAAAATCTCTTCTCCTACTTCCAACTCGTGCTCGTCCGTTGTGTCTTGACTTGGTTCGAGTAGCTATCCGAGTAGCTATCCATTGGATAATTCCAATCCTTAGAAGCCAGAGATTAGGTACCTGCAAACAATTCTCGCAAACAAGTGAGAAACAAGACAAGAAACAAAAAGCAAAGATGAAAGCAGAAATTATAAAAAGAAACTAAAAACTTAATAACTAGTCGTGTGCCTCCCCGGCAGCGGCGCCAAAATTTGATCGCTGTCGTATGCGTCAAAAATAATTTCACTTTCCTAAAGTATATGATAAGAAATAGTTCGTATCCACAGAGAGACGATTGTAGTTATTTCGTAATCAATTTCTTAAAGTAACCAATTGGGGGATTTCTTATTTCTATTTAAGCAATAAAAACAAATTAAAAGCAAAGTAAATTGTAGAAAGTAATCAATGGAGAGAGATATTGGTCAAGGAATTCATCTTCAATCTTAGGAATGTGCTTGCATATATGATTAGAATTACGATTTAATCTCTTGTGTTATCAAAAGCCTAGAAAATCAAGAGAGCAAGATAATCTATTAATTTCCTAAGTTATTCAACACACACATTAGGGCTGCGTATGTGAAATCTACCTAAAGAATAACCTAATGCCTTGCGCTAATCAAGTTCAATTCCTAGGAGCATTAAGTTTCAGAAATAGGCTAATCAATGTAATTGTCATGCGTTGCACATAACAATTCGGACAATGGTCAAACTCTACATATGATTACGAGAGTGTATCACTACAAACCGTAAACATATCATGCTACTTGTATTCAAGGTTATCGCTTGATGAAAAACCCTAAAATAGCTATGGACTAAGATGCAAGTTCAATTAATTGGCCACTTAACTAATCAAACATCATAATCCTATCACAATACTTCAATCATGTGATCATAAAAACAGTAGAGAATTGAACGATAATCAAGAGAGAAACTAATACATAAAGCAAACACAAGTTTTAGAAATCGGACTACATCCTTAACCAATAATAGAGAATTTAGCTACTCATAGCTATGGAGTTCATCACAAAAATATAAGTTGAATAAATAAGGAGATGAACAAAAGCAAACCCTAGTTATGTAACCAAAAAAGGCTCTCCAAAATTCCAAGAATAAGATATGATCTTTCAAAAGTTGTAGAATTCTTCTTTTATAGCTTTTCTCTCCTTCCAAAATTAGGTCAAGTCTTCAAAGTCCATTAGATAAAAATCCACCAAGCCCAAGAGAGAGATAAACCCATGTAGAAAATATGTCCAAAAATTGTCGCCGGAAAACTGGTATTGTGGCCGGAAATCGGCCGGAGAAGTGCCCGGAAAACAGCTTCGGTGACCGGCAAAGTCCGCCCGGTCATCGGTCAACGAGTTGAATCGGGTCGGTTCAACGAGTCGGATCGGATCAGTTCGGTCAGACTGAGTTAAAGTGAGTCAGATCAGGTCAGGGTCTAACTAGCTTCTTACTCAGCTGGATGGGCTGAGTGGCCAAGGCCTTTGCCATCTTGCCAGGCCATTGCACAGGCTTGCACTTGTGATGCACAATCCTTGTGCATCCAGCCATCATGGCCATGTATCCTTCACAGTTTGCAACTCCATTTTTGCAGCTCTCACATTCCCTTTTCATCACATTTGCAACTACAGCATCAACTTCCAAATCATCAGAACTTCAACACAGCTGCACTATCTCAGCACCAACAACTGCAGCTCTAACATTCATTCAGCTGTACCGTTGCCACTGCAACACCACCAGCAAGTCCATCATCTTCTTACTCTTCCAACCAAACACGAATTCAGGGCCAACCCATTCTCTACAACCCTGCCAATTCACCAGCTCCCATTCTACAGCTTCTTGTAAGCCATCAACATAGCCATAACTCAGGACCACCACCTGCTCAATCAGCACCACAGTGTACAGCTCTAACTCAAAGCTGCAATCTCTGTCACCACCAGTTCTCACAACTCAAGCCATTCACTGCAATGTCTATGGACCATCACCAGTTCCACCTTGTTTCAGCTCCAATATCCCCCTGTAACTCATGTCATAACAACCCATTTCCACTTACCAGCAACTTAGCCAGCTGCAACACTACTCTGACTCCAACCTGCAGCCATTTCCAAACACAACCCATGGCCTCAAAACCCTGTAGAAAATCACAAGGCACCATCTTGACCTGCAGCTCAGCTCATATTCTGTATCTCACAACATTCACCTATGCTACCACAGCCAAATAAGCCCCATTCATTCCATTGCACGTGCAAGAATGCCATTGCAACCATTCCACCATCCACCTGCCATCTCAACTTATCAATGGCACAGAACCCATTTGATTACCACCTCAAACCATTTTCATAGACTCCATTCTCCCTGAGCTTTAATTCCCCTGGTCCTGTAGTTTTGCATCACCAATTCAGGCTATTTCATCCTCCTTCTCAACTTCAGTTTGAACAGCAACTCCAGCCACAAAACCCATTTAATCTCTTAGCAGCACCAAATTCATTCTTGGTTCAATTCCTCCATCACAGTAAAACCCATTTTCATTCAAATCCCCTTAAGAAGCATCACCAGTTCTCTCAAATTCATCTTCTTTGTCAACACTGAACCATATCCATCTCCATTGCATCATCTGAATCTTCTCTGTATGTCATATAGCACAATCTCCTCTCACAGATCAGACCCATCTCTTATTTCTTCATTTTTGCAGCTCAAGCATCACCAGTCTCTCCAATTCCTTGACAGACCCATTCTCTATTTGCCAATGGTAGCAACAGTACCACCTTCATCTACAACACCACCAGTTTCCATCACCTTCTCCATTCCTGCTACTGTGATATCACCATGAGCTCAAAATCACTTCAATTCTCGATTCAGAACCCTAGCTTAGTTTTAACAACTTCGATCCCCTGAGACCCAACAGCAAACCCACCTACGATTCCATTCTGCTGTAGCTTCAGATCGAAACCCATCTTCACTCGACAACAGCTGCTTCCATTTCTTCCTGAGCTTCAATCACAGACTCCCTTTCCTTGATTCGATTAAACAACAGTGAAACCCTAATCTATACACCAGTATCTTTCATCACCAGAACAACCAAAAATATCTTCCATTCGTTCTTAATTCAACGGCAACAACTAACCTTGGATTCAATTTCAGTCACTCCATGGTTGCGCCTCTTTTCTCTCTTTCGGGTGGAATGAGATGAATGAGATAACTCTCGATTTAGGGTAGGGGTGTGAGAGTTTGGAATTGATAAGGATACCCTTCTACATAAGATAAGGGTCGCCCCAGATTGAGTGCCCTATAACACAGGTGGTCGCCCCTTAGTCACAGCTGGTTGTCTTTAGTTCTCATCCAAAAAGAAAGATGCCCCTTAACCATGTTTGGGCTCCAGATAGTGTTCACCCCTGAAATGAAAATTTTGCCCTTTTGGCTCAAATTGGGTGATTTCTTCTTCTTTTCCTCCGTGCGACTCCAAAGTAGCTATAAAACTCAAAACAAGCGTAAAATACAAAATTTACAAGAAAAATAGCAAAGAAAGCATAAACAATAGATAGTAAATAGGATGTATTCTACACCCTATCAAAGCTCTTGTTGAAGCCCGAAAGACTGTCCAATCCGCATCGACCTTCCAACCGACTGAAGAAATGCTTGAGGAAGGAGAAATCAATCAGGAAATACCTGAATACAGAGGATGGGAACGTTCAATCCGGTCACTCAACAGTGACATTACGACACCTTCCACATCCCTTTACCTAGGCAAGCGATCCGCAGATATGATGGCACTCACAAATCTTCCAACTTCATCTCCTGTTCCACATCAAAGCCACGGAGAGACGTTACAACGCCAACTAACGCAGGAAAAGCCAGACACAAAGTACTTACATTTTCCCTTCCCAATGAAGAAGATTTTGGAGCTACTGGAGGCGTGGGTACGAAATGGAGAGGTGGAGCTACCCCCAGTATGGCGTCCGCCCACTGATCAAGAAGTAACGGACCCGAGGTACTGTCATTACCACCGGTTCCTTCATCACCCCACCAGTGAATGCAACATTTTGAAGCGCATTGTTCAGGAGAAGCTTTGTTCAGAGGGATAGCTCTGAGAAGTTAGTGCGGAGGATTTTCTTAGAGAGGCTACTCCGGTTTGATACAAGTGAGGCTTAAAAAGCAAGTAAGTTTTACTCAAAAATTTTACAAGAAAGATAGTTTAGAATTCACTGGGGACTTGGCATCCCGCACGTGGAGAAAGAGGCTCAGTGATCAAACGCCATGTTTGTTTCCATCCGTACCTCCCTTTTGCATAAAACTTGCAATTTCATGTGATATGTGCAATCATTCATGACCAAGATGCAAATTTCATTTAACATAATCTCTTTCAAAAAGGTTGTTCACAAAACTATCTCAAAATAAGCCAATTCAATTACCTATTAATTCAAAACCGGAGATCAAAGAAAATCCTCACTATCACTCAAAAAAGGAAAGCATCTAAAAGAAAAGCCAAGTATATAGCACGAATACTTCAAGGAAAGTCCTTCAGCAACAACTCGTCCTTCTGGGCGAGAGAGACTTTCATCCTTTGAAGCGCAGCCTGTTTCAGCTCCAGTTCCTTAGACAACTTCTCAACCTCTTCTTCCTGGCGAGCAACACATTCCGCAGAAGGGACTTCATCCTGTAATTTCTGGAGCTCCTGAATCTTGGAGAAACCTTTGAAGAACCAAGGGGCATTGAAACCGTACTGCGCAAACACGTCCCGATGGCACCTCAATCTTCAATCATCTCCTCAGAAACTGTTCAACCAGTCGTGACGCTCATCCCCTGGATAGAAACTAAAGCTTCTTGGACACGGTTGACCAACGCAAGACGACTTTTGAGCTTCGTGGTGGTAGCAATATGGCCGTGCTTCTCCCATATCGCTGTGTACAACTCTTGAACCGAACCCAAGCACGCCGAATCCACCAACCAACACATGACCTGGATAAGGGACAGTAAAAGGAGGATCGAACAAAGCCCCAGGCTGCATCACCGGTAATTCACTAACCACATGAGCCTTGTCAGTTGTAGGAGGCCTTTCGGAAGAAGTCACCACAATAGCCATATTCACTGGAACCTGCTCAGGACGGATTTCAAGGGGAGTCGCCTCAATTATTGCAGACGCTACCTTTCTTATACTCCTTCCGGCATCTACTTCGCTTTGGGTACTAATTTCCATCACGACCCCGTCAACAAGATCACTCAGGGAGGCGGCTTGTCCAACCGAGCTTGCATCATCTCTGTCATGGTCGGGAAAAGGAGCGGTTTCTTCAGACTTCTCAGCATGAAGATCAGTTTCTCCAGACTTCTCAGCATGAAGATCAGTTTCTCCAGATTTCTCAGCATGAATATCAGTACCGCCAGCCTTCTCATTTTGAATGCGCGCAAACCTTGTGAAGACATTCTCTTTCGAAATTCCCTGATTTCAAGCAAGGATCGTTTTTAGAAGAATTTACACTGGAGAAATGAAAGAACCGATGGGAAGAGATTTAAATACCTGCATATTGGAGGAATTGAGGATTACGGACTGCACGCTTGCCTCTTAGGTCTCTCTCCTACTTGGGGACTGCAATCCTCAGCTCTGGTCCGTTTGGCTGGAAGTGGCTTCAACCGGAAATGCTTCGTCAAGACGTCAGAAGATGGCTCACTACGGGAATCTGTCACAACACTCTCCGAGAATTCCTGGAAAATCAACAGTTGCCTGCTCCAAAATTCCTTGTACTTATCGGTTACCACTGGGTTTCTCCCAATAAGCCAGAAGGGAAGGCTCACCCGTTCCAAAAACATGCCAGCGTTAAGAATATTCGGGAGAGATTCTTTCGGAACCCTTAGTGAACGAATAAATGGGACACCCGATCAAATCCCATTTGGCGAGCAGCCACTGTCAATATTATGCGGAGTCACAGAAAATTCTCCGTTAAATAGAGACGGGACATGTCTGGAATGTGCTGCGGAGTAAATAAGTTCTCCAGATTTCATAGTTTCGACATCGGTACACAACACAAAGAATCGGGACCGTCGAAGCGATAGCAAAAGTCTTTGGCTGAACAATGGAAGGGTGGATCGGCCCCCATGGACGGAAATCTACTGAGAAGACACATTGTCAAATACGTCCACAAGTTTCGCACCGCCTCGGGACGCCTTTTATTCCAACGGAGTATTCTCGAGCCACCATACAAGTTCTTGAGCGAATTTCCAAGAGTAGGAGCGTAACTTTTGAAGTGTTCCCATAAGAATGCCTGAATAAAAGCGAAGTGAACGTGCGACTCCACCTTCTTGTACCCGTTAGAAACATGCATGTCCATTGCTAAAGCGTCCAGATGAGAATACAGTGATCCAAGGAACAATGCGCCTAAAGGAAGAACTTCACCCTTCGCCATCCTTATAGCAATCTTAACAAGGTCACTTCTAATGGTCTTCTTTCTAGAACCATCATCGAATATATCCCTGGATAGCCATAGAGACAAGAACGCAATCACACTGAGCTCATTTTCCAACTCTTGATCCGGCTCTGGGTCCGCAGGAGACCACTCCGACACCCACCAGGTGTAAAAGCATCTCGCATATTTTTTCTCTTCCTTGTCCAGACTGTCGAATTCTGCCACTTTTTGAAGTATAGCACCATAGTTACTTTGTTCCGTATCAGAGAGCTCGTAAGAGAGACTTCCAGCAACAGGCAGGTTCATTAATGCAGCCACACTCTCCAAAGTAATAGTCATCTCTCCCCATCTAGATATGGCTGTGTGAGTAGAAATACGCCACCGAGAAATGAAGGTAATCAAACCCGCGATGTCTTTCCTAATTTCGAGAGTAGCAGATGCCATGACCGCATTGAGGATCTGCGCTTTGGTCAAATTATCCTTAATGCCCTTATTACTCAACATGCGTCTCGTCCATCCTTCATAAGAACCCAGTGGAGCATGGCAAGTCTTGAAGTCAATAGGAGAAGGCGGATATTCGTTTCTCCGGAGACAAAATCTCATCACAAGTCTTTGAAGAAGAGAATGGATCAGCTTCCATATTTTCTGAATCGGAAAGCAAGACTATCTTATGAGAAGGATGTTTCCTAATGTTTGGAAAAGGCGAGGTGAATAATTCATCATCAATGTTCGGCATATCCTTGAAGCTGTCAACACTTCCTGACTTGGCACCAGCATTATCTCCAGAAGACATCTCAACAGGGATTCTTTTCTTCCACAATGAAATAAAAGACAGGAGTTAGAACTTGTATGAAAGCACATGAGAGATGTAGTCACACACGGCAAGACGCAATTCGCATCGGAGCACACAATGGCCGGTTCAAACACCATTCAAGTCCGGTACAAATTTTAGTCTGGTACGAGTTTCAGTCTGGTATTGGTTTCAAGTCCGGTACAAATTTCAGTCTGGTATTGGTTTCAAGTCCGGTACAAGTTTCAAGTTCGGTGTAAATTTCAGTCAAGCATATGTGAGTAAGACCCACGTTCCGGCATACACGGCGGGCCCGCATTCATTCATCCGCATGCATCATAACACGATTTTCTTTATTCATGGGAATCGTGTCTACGGGATTCAAGCCAAATGGTGGAAAAAGCTAAGCATATACATGTCTTACAAAAGGTGTTTACCTAACAAACTAGGGTTTTACCTTTAAAAAAAAAAAAAAAAAAAAAAAAAAAACTTACCTCGGACGGACGGACGGCGGCGCACGGTAGCAACTCCGGCAACGGCAACAGCAGCAGCAAAGGCGGTCGGCGGCGGCAGCAAGGTCGCGGACGAGAGCAGCAAACAAAAAAAAAATTCGTGAGGAAAAGCAAAGGGGTTAGTCTCTTTTATAGACAAAAATTAGAAGAATCCCAATGGAACAAGGATACCTTTTTTGTTTGGATTCCTCTTTTGATTCAAATACCCAAAGAAGGAAACCGGTCCCACCAAAGGATTCCATACAAGCATAACGGCGTGGGCGACTAGCGGTTGGCCAACACTCTTCCGGGTAAACTTCTTTCATCCTGTCTTTCTCACGTATATGTCACCATCTCATGCCTACCACACAATAGTGTAACCATTATGTGCTAGGCAGGGGACTTAATGTTGATGGTGGGTTTTCATTTAAGGTTAAATTTGTAAAAACCGGAAAAAATTATGCGCTGACATCTTGTAAAAGATAAAGCCATTAATAAGTGTTGGATACTCCCTCACTTAATTCACCAAGAATGGAGCATGTAGCAACAATCCCATTCTATGAATACATGAAATTCCTCCAGGTTGGAGCATGTAGCAACAATCCCATCCTGTGAATTTCATATCAGCCTTGTATTTCAGTACTCATTATCGGTGTGGCATGACGACCGAGTGTTACTCTTACTGAGTAACACGAACCTCCAAGCACTATAATGAAACCATGTACGAAATACCCGTACAGGCTGACTCTCGGTGTGTTAAACTAGCCCGATTGAGCCCCTCTCGGTGTGTTATACTAGCCCGATTGAGCATCCGGTTGACCGTATCGGTCCGGATATGATCTCGATCGTAGTCATCCAACTCCAAAAGCATGATTGGATGACCCCAAATCAATTCCATCACCCCCAAGCAGGTATGGAATACCCACGGCCGACCCTGCATGGTCGGTCATTGGCATATCCTGCCAAGAAACCGTTCATACCAAGCATTATGGACGGAAAACCCTAAATTAGGGTTTGCGGCATATTACATGTGTCGCAAAACAGTCTCAACCATCCATCTTCGCAGGTATAGATGGAGGGTGTAGATGTAGACTCAAAGGGCCCAGAGCATGTCAACACGATCACCATGGGCCCGCCTACACACTTGACCAATCGGTCAAGACCAACCATACTTGGTTGCAACAAATTCTTACGCCCAAAGAGAGCATGGCGCATGGCTTTGAAAGCCAAAATTAGGGTTTCAAGCCATCACGCGCGTCCATCTTCTCCGGCACGAATGGAGGGTCACAGATTAGATTAGCGAGTCCGGTCATACCAAAGCATGACCACCGTGGTCCCATCTACCTCCTCATGTGTTCGGCCAAGGCATATCATGCCTGGTTAATCCAAAACATGCGTCCAAACTAGCATGGCCACGCCTCCCAAACCACAACCGATCTTGACCACTCAACTTCGCGGACGATTTGGATGGCTCGGATCACGTTTTCATGGGATAGTCGGGTATAGGTGTGAACACCAGCCTACCCGACTACACACTTGGTATGATCGACCAAGACCGACCAAGATGGGTCGTCTTGAAACGCGTGCCCGAACTAGGGATGTCACGCGGTTTCCAACTCCTTTGCGGCAATGGATTTTGCCGCAAACCGATCTCAACCACTCAACTTTACCGGTCAAATTGAGTGGCCTAGATCGCGCCTTCATGGGACAGTGAGGTATGGACGTGCACACCGGCATGCCGTCTACACACATACCCGGTCGGTCCTCTCCAAATCCCTTTCCATGCTTGGTTTCGACCAAGTCAAGAGTGATGCTTGCGCACCTCTTCAAAAAACCCTAATATTCATTAACGGTCGCAGATGAGTGTCTCAAAGATCATCTCATCCGTCCAACTTCACCGACTTGGTTATACAACCCCGGTCGGGAGTTAATTGGTTAGTGAGGCGTCATTACCCATCACTTTACCACACCATAATGCAAGCACTCGCATAAAATACACACGATACTTCACAAGTATCGACTTCCCGAATAACACAGATTATTCAATTGACATTACATGCTATCTTTCGTGGATCCATGATCCACACATTCCGGACATCAATCATGTCACAAACCGGGGGATACATACGGGGTATTGGTCGGCGGTTTACGGATGCGGCATGCAACGCGCCATCACAAGAACGTGTTAGGAAGTCATGGACGGTTAGAGATGAACAGGAGAAGTGGGCAAGACTGGTCGTGTGGCACCGACGCACAACTCCACAACTCCATCACTCCACTTCCTCCACTTCCCACGAGAGACGTGAATAAGTCTCAATGACTTGTATAAATAGGTTCTCCGCCCTATTTCAAACAACAACACAAGTCCCGGACGAGACGAGAAAACCAAGTGCTAATACAAAAAAACGTATTCCAACACCCGAGCTTGCTTGTATCAATCACAAGCCTGCTCACCTTCTCATTACAAGTCATAAGCAAGCCAACACCTTCACAATCTCAACACCTTCTTCGCTTCCCTCCCTAAGATCAACCCCATCTCCTTCACTTTGTGACCGAAACAAGTCCGGAACGACCATTTCTTGGTTTAGTCAGGACTTTGCAGATTGATCTCTCGAATCTACAAGCACTCACCGCGCAGTGCATTTGTTTAAGGTTTAAATTCATTCCTCATCCACACCCCAAATTACCAAATTCTGCAGGAGTAGTTTTCACCCATAAACACCTGGCAAACTCACAATACTTATACAAGCTCAACTCGATTTGCAAAGTAACTGGCCCAGCAGTTACAAACTCTTTCCCGTGCAGAAGTTGGCATGCTCTCCAACTTTAAGTTTCCATGATGGAAAATACTCACTAATGAGTCCACCCCGCACAAGTCCCTAGAGTTTTCTCGTAACTTGCTCTGATACCATCTGTGACGGACCGGTAAATTACGCCTGGGCGTGCAGGCCATAACTTCCCCGATACGCCATGATGATGCTACGATCTGGGCCTTTAAGCTAGGCAAATACACGTTCATTTGCCCTTGAAAGCATGCTCATGGAGCATGATGCAGCTAACTTAGCTTCCACACCATTCCAACTTACCCTTGTTCCGCAAAGGGTTTATTAAGAAAGCAAAAACTTTCTTAATATGGAAAAACGGCCTTTTGAGGCCCTAAATGATGGAATTTGGCTAAATTATGGTGACCATGTGGATCTATAGATCGACATGTCTTGATCTTTGAGCCGTTTCCCATCAAAATGGACTCCTCTTGAGCTAAATTAAGACACTTGGGTTTTTAGCCTATGTCGAACGCCTTAATAGGAAGTATGAGCATCCAAGGAATGGAATGCAACTAGCCTCATCAAGTATGGCCACAATCATCTCTTGCGTCGAGCTGCCGAGCCAGATGATATGAGAGGCCAAAGTGCCGCAATCATCTCTAAATTAGATGATATGAGCGACAACGTCTTTGGACCGGCAATGATGCAACTCATTGCAGCTGCCTACGTACCATTCCCTACTCTAAAGGGATCAAGCACAGACCGTAGTTCATCCACGAAAGGACAAGCAACTTATTCTAACTCGTTTGCTAGGCCGTGGCAAAGCAACAGTGGTAATGGCCTAGTCCGTATAGGCCGTTTTGTCAAATACATCCAAGTGATGCATCATCGAGTCCGTGGAATGGCATAGTGATGCCTCAGCATCATATGCTCCATTCGTAAGGCTGCGCGACTAAGAATGAGGCTTGAGCATCATTCATACCGTTTCGGCCATGCTATGAAGCTTACTTGGTACATAGTCAGCATATGCACCTTCAACCAACTACCCCTCCCTATATATGTCTTAATGGAATTTCTACAAGTATGGAAAGGGGACCAAAAATCTTTCATCAACTCCCTGTTTACTATTCATGGCCGTTGCCATGTATTTTCTTGAATAACCGGCCAAGATGGTTGTACATTTAGTTCTAGCACACATGCCAGTTCCACTGCCCGCCCAGGATGGCTGAACATTTTCCGAGCCAAACCCGATGAAGGGCCGTGATGGCTGTATTTCCGACTTTGGCCCATACGCCACACCAATGTCCAGCCGTGATGGCTGTACATTACCAACCCGATCTCCGGACATGTTGGCCGTCCACTGCCAACCCGATGTTCGGCCATGTTGGCCTCCGCTGTCAACCCGATGTCCAGCCATGTTGGTCGTCCGCTGCCAACCCGATGTTCGGCCATGTTGGCCTCCACTTCCAACCCGATGTCCATCTATGTTGGCCATCCGCTGCCAACCCGATGTTCGGCCATGTTGGCTGTACATATCCAACTCGATGTCCAGTCATGTTGGATGTACATTTTCAAGGTCATCTACCCAACTGACCTAATGCATCATTTGATGCAAGATTGGCCCTTGGCCAATGTAGCTTCCAACCAATGCCATATTGGCCTTAGCCAATATGCATATGTGATGTGCCTTACTTGGCACCAGATATGGCCCAGGGCTAAATGCATCTCACCATGCAAAGGAAGCTTTGGATGAAGCTTCATCACAAGCAAATGACGCATCTTTTAGCTTGCACCATGCTAAAAACACGGGGTGTTACACAAGTTGTTAGCTCTGGAAGGATGCAAGTTGATGGCGCTGGAAGGATGCAAGTTGTTAGCGCTGGATCGGCTTTGAATGGGCGCTGGATTGGCGTGGGCGCTGGCTTGGATTTGGTATGGCGCGGACTGTTGGCTGGGCATGGTGCGGACTGTTGTCTTGGCACGGCGCTGTTAGGTACCGTGAGGCTTGTTCTTGCGGGCCCAGTTATCTCTTTCCATACGTAGCTCAAATAGGAAATCCTTTCCTTATTCAAATTCCAAAAGTGTTATGCCTATAAAAGGGGTTGGCTCTCCTCTTTTTTTTTTTTGAAAGGAAAACAAAGCTCCTGGTTTATGGTTTTATTCGAATTGATAGATAACTGTTATCTACGAGGGTTTTGGATTATTCTTTTGGAATGAATTGTTTTAGAATGATGTTTTTTTGGTTATGACTGTAAGTATCATAAGCACCCCGGGAAAGCTATGGAATTGTGAATGTCGTGCGACAGTAGAAAGCATGAAATGAAACATGGGAACAATATGGCTATCGGTTTTTATCATCTCTATGAAGATTTGAAGTAGTAGACCATGTATTTTGCCTAACAAGACTTACTCGGTTTTTTGGATCTCCTAACGGAACTGGATCTCCTGGGCGCAAGTCCGAGTTTTATGGGAAGCGACGCCGTGATCGCGAGAAGTCCCCAGTCACTCCTTGTCGTGTGATAGCTAATAATTGAGCCATTGATTCCCGAGCGGATTTTTTTTGCTTCTACCATCTTGAGATCGGCGTTTGAAAGATGAAATCAGGAATTAAAAGTTGATATTGTAACCGAGAGATTAATCTCCCACTGTGGTCGCCAATTGTTTGAGGGTGAAAACGATTTCTGCTGATTTCGGTAATTTTATGTGTGGTGGGTGAGAAACGAGTCTAAACCCTAAACAATATACTGCAAGGGAGTACTTTAGATTCGAGAGATCAATCTGTACAAATCCGGCCTAAACCAAGAAATGGACGTTCCAGACTTGCTTCGGTCACAAAGTGAAGGAGAAGGGTTGGTTTTGGGGAGGTAAGCGAAGAGAGTGTTGAGACCAGAATAGTTGATTCTGGAAGAGTAGTTGTTTGACTTGTATCAGAAAGTGAAAGCTAGCAGATAGAAAACCTAACAAGTGATTTCTGAGTGTTGTATGATCCTGACCCAAAACTTGTTGTTTGGTGGAAATAAGTAAGACCTATTTATACAAGTCGTAAAATAACGTACTCTGGTCTCGTAGAAAATGGAAACGGCTGAGTAAAGTGGAAGGAGGTGATAAATGGGTAACGCATGGAATTGATGTTCCATAATGAAAGGAGTGTTTCACCATTATTCCTTATATTTACTAACCGACTCATTCTTATGACACTTTCATGTAACGGGCGTAGTGTACGCCGCACACTGTAAACCGCCAAACCAATACCCTTTATGAGCATCCCCAGTTTGTGACATGTGTTAGATGTCTCGAGTGTTTTCATGGGAAAACGTGTAGCAAGGTGTTACGTGTGGCATGGTGGCATGCCAATGGACATGGTAGAGTCGACATGGCTTTGCCAAAGAATAGGCGCGGCCAAATTTGGGGTTTAGATGCAAACCGTGATGTTTTCGCTTTGGGCCGTAAGTTAGGTGGCAAACTTGAACGGTCGGGATCCGCATCTCAGAGGGAAGGATAGTCGTTGATTATTGCAACCCTCCGTTTTAGCAGCCAACGTTGAGCATGGCTTTGCCATAGAGTATGCGCGGCCAAATTAGGGTTTAGGTGCAAACCGTGTGTTTTGGCTTTGGGCCGCAAGTTGTCATGCGTCAGGTAGCGAACTTGTGTGGTCGAGATCTGCATCTCAAAGAGAAGGGTAGTCGTTGATTATTACAACCCTTCGTTTGTAGTAGCCATCGTTGAGTCATGGCCTTGTCAAAGAGTAGGCGCGGCCAAATTAGGGTTTAGGTGCAAACCGTGTGTTTTGGCTTTGGGCCGCAGGTTGCCATGCGTCAGCTGGTGACTTTGGACGGCTAAGATCTGCATCTTAGATGGAAGGGTGGCCACTGATCGTTGCAACCCTTCGTTTTGGCAGTCAATGACGTGAAGGAGAGGCTGGCATGGTATAGGCACGGCCAAAACTAGGGTTTGGTGCAAACCGTGGTGTTTGGCCTTGGGCCGCAAGTTTTCGTGCGTTAGGTGAAGAACTTGGATGGTCGAGATATGTATCTCGAAGAGAAGGGTAGCCGTTGATTATTGCAACCCTTCGTTTTGGCGTGGAGAAGTAGCTGGCATGGTTTGTCATGGGCACGGTGGAGCGGCGGGCATGGTTGGCATGCCTTGGTGCAGAGACGTAGATGGCATGGTTTGCCATTGGCACGGTGGTGCGGCTGGCATGGTTGGCATGCCTTAGCATAGAGTCGTGGCGGGCATGGTTTGCCATTGGCACGGTGGTGCGGCTGGCATGGTTGGCATGCCTTGGCGCAGAGACGTGGCTGGCATGGTTTGCCATTGGCACGGTGGTGCGGCTGGCATGGTTTGTGATCGAATTTTATAATGGTAAGTAGAGTTGTCGTTCACTCGGACTTGTTGAAATCGATTCTAGGATTTAATAAAGAAAAATAATAAAAATAGAGAAAATATACAATTTATGTCACAAGACGAAGAGAGTTACTGGGACTCGGGATTCCACTAATTCTCACATTCATGCGGTTCATCTATTAATTCCGGACAATTAAGGCTCATAAAGTAACAAACATCGACTCTAATTCTTTGCCAAGGTAGATTTTATAAAGAATTATATGTAATTCACAAGCATGACGCATCTAAAGTACCTAAGACTAAGCATGCGACATCTAACGAATTCACAAATAATCAATAAAAATCATGAATCACTTATAATAGTGCAAATAGTCATAAAGGAATTAAATAGAATTACCACATGGGTGCAAAACAGCTTCCTCCGTCGTCCAAAGTGATGGGTTCTAGCTCATCATGGTGTAAACACGCTCAAAAATCATTATTAATGCTCAAAAATGGTTTACAAATGATGAACAAGGGAGAAAAGATGAAAAGCCTGATTTGTAACAGTTTTAATTGTTACAAACGGACTGTTACAGAGAACGATACATGTAAAGTGTTGATGTTTCTGTAGTTTTAAGACTGCCTTCCGTATTACGACCCACGTTTGTGCGTCGTTGTCACTGTAGCAAAAAAAGACGGTCCGGCGTGCGTTGAATGTTCTTCGTGTTCTTCAATGGCAGCAGCAGCAGAAGAATTCTCCAACTCGATTTTTATTGCTCAGTGGTTGCTCCAAACTCTCCCAAACTCTCCGTCTCCCTTATTATCGACCCCAGCAACTATTTAAACACCTTTGGAGCAAGAATAACTCCTCATTAATCCCAAAATATCCGGCAGTAAATGGAGAATATTTTCACGGGATTGTTTCCTATAATTTCTTCTACACACGCCTGATAGCAGAAAACTCTCATTTTTCATCTCTCACACGCTCCATTCAGTGTCCAAATTCCTCCAAACTCGAGCAGTGCACGTCTCAAACTCACAGCGATTCATGAAATCCCGTGAATAACTCCATACTTTCCTGTTTTACTTCCAATCGACTATCCAGCCAAACTGGATCGAAAAGAACACCTCTACCATCCCTGTCTAGCCCATAATAGTAAACCCAATCAAATTCGGACATTGAATATCCATGAATCCACTCCAAAAGCCGAGCCCTAATTCTGCTAGTTATACCAACAAAGTTCCCGCCAAAACCAAAATTTGAAATGGAGAGGATGAAGTGCCTAGATCCAAAACAGGGGCGCCTTTATCAGCTGGGGTGCCTGGGGTGCCCTTATCCAAAATGAGGGTGCCTTTTATCACTTTTCTCCCGGGGGTCCAAATAACACTTTTTGAGCAACTTTTTCCACACAAGTGTATTTCTCCAAAAACACCTACACACATAAAAACACCAAAATTAGTACAAGAATCGAGACTAACAATAGAGACAATGAGGACAATTCAGACACAAAAATGTGTCTATCAAATACCCCCAAACTTATTATTTGCTAGTCCCGAGCAAATCTAATCTAGAAAATAAAATGACTACACTTAGCACGTGCAGCAAGCCGTTAAACCGCTAGGTGGCCCTAGTGGCGGAGTGTTGTCTCCGGAGGGTTTACCAGAGGTGTACCCACAAAACCTTTACTTGGACCCTAGCTATCTACGAACCTTGGAAGGCACTAAAGAATCTCCTTGGTTGGCATACTTATTGACTACGGAGGAAGTACCACGATGCGAAATTCCAATTGTTGTACACGAGTTTGCACTCAAGCATACTAAAATTCATATAAAGTGTGAGCTCTACTCGGATAGTTTCGGACATCATAAACCGGAGTCAACCAATCACATGGATAGATTAAGAAGATGGATGTAGAAAAACGTGGATGATGTTGACTAAGGTGAACCTATCCTAATGGACTGAGATACTGGTCTGGACTAATATCAACACACTGGCATATACAAGGGAACCAGAGGCCGATAATCCTAACTCTAGGTCAACTCAGCTGGCATATACAAGGGTACCAGTGGTCGACTTTATTGTATTTGTTCCGGTTGGTGGTAGGCTTTTAAAGGTTACCTACAATTATAAATGCAAGTGCACAGTGTTGTTTTGTAACACAGGGCAAGCACATGTTGATCCTCAGGGAAATGGTGTGTGTGTAAGTTGATCTAAGGGCTTTCCTAACTGAATTCTAGAGGTGTGTATCAAATGTTGTTGCTTTGGTTGTCGATACGACTGAGTTGGAGTTGTGACTCTAAACTGAGGCGACAAATGAAGTGTAAACAGGTTATTGAAGGTACTAAGGTGATAGAATTCACTCTCTAACCTATGCTAAGGTAATACAAAGCCTCTCTTTGTTCTCATGCCTTCCCTTGAAGGCTTCAGATAGAAATTGTCTAGCTAACTCCCCTTAATTACTCCTAGTATCAATGGTCTTCTTACAGTACCATTGATCACAAGTAATTTTAGTTCACTAACTAGCTATATCACTAAGCAATATTCATAATAAGAACAAATTGAGACTCTGATGACTTTCACATTAAATTAGATAGTTTCATCTTCACCCTAGCAGGGTGAATTAGAACATCATGCAAAATAAAACAAATTCAAATTAAATTACAGCACTCAAACCCTAAAAACAGACTATCCTCCTCTCTCACAAGAAGAACTACCCTTTATACCTCACAAATCACTCACACTATCAATTACACAAAGACCCAAACCTGATTTCTCTGCCTTGTCTCGTCTCTGACCATTGATGTGATGTTGGAGGAAACCCTAGCTCCAATTATCTCTAACCTAGCTTCTAGGGTTGGAGAAGCTATGAAAGAGATAACTCGAGATAGAGAGGGGGAGCAGGTGGCTACTGATGCGGTTGTTGGGGTGTCAGGAGGTGGAGGTGGTGGTGATGGCTCTGGTATGGTCGGGGGAGGAGAAGGTAGGGTGTTCTCTGCTGGTGTCGGAGAAGAAAGAAAAAAGAAGTAAGAACTGGTTTTGGTCGAAGGGGTGTAGGTATAGGGGATTGTGGTGTTGGGCGGATGTAGCGAGGGTCAATGGGAAAGCTGGAGCGACTGTAGGATCTAGGGTAGTGGAAGATCTCACGGCTCAGGATATATGCGGTTTTGGTGTTGAGCGGGAGCAGCGAGAAATGATGTGCATGTGGAGCGAGCGTTGGATGCATCTCGGTTCGGAAGGGACGGGCTCGGATCCGGGTCGTGGGCCGGGTCTTGGACTGCTCAAGCCCATGTCTTGTAAATGGGTTGCTACTTGTTGGGTTGCAACTGACGCGCGCGCGGGCTTTGGCTTTCTGCTCCATAGACGCTTGCCTCCAATTTTTTGCTCTTTTGGCTCATCAATTTCTCCGAGCTTTATTTATTATCTAAAAACACAGAAATTAATTAGTACAAATATATTTATTCTTGAAAACAAAGAAAATACGAGAATGGGATAATATCTCGATTTCGAACACAAAAGATGAGCTAAATGCCAATAAAAAGATGTAGAAATATGCAATATTTGGCACTCATCAAATACCCCCAAACCTGAATTTTACTTGTCCTCAAGTGAAACAAAAATTAAAAAATCCTAACTATACCATTGTCGCTGGTCTCTCGAATGCATTTAGCGTATGCACTAAGCCTTTAAACCCCTAGGTGTCCCTAGTGGACGAGTTGTAGTCTCGTGAGGGTTTTGAGGTGTACCCACAAAACCTTCTCCGACTTCGAGTGTAAAAGAGTCTCAAGCATCCAAGGAGCTATGAGGACATAGAGTTTCGCATGCTAGTAACACGAAGTTAGAACTACCAAAGAACGCATTCTCATCCTTAAGTCTTTGAGCGAGAAATAACCATACCATATGAAAGAATTCGGATTCGATTGTGATCATAAGCCTCGACTTACGCCTCACCATTAGGGTTTTATGATAATTGCACTCAAAAAGACCGCTTTTTAGTCTCTCATGTGTGCAGGCGGGAATAAAGAGAGAAATCCTGCACACGTTGAAGGTAAGAAGGATAACCTTCCGAAATAATTTTTGGAGACTCCACAGAAGTGTGGACAAAAAGAATCTTTTTCTGATGATCTCTAAGAAAGGAAATCAACCATTAGCAAGGATGGGAGTACTCACTTACCTTCTCACCCGATCGGCAATTAACATTACTCTCTCTCAGCATTCATAGAAACGTCTTCAATCTTCGGTCTTCGGTCTTCAATAGCTGATGATGAACTTCTGAACTTCACAAAAACTTGACAAACTTTTTTTTTTTTTTTTTTTAGATTAAACATGGTTGTAACTAGACTCAGAAAGTAAATAAATTACACACATTTTTTTTTTTGAACATACATGAAATGAAAATAACAATAAAACAATAAAACTTGTATTGTCTTGATTTCATAAACTTCACTAATTCTCATCCTATTTTCTTTTCTCTTCTTTGTTGCATGTAAACCTTGGACTATTTCAACTTTTCTTCAAATATTCTGATGATGCTCCGCTTGCTGACGATGATGTGTTTCTATGAATGTGTTGATGTTGTTGAGAGGGAGAGAATGATGCTAACTGCAAATCGATATTTAGAAGTAGTTTTCATCTTTAAACGTCACCCTCATGATTGACAAAATTAGCACTCTAGAGATCAAAAATAGTGTTGAAAGTGGTGCGAAGTTGGGTAGCTCACCATTCCTACCCGGAATTGACGTACGGTGACACACACTCTAACAGCTTTTCTAGAAAGTTGCAAAAAATGAAGGTTGGTGCCTCGCTTGATGTAAAATGGGTAGTCTCCACTATGGGTGATCACAATTCTACTACCGAATATCTATACAAAGACACCTAATTCGCCCTCCGGTATGGTTAAATCCAACTTTAACGCTCTAATCAACTAAGAAACCCGATTGTGTTCTCCAGTACTTCCAAGTTCTGTTATTTCGGTCAGACTCTCTATGTAAACATAGCTAGAAGCATGCTAGTGACTCTAAGATCTCTAAAAGTTGGAGGTTTTTATGTACATATTTACAAAGAGTTTTTTTATTTTTTTTTGGATAATAAAAGAAAGACTAAAAACTTTGAATAATAAAAGAAAGACTAAAAACTCTATATGCAAATGCAAATGCACCCCCAAACCTAAATCAAACATTGTCCTCAATGTGTCAACAGATGATAAGAATTTAAACAGTCACATACCAAGAGAACTATGCTGATAAGAGAAAAGGGAAGAGATTACCGGTATGTCGGCGGGAGCAAGGTTAGAGCTTCATTAGTCAAGGCTAGAATCCAACATTCTCAGCGGAGATCATATCGGATTAGCACAATAAAAAGAAGACTCAACCGAATCAAGATAGAAAATTTAACAAGTCCTCTTTGGATTATATACAATGAAAATTCACCATACACCAACAATCTAAAGAGTTGAGGATCAACCCAAAAGAAAATATGCAGGGACATCAACAGCCTTACACAAATATAACATGAGAATGCAAGTAAGGTTGCACAAGTGAATGATTTTCCCCCAAACCTAAACTTGTCGACAGATGTGTTTGTGAGCACAAAATCTTGCAAATTGAAAGGTACATCATGCACTAGGTCTAACTCAAAATGAGTTTTGCTAAGAACAGGCAGACATACATATTCCAACTGTGGTTCCTCAAAGGTATTATACTTTGATGGAAAATGGTCCAAGAGGACTTGGGAAGCACAAAGCTCTAGGCCTAAATTAGGCATTTTCAAAAAAGTTGGTTTTGCAATTTTGTTACAAACTACACCTAGGTTTGGTGGAGGAGTTTCAATCTGTGCTTTAGGAGAGAGATTAGGTACATCTAAGTTGTTTGCATGTATAAGATCATTTGCACCATGACACACTTTCCCAAGGTCAGACAAAGGTAAATCATGCTCACTTGCATAGAACAATTCATCAATCTCCATGTCATAATCATCATTACTCAAAATTTCATTCTCATGCATAAGATAATTGGTGCCAAAACTCTCAGCATTCCCCAAGTCACAACCAGGTGGTATAGCATGCTCATTTTCAGTCAACAATTGCACAGACTCCAATTCAGCAGCACAAGTATGAATATTAGAAGAAGCATCATTCATAAGGTTCACAGAAGAGAAACTTAATGTCTCTGAACCTAAAGATTCCACTACATTTTCAAAGTACACATGCTCTTCATATTCATCATCATCATCATCATAATAACACTGCATTTCCCTATTCAAAATTGTAGCATTTTTAGTGCACTCATCTACCTCTAGATTAGGTTCATATTTAGTGTCATTTGCATGAGTAGGAATAGAAGCACACATCCTATCATGAACTTCCTTCCATTCTTCATTTTGTAACTGAGTCAGATTCATTTGGAGCATCATAGTGAGCTGTTCAATTGAAGGGGAGACTTCACTAGTGGGGTATCCTTGTTTCATAATAATATTCATTGCATGGTTGTGCACAAGGTTCACTACACAAGGGAAATTCAGACATGTTGCTATATGGATGATCATGCATTGCATTCAATTCAAACCTAGCATTGTTTTGCTCTATGAGCATGAGGTTTTCTTCCACCGAGTGCATATACGAGGTCGGGGAGTATAAATTTGTTCAACTCCCCACTTTGTGGTGAATGATACATCTGTGCAAAATGATTAGGGTACATGCATTCAAGGTCAGGGCCCTGAGATGGCTCATAATACTCCCTAAAATCATTATGGGCTGTGGGATGTTCATATTGTGAAGCATGCCCATAAGCAAGCTCTCTAATGTATCTATGTGATGATTCTTCATCCCTAGTGACATCCCACAATCCTCTCATGTCAGGCAGAAATTTTGGTTACAAGAACAACATACATGCATACAGCCAATTAATTTTCAACACAGAGAAACAAAAATGTCACACCAATACAAGTACACAGGAGTGCTGGATGTTGCACAACACAGTTATGTGGGCTTCAGTTTGTGCAGAGCCCAGGTTATGTTCATCCTAGTGGTTATGGGCTTCAGCTGTTATGGGTTCAGATTATGCAGCCCAGCAGCTCAACTAAGGTTGGCAGTTGCACAAATTGGCAAATGAACACACACAGGGTAGCACAAACTCACACAAGGTGACACACTTTTTCTGTAACTAAGCACACGAAGTGCTTCTATTGTTGGAGACTACACAACACGACTTAGCGGGTTTGTGCACACAGTTTATGCGAGTCACAAAGACAACACATGTGATTTTAAGAGCATCTCGCTTATGCACACCCGATTCTTTGGCAGGTGCATAAGAAAATCAAAAGAAAATTTTATATGAGGTGCTCAGGGTTATGGGATGTGCTCACTCAATGGTGAAGCATGTGCTAGGTTGTGTGTTTGAAAAACAACTAATAGCTATCACTAACTTTGCTATTCAACAATTCACTCAGGCACCCAAGATCACACACACATTTTATAGATGCTGGTGTACAGATGTAACAGCATCAAATGCACAATTTCAAGATAATTGCAAGGTATATCAACTTCACGAGATAGCGAGATCATTCACGAGATATTTGCACAATGAGTTCAAAATATCACAAGTTCACGAGATGCGAGAAGATAGCAAAGCAAATGAACACTACCAGTGTTTTCAACATGCTCGGGGTGTGTAACAAGTCAAGATGTCGGCAGGGGTATGAGTATGCTTTCAAGAGTTGCGGGCGAAATTCCAAAGATATGACCTAACACTTAACAAGTGAAGATGGTAGCAAGTGAAGATAAATTAGCTCTTTGGAAAATTATAGTTCATGCAAAGTCTGTCAACACTTGGCTTTCCAAGTCTCACGGGGGAGTAGTTGGCTCACGTGGTCTCTGTGGGGTCAAGTCACTCGGTGACTTCACTTGGTTTTCACAGGCTATGCTCAAGGTTGTGAGAATCAACTGGATCGGTTGATTTCAAGTGGGGATTGCAGCCAACTTGGTTAACCAAGTTACAGCTCAGTCTCACAGCTTCGGGGCTGGAGCTAAGCACAAAGAAATAAAGGAAGGCACAAAACACACAAGCACAAAGATTTCAGGTGTGAGCAAGGTTGAGCAATGCTTGGGAAGATAGCTAGGTTATCATGCATTCGAGTGTAATAGCTCACAGTGCACAAAGTAAGTTGCTCGGCACAATTTCGAGGCATGCATAGGTCAATTACGGGTTTGGCTAATCTCAAAATCACAGACTCATTCATATGCTTTTTGGGTCAGCGAGCATTCATGCGAGATATCGGGGTTCATTGAGCATACATGGAGTTCATTTCATCACAAAGGTTCAACTACTCAATGCTACTCGGTGAGACTCACAAGTTTAAGACAAACATTCGGGGAGTAATGGGGTTGGAGAGTACAATACCACCCAGTATCAACCCGGGTTTAGGCACTCCACGGTGGTCCTGCGCTTTTCCTTGTCTTTCTGGGTTGCACAAAGAAGACAAAGCATGTACTGTTGACTCGAGAGGAGAAGTTCGGTTCTCGAAGTGCCTGAGATGAAGCAAGGGGCTTAAAACAAAGTAACACCAATGCTGAAATGACAATATTCAAAGCTCCACCTAAGCTACAAATGAGTTATGCTCAGGCTGAGTAAGCAAGAGGCATGGAAAGATGCAGAGATGCATAGGGTTATGATACAGATCAGCAAAGCAAAGTGCAGAGCTATAGCGGATCGAAAGTTACGAGGATGTTATGCAAGATGCAGATTTAACAGTAAAAGATAACAGGGATGGTTTTAACAATGCATATTATTATGCAGTGTACACAAGCAGCTAAAATAACTATCTAAAATGCAATGAGCAAGATGCAGAAATGTGAAAAGTTGCAGAAAAAGCTAAATTTCAGTTGAGTTATGCTTACTACAAAGCTAAAAGCAATAATACAAAATAAATATGTACAGAGGTAAGTTAGAATTCAGTGAAGTAACAATAATCAACACAGCACACGCCAATTCCCGCAATGGCGCCAAAAACTTGGTAGGCTTTTAAAGGTTACCTACAATTATAACTGCAAGTGCACAGTGTTGTTTTGCAACACAGGGCAAGCACAGGTCGATCCTCAGGGAAATGGTGTGTGTGTAAGTTGATCTAAGGGCTTTCCTAACTGAATTCTAGAGGTGTGTATCAAATGTTGTTGCTTTGGTTGTCGATACGACTGAGTTGGAGTTGTGACTCTAAACTGAGGCGACAAATGAAGTGTAAACATGTTATTGAAGGTACTAAGGTGATAGAATTCACTCTCTAACCTATGCTAAGGTAATACAAAGCCTCTCTTTGTTCTCATGCCTTCCCTTGAAGGCTTCAGATGGAAATTGTCTAGCTAACTCCCCTTAATTACTCCTAGTATCAATGGTCTTCTTACAGTACCATTGATCACAAGTAATTTTAGTTCACTAACTAGCTATATCACTAAGCAATATTCATAATAAGAACAAATTGAGACTCTGATGACTTTCACATTAAATTAGATAGTTTCATCTTCACCCTAGCAGGGTGAATTAGAACATCATGCAAAATGAAACAAATTCAAATTAAATTACAACACTCAAACCCTAAAAACAGACTATCCTCCTCTCTCACAAGAAGAACTACCCTTTATACCTCACAAATCACTCACACTATCAATTACACAAAGACCCAAACCTGATTTCTCTGCCTTGTCTCGTCTCTGACCATTGATGTGATGTTGGAGGAAACCCTAGCTCCAATTATCTCTAACCTAGCTTCTAGGGTTGGAGAAGCTATGAAAGAGATAACTCGAGATAGAGAGGGGGAGCAGGTGGCTACTGATGCGGTTGTTGGGGTGTCAGGAGGTGGAGGTGGTGGTGATGGCTCTAGTATGGTCGGGGGAGGAGAAGGTAGGGTGTTCTCTGCTGGTGTCGGAGAAGAAAGAGAAAAGAAGTGAGAATTGGTTTTGGTCGAAGGGGTGTAGGTATAGGGGATTGTGGTGTTGGGCGGATGTAGCGAGGGTCGATGGGAAAGCTGGAGCGACCGTAGGATCTAGGGTAGTGGAAGATCTCACGGCTCAGGATATATGCGGTTTTGGTGTTGAGCGGGAGCAGCGAGAAATGATGTGCATGTGGAGCGAGCGTTGGATGCAGATGGGCGAGATCTCTCGGTTCGGAAGGGACGGGCTTGGATCCGGGTCGTGGGTCGGGTCTTGGACTGCTCAAGCCCATGTCTTGTAAATGGGTTGCTACTTGTTGGGTTGCAACTAACGCGCGCGCGGGCTTTGGCTTTCTGCTCCATAGACGCTTGCCTCCAATTTTCTGCTCTTTTGGCTCCTCAATTTCTCCGAGCTTTATTTATTATCTAAAAACACAGAATTAATTAGTACAAATATTTATTCTTGAAAACAAAGAAAATACAGAATCTGGGATAATATCTGATTTCTGAACACAAAAGATGAGCTAAATGCCAATAAAAAGATGTAGAAATATGCAATATTTGGCACTCATCAGTTGGTCTAGTGGTCTAGTCTCAATTTTTTTTTTTTTGTATCTCAGTCACTCTATTTCACCCTAGCAATGGTAAAGAGAAAAATAAAAGAAGTGATCAGGATTCTTTCGATGTTTCCATCACGAGGATATGGTGAAACTACCATGTTTTCTTTTTCTAACACCCGAGCTCTGTGCTTTTATGAATAAACTCTTTAGATGTTTCCATCTAATCAGATTGGTTCCTCAAATCCTACAACCAAAATGCTTCCATCCACTTAGATTGGTTAGTGCCATCCTTAATAAACATAAATTTCTAGGCTCTGGAGTTTATTTATTAATACTGCAACTAAAAGGTTTCTCCCATACCCCCAAACTTAAATCTAACATTGTCCTCAATGTTCTAAAGATGAAATTAAAAACATGAACAAGGAGAAACTGTTACCATTTGAAGCGAAAGAGATAAGGAAAGATAATACAATGTCGCATGAATATTGGGTTACCTCCCAAGAAGTGCTAAGTTTAAAGTCTTCAGCCAGACAATGGAAGAGATTAGTCACTTCGAAAAATCATATAGCAGCAGCCGGAATAACTGCGGGTCATCTGGATCAAAAAGTGCTAACCACAAGAAGAGGAAACTTCCACAGACCAGGAAGATATCCAACACACCCTTATATATTGTTTTGTTTAAGACAACTACATCTAGTTGTGGTTCGGGTTCAGGCTCTATAAAAGGGTCTAGATAAAAAGTTTTCATCGGCTGGATTTCCTCAAAGGTAGTATTCTGAAGATCAGGTTCTAGAGTCTGGAAATACTCAATTAAGAACTTAGAAGCACATAACAGTAACCTGAATAACTGGGGATCCTCTAAGTCAATCAGACTTGACTCACACAGTTGAACACAGTAGTGGTAATTCTTAATCAAATGTGTCGACCCTAATCTCCTAAAGTAATTAGGTTTAGTCTTAAAACTTAATATTTGACACATATGAAACTTATATGTTCCCACAATTGGTTGAAAAATATTTGGTGGGAAAACAAAATCAATCGTGGTATCATAGCCTGGGTTAACCACATCAACCAGAGGATGGGTTCTAAACAACTGAACTTCTTTATGGACACAACTAGGTTCAGGAAAAAGTGTATGAAGATAATATTTTAAAATGGTTGAGGCACATATGTCAAGTCCCAAGTTAGGGACCTTTCTAAGAGTTAAAGCACATGGAGAATGATAATCACCCCCAAACTTAGAGTTTTCAGTGTCTCTAGAAAGACTAGTCACAACTTCCCTAATTTCAAGGTCATCTGATTCCTGAAAATGGTCAATTGATTCTTCTAAGTCAGGTTCATCCTCACTCATCTCTACAAGTTCATCTTTTTTGTCTAATACTAATGTTTCTAAATCGCTAGACTCAAAATAAACTCGTTCCTCTAAACCTTCGTTGGCTTCGTGAAAAGGAAATGCAATATCGTCTAAAACAGGGATATTTCTAGTCAAACCCTCGTCCTTTTGATTAGGTGAATAAAAATTATTTGGATTTGTACTAGAATTAACATTATCATTATAAAGCTCGTTGGGAGTAACAAATTTCTGATCACTATGCCTACATATTTTAGATTCTTCATCAATACTATCCTCATCATAATCATCATTATATGAAAATGATCGAACCTCATCTAAACAAGTAGTGTTACCAATTCTAACCTCGTCATCTTGATTATGTGAATAAAAATTATCCTTATTTTCAAGGGTGGTATTGGGAACACTATATTGGAATTTAAGACTATCTTGAGCAAATTTTTCTACAATCCTATTTGTAATCTCAGTAAATTGCTTGAGGGATTCTTCTAGAGATATCTTAGTTGACTGCTCTCTGAGACTCTTCTGGAAGCGGAATATTATAAGTCTCTTTCATAAATAAGTGAAACTTCTGTGTTGACTCATTGAAACTCTAGAGAGACTCTTCTAAAGAAATTGGAGGATCGTTTTGCTCGTAAGACTGATGCACGTGTGGATAGTAATTGGGCTCACCATGGTATGACCCATAACCTTCAAAAGATTGGCGTTCCCAACCACTATTCACACTATGGTCATAAAAAGAGTAATGTCCATATTGTTCAGTTGGATAATCATTGTATTGGCTGTTATAATACCAGTTTGACATCCTTACTGCAAGGGAATTCTACACAAACACAAACAAGGCTGACTCGACCACAACAAACCTACTGATTTCTAGCAAACAAAAAGCATGATGGCTCCACTTAGATTGTTTCTAGACCAGCTTCTAATCCTTCGAAAGGGAATTCGTTACAATTTAAGCAAACCCCTCTGGAATCAATCCGAGTCAAAGTAAGTTGAATAGAGGCGAGGGAAGCTGCGTGGAGCTTTGATACCCAAGGCCTCACCGCATTAAGGCGGCGCAGTCACGCATTCAACTCACAGAAACCATCATGAACTTCGAAGTAAGTATGCTTAAAGAGTAACCAATATTTTTCGAATGACTTTCCTATTAAGCTCGTTACCCTATCGGTCTCGTTCTATTCAAAATTTTAGGCTTAGGTTCGCTGTAGGATCAGAATATCGCGACATCAATACTTTGCGAGATCAATAAACAACAGCATTGCGAAGGTGTCGCAGGGAAATAATATAAATGACGCAATGGATGACGACAGCCAGAACAGGAGAAAAGTGTGAAGATTTGGCGAGATTTAGGAGTGTCGCGAAGACGAACACTTATACACTTGCGATACTTCGCGAGTCATTCCCGAAAATAAAGGACAGATTAGCTGTCATCCACTATGTAATACCCTATATAAAGGGTTGAGTAAATCTGTTGGAGGAGAGTTCTTTTTGAATTGTTAAGCAAGTCATTAGGAGAGAGAAAGTTAAGAGTGATTGTAATTTCTTTAGCTCTGTTCTATCTTTCTTTGTAAACATTTCAAGAAAATAATCAATAAAATCTGTTGTTACTCATCTTCAAATGGATTAATTGAGTGAATTATAGTAAGGGGTGTAGTGTAGGAAATCCTGCAACTACATATGCGCTAGAAACAGGGACTGAGTAGAAGATCAACCTTGTGAATTGAAAGAATCAGGAGTAACGAGAAAGAAATTTTGAATAATTTTCAAACAATTTACTAAAATTGAGAAATGGCTAGAAGAAGGAATGCATCAGAACAACCAACAATTGTAAGGAGAAGTGGGAGATTAGCTGGAGAAAGGAGAAATGAAGTAGGTGAACCATCAAGGATAAACGCAAGAGATAGAGAAGAAGGTCAAATTCAACCACCAATTCAACCACCAATTCAACCAAAGACCGAATAGAGTAATAGATTATGATAGGGTGAGCGTGCATACATGGAGATCAGATTCTTTGGAAGAAAGAGAAGAAGTGCAACAATTGGTAAATAATGGACAAGAGGAGAGAAATCGAGAAGAAATGGGAGAAACAGCTCATAGAAATGAAGAAATCGTAGCATTAGAAACGTTGAGACAAACAATACATGAAGAAAGACGATTAGAAGCGGAAGAACGTGCAAATTTAACAAGGCAAAACCATGAGTTAAGAATGGAAAATATGAGGTTGCAGAATAGGAGGTCGAGAAGTAATACCAGGTCAAGACCAGGATCGGTTAGAGATGATAGAGGGAGAATGTTACCTGTAGAAAATGTTAATGAAGAAAATTTAGAAAGAGAGCTAAATCTCGGTGAAGGATACTGCGAAAGAAGGGAAGTGGTGTGTATTCCGCGTCCAGAGATTTTACAGGGTGACCAAAATAATGGAAATCAAGGAAATAGGCAGCAGAATAATCCAATTGATGAAGAAAATCAGGAAGAAGGAAGAAGAATACTGCATGGAAGAGAAACACAGAGGAAACAAAAAGAGATTGAAGATGACATCGAAAAGCATTATATTGAACAAGCGCGTCTAGCTCGCGAAAGGGAAAGATTAAGAGTAGAAATGGAAGAACGAGAATTGGAGGAAGCAATCCGGCAGAATAATCATGACAATCGAGAAAGAAGGCGCGAGCAAAATCGCAACAATGGAAATATCAATGAAGAGTATGAAATAATACAAAGGAGAGCTGATAGACAACCAAGAAGAGAAAACGATGAATACAATGGTGTGCGAATTCGAGAACGAGATGGAGGAGAAAATCGCAGAGAAAGAAGAGAAGAAAATGTTGAACAAGAAAATCAAGATAGACATGAACGCAGAAGGAGAGAAACGGAACTAAAAAGACCAATAAATTCGAACCCTGATGTAAATGAACAAATCTTAAGAGAGTTGGCAGAGATGAGAGGAATGTTGAATAATAGAAGAGGAGGAGGAAGAAGACAATTGGATGAGGCCATCGAAGAAGCTGCGAAAACTCCCTTTACGCTAGAGGTGCAGTTAGGTGGAATACCCCCAAAATGCAATTTACCCGCATTAACCAGCATTTTTGATGGAACAACTTGCGCAATACAACACATCAAGGCGTATGTGAGATGTATGTTACAATGGGAAAATCATGACGCTATATTGTGCAAATATTTCGCATCAAGTTTAACAGGAGAAGCACTGAAATGGTTTGAGGGTTTACCAAGAAACACCATCACGTCATTCAACCATTTACAAGCTATATTCTTAGGGGCATACATAAGTAACAACTCCTCGCGACCGGGGAATTGAAGATGTATTTGGGATGAAACAAAGAGTTGGCGAAAGTTTAAGACACCTAACTGTGAGATGGAAGACGATGTGTAGCGAGATGGCTGGAAGAGTGGATGAAAGATATCTCATTTTATCATTTATAAACGCTATGTTCGCAACCAATGTGCTATATATTCAAATTTTTAGAGTCAAGAATACAATCACGATGACGGAGCTGCGAGAACTTCAAGAGGAGTATATTGCTTTAGAGGAAAGGTAAAATGAGATGGAATCATATCCAATTGCGAATACAAGTTCAAATGCTGCGAATGCAAGTTTATTACCAAAACTGATAAACACGGTGGCTAGTACTTCGCAAGGTCAACAAGAAAGGGTAACAGATGATGGACAGCCGAAGATAGTAGCCATGGGAAGCCGTGATCAAGAAGAATTTGAGAGAGAAAGGAATTACTACAACCGTGGCGGCAATAACAAAATTCAAAGACTTGATCATCCGCAAGAAACTTATGGAAGTCAAAGGCAGAATTATCATGGAGGTCAGCGACGTCACAGAGTAGTATGGGAAGAAATCAAAATGCCACCATTAAATGCTAGCGTTGAAAAAATATGGGAAGCTATACTCTTGATGGAAAACATACATGCGCCATGGAACATGGGGAATGAGCCACCGCCAAGTGATAGAAGTCACGAGTTCTGTTCTTACCACCGTTTTCATGGACACTTAACAAATGACTGTAGAAATATAAAAAGAATCATCCTCAGAATGATTGATCAAGGGAAGCTAAGTCATTTTCTAAAAAGTGAAGAGAAGGTTCAGCCATTACCACCACCACTAGAAATGCACAGAACAAATTCAACAAAGGGGAAAGAAACATTCGTAATAGAAGTTGGATCGAAAGCTAAAAATTTGTTTTGAATGGTGCAGAGGCAGAGAGCATTAGGAGCAAAAAGTGTAAGAAATGAATAATCGTCAAAAAGCAATAACAAAAGCATGTTGAGGGTAAGAGGAAGAAAAAATAATTGAAGAAGACATATGCGAGGATCTCGCCATCAAGAATGTATGACAATTTGATTGAAGAATTGAAAAACAAAAATGATTAAACAATGTAAGATTGTGCGATAGCTTCGCAAACAAAATGAATGATTGAATGAATTAACAAAAATGAAAGAGTGAGTGAATGGGACGAACCTTTATGGCGTACACCCTAGTTCGCGAATGATATTTCGCAAGAGGCAAATGTAAGACCTAAAGTGCGTCATATAAGGGGGTATCTCTTGACATGGCTCAGTGAAAAGGTTACACCGCTCCTGGAACCTGAGTCATGGAGATTGGGGGCACATGAAAGCCTATCCGGGAGAGATACCTTGGATTTCCAACTATATATATATATGGTTATACCCTGGTTGGACGCCCGAGGGTCTCTTCCAAGGAGTCAATATATGCTCAAGGCGCCGGGGTACACGGTTGAGCCAAGAGTGCCCGGGGCATTTGAAGTGTCTCGGCCATTCTTGGCAAGTCTTGGTATATCCGCACTCGGCCCGAAGAAAACTCCACTTAGGGTGCAGTCTTGTAACCATAAGCCATATAGGTATAAGGGATAAGAGGTCGCAAAAAACAATCTGGTTGTTGTTAAGACCGGATGGGAGGAGCTAGTCTTGTATGGCCGATGTACGCCTCCTTGAAGGGGCAACCAGGGAGAAGATAAGGGCGGCACCCTCCATTAGGGAGGCGATAAGTGTCAAAAGACGCAAATGTCATGAGGCTTTATTTTCGCAAGGAAATTTAGGCTTGTCATATTTGTGCGATGATCCCGTAGAGGCAATAATACCGACGCAAGGATAAGGCGAGATCAATGGGTTTTTGCATGAAAATGCAAATACGTCCTGCGATTTCGTCGCGAAGACGGCAATGTCATGGGATTTTACATTCGCAAGAATATTTAAGCCTGTCATATTGTCGCAAATAAAATATCCTGCAGAGGCAAAAATACTTAACAAATGATAAGGCAAGATCAATGGGTCATTACATGAAAATGTAAAGACGTCCTGCGATTTTGTCGCAACGAGGGGTGGCGAAATAAGACCTTTAACTAGGAAGGCAAAATAAGACCACACAAGAATGATAAGGCAAGATCAACAGATTTCTTTATTTGTGAAGGCATCCTGCGATCTTGTCGCAATAATAAACTTCAACATAACTAAAGAAATAGACATACATAAAATTGAGGAAGCAAATAAGCTTGCGAAAACGATTATATTCCATCATGAAGTTACAAATAATAAAGGCGAAAGTCAGAGGTTCCATTACTTAGAGACAATTGGTCAAATCTCTCATTTGAAAATGAATAACAGAGGCAAGTATGGGAATGAATAGGATAAAATCTTGTTATTCATTTCCACATGATGGATTTATGTATTCATAATGCTGGTCAGTTGAATTATAAAGGAGAATTGTTTGATTAATATGCGCAAGTAAAGAAAACAAAGGTTGACTTCATATTTAGCAATCCAAAAAGATTAAAAGAGTATATACACAGATATTACAAGAAGCGAAAGAAGAAAAAGAAGTTATTTCTTTGAGGATTCTTCTTCTTGGTCAGATTCTTCAATTCCATCATTCTTTTCGCGATTCTTCTTCTTCGCTAGCTTCACTATCGAAACATCCGAGAAAGGCATATCTTCAGATCTTTTGGAATATCATCGTGAAGACAAGGATATGAACTAAGAGGAATGCGGTGATCATTGCAAACCGTTTCAATAGTTTGATTGCGAAAACGAACAACATTATTGTTGAAATTCTCCATTGTAGTTTGATTGCGAAACGAACAACATTATTGTTGAAATTGCAGCTTGCGCTGTTTCTTCAACTTAGAATACTTGTTATTGCGAAGAGAAAGGCCTTCTGCGAGTTCCCCTTTTTCAGACTCAAGTTCTTCAATCCTCGTTTGAAATCTCTTCTCGGATTCTGCAAAACATATGACAATGAATTAACAACACAATAACAATACTACAGAGATAAGGAGAAGTAAAGTATAATAAACAACCTTCTCTGTCAGATATTATATCTTTAACCAAGGCAGTATGATCAGCATGAAGACTAACATCAACACCTAAGTTATTCCTGGCATTATCTAGAACCTTCGCAGCCCAAGCGAATTCATCATCATTGCTTATAACAAGAAGCGAACGAATTTGATCTTCTCGCTCATTAAGTATAGCATTCTGACGAAGAGATTCATCACGTTCAATTTGCACTTCGAGAAGAGATTTTTGAAATGTTGCTAATGCCTGTGCACCTTTATTAGCAATGCGATCTTTGTCATCTATAAGGCCACTAATTTTCTTCCTTAAAGTTTTGGTTTTCTTATGGGAATCAAGATACATTTGTTTAAATCGGTTGGCTAAACCTAAACTAGATCTATGCTCAATCTCTAAGAGACGATATTTGGTTTGAAGTTCATTTAACGAAAAGGAATCAACTCTGTTTGACGAATTACTTAAAGATTCGTTGAGATGGGTGAGAAGAACATCATTATCCATAGGCTCGGGAAATGAATGGAGAAGAATGGCTTCTTCAGAGAGATTATATATGTCTGCGAAAATAATAAATCAGGCAAAGAATAGTAGATGACAAAGTAAAGATGATTTGAAGAGCAAAAATTTTGTACCATAAAGTTCGATTTGCGCTTTGAAGAGTAGATATTTTAGTCTTCTGAGAAGTGGATTCAGTTTCCAACTTTTGAATTCTTTCATCTTTCTTGCGAGACATCGCAACTTCAGTTTCTAGTTCTCGGATCTTCTCTTTGAGTTGGAGATTTTTCTTTTCAAGGTTGTCGCGTCTTTTCTCGAGATCTGAGGCAACAACAAAGGAAGCTCTCCCAGACTATAAAGGAAAATAAAGAAATTGTTAAGATAAAGCTTATAATCGAAATTACAGAGAAGCAGAGGAATATGAATATACCAAAGCAGTGGGAGCATTTAAGTGACTGGAGGTCAATGTTCGGGAAACTCCGCGAAAAGATTCATTATCCTCTAACAGCGGGGCATCGCAAATTTTAGCGAGAGCTTCGCAAGTTGCAGATAAATGATCATCTCCCAATCCTTGCATGGAATCGGAGAAAATACTAGACAATTGCGCCATAGCAGAAGTAGTCGAATGATTCTCTTTCGCGGAGGAAGTACCAACCTCATTCTCATCCTCGTCAGAGCTCTCACTGGTTTGAGAACTACAATGAGAAGAGGGATGGGTTTTCCGTTTTTAGAAAGTGGAGCAGAAGACTTGTCCTTGCGAAGAGTGATTTTATTCTTTCCCTTAACCTTCGCAGCTTCGGGGATGTCTGTTTCTTCAATAACCTTCGCACACGAATGAAGATAAGAAACAGAGGTAACAATATTGTTAAAAATAACAAAAGAAAGTATTTCTTACTTCATCCGTGATCGATCGGAGTATCGCCAAAGTACTCGCCTTTGGGTTTCTTTCATAACTCTTCCTCAGTTTGTCAACCTGTAAGCTTTGCAAGTTCAGTAAATGCTTGTCATCGGGAATATCGCAAAAGCAAAACCTAAAATAGGAAATATACCTCTTTTGCCTTCTCGGGCCACTTAAATTCCCAAGGATGATAGTCTGCGAGATCCGCAGGGAGTACGTGTGAACCTGCGATATAGGGTCCATTCAAAAATAAGGGAACAACCCACCATTTCTCATCTTTGGAATGACGAGGAGTACTATTATTGCCCGAGTGCCAATCAATATCTTGCATAAGTAGCTTGTCATCGGAAATATTATCTTTTCTTTTCAACCGAGCACCCCAACGAGATTTATCATTTCTCATGTTTATTACTTTATAATTTTCAAAAAAGTTTTCCACGGTATACTTCTCAGCGACTATTTCTAAGTTTGCGAATCTAGGATCCTTGACATCATTAGGATATAAAGATCCTTTACCAGCGCCACGGTTGGCAAATTCAAGCATCAGACGGATGCAGTCGCCGCTCAATTGATAAATAGCTCGCGAGAATTTCTCATGAGCAAGAATTTTATAGAATAATGGTATCTCGGGATTGTATAAAGGAATGGGAAGGCCCGCGAGGAGTTGACCTAGCGAGACTATGATTTTATGATCATCACACTGATGATCAGTAAACAGTTTTGCAGAAAGAATAGACGAAGATTTTTGATCAGGAATGGTTGATAAAGTGAAACCCTTCTCTTGTAATTTCTTTTGAGTTTCTTCAAAAAGGGGTTTATATGTACGACCAAGTGAAGCCATTGATATAGTATGGGAATGAATGGAGAATTGAAGATTGAGAGAATTGAAGGGGAGGATTATAGTAGCAGAAGCGCAAATTGCGGAGGAAGAAAGTTAAAGGAAAGTTGCAGAGGGAAAATAAAAGAGAAAAAGAGAAGGGTAAGAAAACTATTTATAGAGAAGAGAATCCTCGAGAAAACAAATGCATTTAATGCGAGATGGGACGTGAATGGTCAAGAATAAGTGGTTGAAAGAGACGTGTCAAGAAAAGAGTGGAAGAAGAAACACCTGTAATAAATTCCGTACATGAATAAAACGGATAAAAGTGAACAATCGCGAGATAAAGATGAGCAATTGCGGCATTTTAAAATATTGGTTCTCATGACATTTTCTCCTTCGCAGAAAAGACATGAGAAGAGGCAAGATGTAGGATCAGAATATCGCGACATCAATACTTTGCGAGATCAATAAACAACAGCATTGCGAAGGTGTCGCAGGGAAATAATATAAATGACGCAATGGATGACGACAGCCAGAACAGGAGAAAAGTGTTAAGATTTGGCGAGATTTAGGAGTGTCGCGAAGACGAACACTTATACACTTGCGATACTTCGTGAGTCATTCCCGAAAATAAAGGACAGATTAGCTGTCATCCACTATGTAATACCCTATATAAAGGGTTGAGTAAATATGTTGGAGGAGAGTTCTTTTTGAATTGTTAAGCAAGTCATTAGGAGAGAAAAAGTTAAGAGTGATTGTAATTTCTTTAGCTCTGTTCTATCTTTCTTTGTAAACATTTCAAGAAAATAATCAATAAAATATGTTGTTACTCATCTTCAAATGGATTAATTGAGTGAATTATAGTAAGGGGTGTAGTGTAGGAAATCCTGCAACTACATTCGCGTTTGGTTTTGTTTTCCTAAGGCGGGCAAGAAGAGAACAGTGATGAAATCCGAACTCTTATCTTGTATGGCCAGTCCTTGCCCTTTACTAGGAAATTAAAGCAGCCGTATTCAAGACCTCAACATATATGCATACAAAATCATCCAGTAAACCCGCTGACAGGGGATTCGCGGGTGTTTAGAATTCTTACCTCCCGTTCCAGACGGGGGATGAACCGTTGAAGTCGACTCGGGCCACGACTCCTATGTCGTGTACGAACCCGAGGGGCCGAGACAGTATCGTAATTGTCGTCCTTCCCTGTGCAGTCTATATTTAAACTAACCCTTCCTTAGGGTTTTTTTAAAAATAATAATGTCCAAAAGTCCAAAAATTAAAAAGTCCAAAAATAAAAATTACAAAAATAATTACCTAATTACAGTTTCTAAAAAAAAAATAATAATAATTACACTATATACAAAATTTTCTTCTTCACTCCGTTCGGATCTCTCTTTTCTTTCCTATTTTGGCTTTGCTTTTTTTTTTCAGCACTTTCTCTTTTTCTTTCGCTCCACTCCAAATCTGAAAGCAAACAGAAATACCAAAACGCGTAAAAAAGAACAAAAATAATAAAAATAAAAATAAAACCTAAAAACAAATCTATACACAAGTCCGCGTCGGCGGCGCCAAAAATTGATCGAATTTTATAATGGTAAGTAGAGTTTTCGTTCACTCGGACTTGTTGAAATCGATTCTAGTATTTAATAAAGAAAAGTAATAAAAATAGAGAAAATATACAATTTATGTCACAAGACGAAGAGAGTTACTGGGACTCGGGATTCCACTAATTCTCACATTCATGCGGTTCATCTATTAATTCCGGACAATTAAGGCTCATAAAGTAACAAACATCGACTCTAATTCTTTGCCAAGGTAGATTTTATAAAGAATTATATATAATTCACAAGCATGACGCATCTAAAGTACCTAAGACTAAGCATGCGACATCTAACGAATTCACAAATAATCAATAAAAATCATGAATCACTTATAATAGTGCAAATAGTCATAAAGGAATTAAATAGAATTACCACATGGGTGCAAAACAGCTTCCTCCGTCGTCCCAGTGATGGGTTCTAGCTCATCATGGTGTAAACACGCTCAAAAATCATTATTAATGCTCAAAAATGGTTTACAAATGATGAACAAGGGAGAAAAGATGAAAAGCCTGATTTGTAACAGTTTTAATTGTTACAAACGGACTGTTACAGAGAACGATACATGTAAAGTGTTGATGTTTCTGTAGTTTTAAGACTGCCTTCCGTATTACGACCCACGTTTGTGCGTCGTTGTCACTGTAGCAAAAACGACGGTCCGGCGTGCGTTGAAAGTTCTTCGTGTTCTTCAATGGCGGCAGCAGCAGCAGAATTCTCCAACTCGATTTTTATTGCTCTGTGGTTGCTCCAAACTCTCCGTCTCCCTTCTTATCGACCCCAGCAACTATTTAAACACCTTTGGAGCAAGAATAACTCCTCATTAATCCCAAAATATCCGGCAGTAAATGGAGAATATTTTCACAGGATTGTTTCCTATAATTTCTTCTACACACGCCTGACAGCAGAAAACTCTCCTTTTTCATCTCTCACACGCTCCATTCAGTGTCCAAATTCCTCCAAACTCGAGCAGTGCACGTCTCAAACTCACAGCGATTCATGAAATCCCGTGAATAACTCCATACTTCCCTGTTTTACTTCCAATCGACTATCCAGCCAAACTGGATCGAAAAGAACACCTCTACCATCCCTGTCTAGCCCATAATAGTAAACCCAATCAAATTCGGACATTGAATCTCCATGAATCCACTCCAAAAGCCGAGCCCTAATTCTGCTAGTTATACCAACAAAGTTCCCGCCAAAACCAAAATTTGAAATGGAGAGGATGAAGTGCCCAGATCCAAAACAGGGGCGCCTTTATCAGCTGGGGTGCCTGGGGTGCCCTTATCCAAAATGAGGGTGCCTTTTATCACTTTTCTCCCAGGGGTCCAAATAACACTTTTTGAGCAACTTTTTCCACACAAGTGTATTCTCCAAAAACACCTACACACATAAAAACACCAAAATTAGTACAAGAATCGAGACTAACAATAGAGACAATGAGGACAATTCAGACACAAAAATGTGTCTATCAGTTTTCCATTGGCATGGTGGTGCGGATGGCATGGTTGGCATGCCTTGGCGCAGAGACGTGGCTGGCATGGTTTGTCATTGGCACTGTGGTGCGGCTGGCATGGTTGGCATGCCTTGGCGCAGAGACGTGGATAGCATGGTTTGCCATTGGCACGGTGATGCGGCTGGCATGGTTGGCATGCCTTGGCGTAGAGACGTGGCTGGCATGGTTTTTTATTGGCACGGTGGTGTGGCTGGCATGGTTGGCATGCCTTGGCGCATAGACCTGGCTTACATGGTTTGCCATTGGCACGGTGGTGCGGCTGGCATGGTTGGCATGCCTTGGCGCAGAGACGTGGCTGGCATGGTTTGCCATTGGCACGGTGGTGCGGCTGGCATGGTTAGTATGCCTTGGCGCAGAAACGTGGCTGGCATGGTTTGCCATTGGCACGGTGGTGCGGCTGGCATGTTGGCATGCCTTGGAGCAGAGACGTGGCTGACATGGTTTGCCATTGGCACGGTGGTGCGGCTGGCATGGTTGGCATGCCTTGGCGCAGAGACGTGGCTGGCATGGTTTGCCATTGGCATGGTGGGAGAATTAGGGTTAGGTGTATACAGAGGTGATGTCAGTTAATACTAAGGGTTATGTCGTGGAACATGACACATGTATAAAAAAAAAAGGTACCATGGTAATTCTTACATAAATACGCTTATTGTTTCAATAAATGCGATATTGGTCATAGTGACGTCATGCCAGATGTACGGTTTTGCGATTTTATCCCTAAGCCAAAAGCCACCATCAACACCAAGGTAACTTGGATTGCAAATCCCGATTTGAAAACTATATAAAGGAGAACTCTAGCAACTGGGAAGCCTAATTCCCACACCTCTTGTGTGTTACTAATTGCATAACTAGAGTCGATTATACTTTGACCTTAGGTTTCTTCGAGATCATGTAGGTTAACGACTTCAAATACTTCACTGGGATTGTGAAGCCAGAACCAACTATTTTCTTTGTAGTTGCGTGTTCTTATCTTGCCCGATTCTATCGTATTGAGTACAATTAAAATAATTGACTCGAGATTAATTTCTCCGATAGGCAAGATAAAAGTAATCACAAACATCTTCGTCTCATCGTTTGTGATTCCACAATATCTTGTTTCGCTAGTCGATTAAGATTATTGTGAGGTGATTGATAATACTAGCTATTCTTTGGGAATATAAGACCGGTTTATCAATTGGTTCATGTTCACCTTGATTTATCAAAAGACGGAACAAAACTCTGGGGTATTTCTGTGGGAGACAGACTTATTCAATATATATACTTTTATGTGTGAGACAAATTTGTTTATGAAGTCTTCGACTTTGGATCGTTGCAACTCTTGGTTGTGGGTGAGATCAACTAAGGGAATCAAGTGCGTAGTATCCTACTGGAATCATAGACGTAAGGAACACAACTTGATGGTTTTTTCAATGATGTTGTAGTAATAGGTTCGTTGAAACTTATGAAGGTTCAATTTTTAAATTAAATTTCTAAGCTAAACAAAGATAAACCCAAATAAAGTGATATCAAGATTTTAAAACTAGACCAAGACTCCAGACTCCACTATTCATTTAACTGATTGGTTGATAAAAATTATTTCAAGAATTATTATTAAGCCCTTTTTTACATTAACTCACTAATATCTGTAAGGTTTCCAAACATTAAATTGTAATCCCTAAGCATGAATTATCAAAGAATTATTTATAAGCATAAGACATCAAATTGATTCACAACTAATTAAGAAAATCATTTTCATCTTATCAAAACATATATTAAAGTGATCTTAGTGAATTAAACTAAATTAATAATAATTGAAATTATAAAAGAAAATTACCAATCATGCATAAGAGAATAGTTTCCTCCGTTGTCTTGGTCACCGGGAACTTTTAGCCGCTCATCATGTAGGAAACACGCTCAAAATGATTTTTCATTGCTCAAAAATTGTTTACAATATGAATAATGCAGAAACGATACAGAATAAGCGCCACAGAAGGAAACGATACTTAAAAACTGTTACAAAAAAACTGTCGCTAAGGTTACAATATAAGACGCTAAAGAACGACAGTCTTTTGGTGTAGACTGTGCTCCTTCTTCCCTTCCTCTCTGTTGATGATCAAAACTTTCTCTACAGCATGTTATTTCTCTCCCAAACTCTCGACACCCCTCATCTGACCCAAAACACTTAATTTATACTCCACGGGGCTGAGAAATCACGCGTAATAACTCTATATAATCTCCTTTCCTTTCCTGCTGCTGCATGGGAATAATTTCCTTTTATTTGATCTTCACGCATCTTCTACATCTCAGCGTACTTCAAACACGATGGGTTCACTTCATAAATTGATTCAAGCCTTTACTAGACACACGCCGTCCTGAGAAATGCTCGGGAAGAAGTATAACATCCCAGTGAAGCTCTCCATTCTCTGTTTTCTCGAAACTACGTGGATTCATCGTTTTTTTCTTCTAAATTGTCATGCAAATCAATCCTGTTTTAGTGTAACAGGATATTATGAGTCAATTACCGTGAAAATCTTCAGCTGAAATCTCGTGAAAATCTCTCCAAATATATTCGCAGTTAGATAATAGTTTTCACCCTGTTTTACGCGAGAATCGCGTGTACAACCCAATTTTGATTCCAAGATTATTACCATCCCTGTTAGGACACAACAGGATATTCCAAAACAATAGTAGCGGTTTAATCTCCCTTAAACTCTCCAAAATCGTCCACAGGGAAACTCGGGTTTTCAAAAAGTCTTTCCCGCCAAAAGTGTTCTTCAAGAGGAAGAAGATGGTGCGCCCTTAGCCAAATCCGGTGTGCGAATAGCAATAGGTGCTGAATAGTAAAGATGGTGCCCCTTAGTAATTGAGGTGCCCCTTAACCAACAACGAGAGTCCGAATAACATGTGTCCTCCGGGGGTGCTCCGACTAAAATGTTTATTCCCCAAAAATACCTACAAACACATAAAACACCATAATAAGTACGAAATCGAGTACCAACAATACAGAAAATTGAGGACAACTTAGACACAACAATGTGTCTATCACAACTGTACCTTGAATCAGTGTGAGATTGATTAGGGTTCAACTACAACCCAGTCCGAAGTTAATTGGTAGTAGGCTAGAGTCTATAGCGGCTTAATACAGAGTGGTGTTCAATATGGACTAGGTCTCGAGGTTTTTCTGCATTTGCGGTTTCCTCGTTAACAAAATTCTGGTGTCTGTGTTATTTCTTTTCTATATTATATTTTGTTATATAATTAAAATATCACAGGTTGTGCGTTTTGATCAATCAATTAGAATATCGAACCTTTGGTTGTTGATTTACATTGATTGACACTTGAACATTGGTCTTTGGTACCGTTTAAGTTGTTTCACATAATAATCAGGCTCGTGGATTTCTATATGTTTGATTTGCTGATTACATTGTGAAACAAAGATATTAAACTCTTTAATATACTTTACTCTAGATTGAGTCTGACTGTTTAGTTGATTCTCTAGAAAGTGTATTGGAGTAAGTCCTCTCAGATTTCCAAACGAATTGTTGGGTGTGGTTGTTAGACCCCCGCACTTTCAAAATGAATAAGAGATTCACAAAAGATAATCATCGTACTTCTCGCCCTCATGATCGAGTTCCAATCAAGAAAAAAAAGGATCAAGAAAAAGATGATGAATATCAGCCTTAGTGCTTCAAGTGTAAAGGTTTGGTCATTTGTCTAAAGATTGTCCTAATCTAAGGAAATACACTGGAACCAAGGCATTGGTTGTAACTCTAGATGACACCTCTGATTCATACAACTCTGAGGAAGAGGTAAAATATAATATTTCACTAGTTGTTAATTTAATTCCCTCGTACTCCATTAGTGATTTAACCATTTTAAAAATGGGCATGTCTTCCGATGTTGAAAAATCATCTAATGGTGCAAGGAAAAATAATACAAAGTGCAAAACTGTCTCAAAAACAAGGATTGCTAAGACGTGCATATGCAATTCCAACCAATCTCCAGAAACTTCGTTAAATCGAGGTAACAAGAGAAGTTATTTGAATCATGCTTTACTAGATCAAGAACATCTTATTTGTTCTAAATCCCATGATGAGAGAAAATCTCATACTAATACCACCTAATCGGTATTAGATTGCATCCTCACCTGTGTGCCGATTATGTGTGTGATGAAGCAAAAAATCAAGGCACTTATGTGTAGATTATGAGAATAAAATCTAGTAATTGAAAATATATTTTAAGATATTCGTATTTATAGGAATATTATATTTTCGGTAAAATATCTTTCAAGATTTATAAAGGATTCCTTTCCTCTGGTTGTTCCTTGTTGAACCATGAATAAGGATCTTATGTCTTCTCTTACAAAGGTGCTTGCACTAGTTCAAAAGGGGCAATAAATAACGTTTTAAATGACGGATTAATCACGTAAATATTGTTTAACAAAAAAAAATCTGTGATATAACAAGAAAATTTTTGGACCCATCTTTTAACGTTAGAAAAACGTCATTCTCAAATGTGGTAATTTACTAAGTGCGTGATTTTATAACGAATATGTACAATATTCTTTATTTATATACGCCCACCACCAATCTTCTGTGACGCGCCCAAAAGTGGCTATCCATAAGTATAATGCTAAGTTTTTAAATTCGTAACCCGGTTCACCAATGAGATATAAATTAGGTTTTTTTTTTTTGGATAAATGGGGCTTCAATAGAGCACCAAATATTAGCATCCAGTCTTTTAGTTAGGCCTCATATTAGGCGGAGGTTGGGTGACTTTTTTTCTATCTAAGATTCTTAACGACCTAAACCCTCCACTCTTTCTCTTTCTCATATTTCGTTCGCTTGCCTCTGAAATCAAAATTCACTCTCACAAATCAAATCTGAATCTGAGCACCATCTAAAAATCAAACCCATTTGCCAACGGAAATAAAAAGAAAACCCTTTTTTGTAACCCTAGATCAAGTTGCTTTACTCCTGAAACCTTAAGTTTCAATAATGGGAAGAAGAAGCTATTGATCTGAAGATTAAAGATATGGATTCATCATCAACGTAATCAAGTATATGAAAATCATGTATAAACCTTATTCTTGTTACTTGTTTTTGTGATTTTTAACTTGATTCTGCAATTTTTTTTCTTGTTTATTTTGTATCTGAAGGAATTTGAAAGCATGGGTTTGATTTTGTATTCAGTTATATGAACATTTGACGGTTAGGGATTTAAATTTATCGAGGTTTATGATGTGTTGAAGAACCGGAAATGGAAGGGCCTAGTGCTATTGTCAATTTTTTAGCAACCTTTACTGCTTTCTGTTGGAGTGTGTATGAGGTTGGCTAGGGTAACGCGATCAGAAGGTTATTTTTTCCCCGTTCGTAAATATAATAAGTTATTTTGGGAGAATTTTTTTTTTTATTTGTTAGAGCATTGCTCGGTCAAACTCGCATGCGTTGCTATCTCAAGCATGTTTGTCAATGTTAGTGATCAAAACTATAAGTCTTGATTTCTATCCTATGTAGCTAAAGGTCTCGGACTAGGTGTAGTTGAGCTCAAGAACTCCATGGCAATCATCATACAAGACGAAGGACTACTCGAGGAACCGGTGGAACTTCATCGACTAAAAGGTATGTGGAGACTTGAACTTATATGTCACTCAAAAGTCTATTTACTCTATCTCCTACTCTTGAGACAAAAGTCGTTTAGACGTATAGACTTTCATTATACACATTTGCTATTTCGAGTCGAGTTTAACTCGCTTATCTATTTCTCGAAATATGTGTTGGTAAGCTTTTGCTTTAACCGAATTCATCTTTACCTAGTGACGAAAGTCATGTTATGTTTCAATCACTTTGGAAATTGCTCTTACGAAAAATGGTCTGTATATAATGGCTATATAACGTTCTCTGAGAATGTTTCAATGATTGAAATGAGAGTTTAGATTACATAACCATTGGTAGGAAATAAGCATTGTTGTGGAAACACATATATTTATAAGTCCTTATTCCTTGAACCAAAGTTTGCGAACTTTGTTGATCAAGAGAAATGGAAGTGGCGCAAGCCAAGTCCGCAACCTCAGTCCGCGAACTGGCGGAAGTTCTCACCCGAGAATTTCTTCTGGAGTTTGTGTACTCCTTCCATAAGCTTAAGTCCACGAACTTCAGTAGGTTATATCTAAAATCGGTTGTTCTTGAACTAATGTTTATATAAACTAAGGAATGCTTTTGCAAACCGTGTCTATAAAGTTCATGAACCGATTCGAGTGAATCAAACCGTTTTAGCTTCGATTGTGTCTTATGTAGTTACATAAGATCTAAGCAATTGAACAACTCTCTAACTAGTTCAGTAGAGTCATCTGAACTAGTTATGGTGAAGAAGAATATGGTTGATATGAGAGTGATCATATGGCTAATCATTTGGTTGACTATTGTTGAACCAACAAATATTAAAGTTTGGGTACGGTTCATAAACCCAAAATTGAACATTTCATTTGTGTGTAAAAAGCTAAGTTTTCGATCCAACGGTTGAGAAATATTAGCTTGAATCTAATCAGGTTTTCACCTAACGGTGAATATTGAATGCTTTGTTACCAAGCTAACATTGATTGCAAACCCTGATTTTAAAGACTATATAAGGGAGAACTCTAGCAACTGGGAAACCTAATCCCCACACTTTACGTGTGATACTAGTTTGCTAATCTAGAGTCGATTCTCCTTTAACCTTTGGTTTTCTTCTTCTAAAACCAGGTTAACGACTTAAATACTTCATTGGGATTGTGAAGCCAGACCGATACTACTTTTCTTGTAGTTGTGTGATATGATCTTACTGTTTCTATCGTACGAGTACAATTGAAATAATTGGCTTGGGATTTATATCTCCGATAGGTAGGATAGAAAAGAAATCACAAACACATCGTCTCATCGTTTGTGATACCGCGATATATTTTTTCGCTGCGTCGATTAAGATTATTGTGAGGTGATCAATAATACTAGGTTGTTCTTCGGGAATATAAGTTCGGGTTATTGATTGGTTCCTGTTCACCTTGATTTATCAAAAGACAGAATAAAACTCATAGGTTTATTCGTGGGAGACGGATTTATCTATTCTGTAAACTTTCCTGTGTGATACAGATTTGTTTATTAAAGTCTTCGACTTTGGGTCGTAGCAACTCTTAGTTGTGGGTGAGATCAACTAAGGGAATCAAGTACGTAGCATCCTGCTGGGATTAGAGGTGTAGGAGCATAATTGTACCTTGTATCAGTGTGAGATTGATTTGGGTTCAACTACGGTCAGGACCGAAGTTAATTTGGAGTAGGCTAGAGTCTGTAGCGGCTTAATACAATGTGTGTTCAATCTGGACTAGGTCCCGGGGTTTTTTCTGCATTTGCGGTTTCCTCGTTAACAAAATTCTGGTGTCTGTATTATTTCTATTCCGCATAATATTTGTTTATATAATTGAAATATCCCAGGTTGTGCGTTTCTCAATCAATTAGAATATCCGACCTTTTGGGTTGTTGATTTAAATTGATTGACACTTGGATATTGGTCTTTGGTACCATCCAAGTTATCTCTCTTTGATAAAGACTCGCAGATTTCTATTTGCTTGAGTAAAGATCAAATCGAGAGATTGAGATATAAACTCTTTGATATAATTTTTATCTAGATTGAGTCTGACTGTTTAGTTGATTTTCTAGAAAGTATATTGGAGTTTGTCCATACAGATTGCTAAGCGAAATATTGGGTGTGGTTGTTAGACCCCCGCTTTTTCAATTGGTATTAGAGCATGCAAACACGTTTAAGACCTTATAAGTCTGTGTTTGTAGCGATCTGACTCTATGGACAGAGGTGCATGGCTATGATCCTCCCGTCGTGGAAGTTTGTGATGTAAACGTTCCCAATAATATTGGTGAATACACCCCTGCTGAGGTACTTACTGCAACACAAAATTCCGACGGTTTGAATGTTATCATACATGCCATTACCCCAAATCTTTAACACCATGTGACAAACTGCACTAACTCGCAAGAAGCTTGGGATATCTTAGAAACCGTTTTTAAAGGTAATACCAGTGAAAAGGAAGCTAGGCTTCAAAACCTTAATTCCGATTGGGAAAACCTTCGTATGGAAGATGAAGAAACATTTGATGAGTTTAATCACAAAGTATCTGAAATTATTAATGCATATTTTGCATTGGGTAAGACTATTCCTGAAAAGGACATTGTGATGAAAATTCTCAGATCGCTGTCATCCAGATACGATTCTAAGAAGCATGCCATCGTTGAGGGTAATAACCTTGATAATCTCTCCAGAAATACTCTGGTTGGGAAGCTTAAGATCTTTGATCATGAACATTCATCAAAGACTAAGGATGTTGCGTTCAAATCACTAAAGGACACTAAATTACTTGATAAAAGTAAAAAAGTGTATATCTCTGAAGATGATCACCCTGAGACAGATTCATCAGACGAAGATCTTGACAAATCAGTCTCGATAATCAGAAGACAGTTTAGGGATCTTCTCATTGAAGAGAAGTAAACGGTTCTCCGAGAGATAAGCCTAAGGCATCATCAAACCTCATAATCGTGTTCCTCCTAAAAATAGGGATATTGATGAAACTGATGACGAGGATATACCTCAGTGCTTTAAGTGTAAAGGATTTGGTCATTTTGCAAACGAGTGCCCAAATCGTAGAAAATACACAGTGAACAAAGGTTTTGCTGCAACTCTTGATGAAATGTCTGACAACTATGATTCTAATGAAGACGAGAAATCAAGTGTTGCACTTCTTGGTGAAAGTATTGATTTTGATAACTGTAGCAATACATACATCAATCTTGATATTCTTTCAGAAGATAATCCAACTATTCTGGAAGATAAAGTTGATCCATTCTTTGGAAACTCTGTTTATAATGTTTCAGGTTCCACTATGTGCCTAGCTGCATGCACATATCAAAAGCCAGATTTTTATCCTAGATTGACGTGTTCGTATTTTTCTCAAAGGGGTCATGAACTTTCAAGGTGTTACAAGTACAAACACCAACTAAGGCACGTCAACAAACTTCAACGAAGAGCAAATCATTTAACAAGGAAGCTTAAACTTTCTCAGAAGACCGCTGAGTTATGTAGGATTTTATCTTCATCTAAGAAGTTAGTTTCCAAGGACAAACCAAGACCATTAGAGAAGAAAGTATGGTCGAGTCGGTTTGATAAACAGAAGTCTGAGGATTCCTCTCATGAGGAAAATGGTGGACAAATTGTTGTTCACCGCAACGCAATTTAATTGTGTTGTTTGATAAAAATCTTGTGTCATGTGCCTGATCAAAGAGACAATGATTTTGTACCTCACAGGCTTTAGGAAAAGTTTTTTTCTCTTTTCTTTTTATTAGTTTTGATTTTGTGTCTGTCAAACAAAAAGAAAGGGTACTATCGACAATTCTACTCTTCATAGGGTTGAGAGTGGTCGTGTACGAACCTGTTAAAGGTTTCGAAACCCTACATTCCTTTTCCTTCTTTGAAACTCCTTTTTATCCCAAGACTACTTTTTGAGTCTGTGATTTCCTCTCACAAACCCATAAGCCTATGGATGCTTCGTGTGCTCTATCTTCTGATGAAAAGGATATTAACATGATTGTCAAGCCATCAATCATGAAGGAAATCGAAAAATCTCCGTTAGCTCCAACATTGAAAAGAAAAAAAAAAAGGAATGTGAAGAAGTCAAGAGCCGTTCCTTCAAAATCTCAGAAGTTTTATGATGTTCTTGAAGTGTTGAAAGAGATGTGAAAGGAGATTCAACAAATAAAGGCTTTTGTGTTTAAGACTCATGAGATTCAGAAGGCCCTGGTTCGACATCATCATCCAAGAAGGTTTATTGATATAAACTCCTACCTTAATGAACCTTATGTCCCAATGGTTGTTGACGACAAGGAGTTCGAGGACGATAAAGAATTTTTCAAAGGTTTTAACATCTAGTAAATCTTCTATTTTTCTGTTTTTGTTAGAAGAATAACTAGAGTTTGGAATAGCCATTATTGTGATTACACATAGCTATGTCCAACGTTTTCATCTTCATGTTTTTAGATTTATTGGTTTAAACTATAAATTTGTTTGGAAGATGATTTTTGCAGTATTAATCTTTATGGTTTTATATATTGTAATTGTTTATGGGATATGTGTGTTTGCGTCCGTGAACTATGATTGTCCCATATCTTGTCAAAAGTAAAGTCTTTCGTAAGTCGATATTCTTATATTGATAAAATAATGAATGGACTTTTGACAAATACAAAAGTTAAGCCTATATTGTCAATTATTGATGGATGATAGGTTAAAATCTTTTGTTTTCAAGGATTATGTCTATTGTATCTCATGGTGCAAATTGTGATGGAAAATAGAATGAATCCTTGTGTATTCCGCAGTAATTGATCTTCCCTGATCCATATTTTTTGTGTATTACTGTGAGGCTCCGTAATGTGTCTTATGTTGAGCACTAAAACAATCAAAGTTGATTATTTTCATGGTTAGCTTTGTTGTTGTTCCATAAGGTACTTTATGTCTAGCATATTGGACTAAGTTAATCATCTTGTTTGGTTATTTAGTTATGACTCCATAAGTTTTCTTATGTTTGAGCACTTTTGATTGGGTTGGTTATTTTCATGATTAACTTAGTCATTGCTCCATAGATTCTCTTATGTGAGTATGGCCAATTAAATTGATTACTCTTTGTGATTAGTTTGATTGTGTATTTCGATTAAATTAATCATGGGTTCTCTTGTGGTTAATTTAATTGAGTATTTTGGATTCAAATTCATACTTGTGTGTGATTTGTTATGTCCAAAGAAATCCTTCTTTTCCTTCGAAATTAAGGTCACTCTTGTTGTTCTTTCGGGAATGACATATTATGGGGGAGAGTTCTTTTTGAACTTGCGCTTAATTGCCATATCCTTGTGGGGAGTGCGGCTATGGAATATTATAGGGGTTATCTTGTATCTTTAAAGTCCTTGATGAATGCATTTAGCTTCGGCTTTATGATTGCATCTAAATAAGATGATGTGTGTTTATTTCTTTTGGTCATGAAATGTCTCTTTCGGAAATTTCATTAGGATCCCGTTCTTGTACCTTTGCCAATTTTATTGACAAAAAGGGGAGAATTAATATGTAGTTCACACTACAAATACATATGGTTTTCGGATCATTATGTAAGGGGGAGTGGTTTCCATGTGAGATGGAGTATTAACTAAGGGGGAGTGATACATATCACCATAGTATTGTTGTTGAAGTTGTGATACAATTGGACTTTGACGCTGTGTGATGATACTATGGCACTGTATAACAATGATTGAGAACTCTTGTTTTCTTATTGTTATAGCTACGGATTTTCAACAACGATGATGCTAAACTTACAACCTTTGGGATCATTGGAGTACTTGGAAGTGACGAAGATTTCGAGTAATGTTGAAGATTAGACATGTGGAATAGGAGCTACAAAAGTTAATTTATTTATTTTTTGTATTCCATATGTATTAATAGTTTTTCCACTAAAATTGACAAAGGGGGAGATTGTTAGAGCATTGCTCGGTCGAACTCGCATGCGTTTCTATCTCAAGCATGTTTGTCAATGTTAGTGATCAAAACTATAAGTCTTGATTTCTAGCATATGTAGCTAAAGGTCTCGGACTAGGATAGAAAGTGTAGTTGAGCTCAAGAACTCCATGGCAATCATCATACAAGACGAAGGACTACTCGAGGAACCGGTGGAACTTCATCGACTAAAAGGTATGTGGAGACTTGAACTTATCTGTCACTCAAAAGTCTATTTACTCTATCTCCTACTCTTCAGACAAAAGTCGTTTAGACATATAGACTTTCATTATACACATTTGCTATTTCGAGCCGAGTTTAACCCGCCTATCTATTTCTCGAAATATGTGTTGGTAAGCTTTCACTTTAACCGAATTCATCTTTACCTAGTGTCGAAAGTCATGTTATGTTACAATCACTTTGGAAATTGCTCTAACGAAAAATGGTCTGTGAATAACGGCTATATATCGTTCTCTGAGAATGTTTCAATGATTGAAATGAGAGTTTAGATTACATAACCATTGGTAGGATATAAGCATTGTTGTGGAAACACATATATGTATAATTCCTTATTCCTTGAACTAAAGTTTGCGAACTTTGTTGATCAAGAGAAATGGAAGTGGCGCAAGCCAAGTCCGCGAACTGGCGGAAGTTCTCACCCGAGAATTTCTGCTGGAGTTTGTGTACTCCTTCCATAATCTTAAGTCCGCGAACCCAGTATGCGAACTTGAGTAGGTTATATATAAAACCGGTTATTCTTGAACTAATTTTTATATAAACTAAGGAATGCTTTTGCAAACCGTGGCTATAAAGTTCATGAACCGATTCGAGTGAATCAAACCTTTTTTGCTTCGATTGTGTCTTGTGTAGTTACATAAGATCTAAGCAATTGAACAACTCTCTAACTAGTTCATTTGAGTCATTTGAACTAGTTATGGTGAAGAAGAATATGGTTGATATGAGAGTGATCATATGGATAACCATTTGGTTGACTATTGTTGAACCAACAAATGTTAATGTTTGGGTACGGTTCATAAACCCAAAATTGAACATTTCATTTGTGTGTAACAAGCTAAGTTTTCGATCCAACGGTTGAGAAATATTAGCTTGAATCTAATCAGGTTTTCATCTAACGGTGAATATTGAATGCTTTGTTACCAAGCTAACATTGATTGCAAACCCTGATTTTAAAGACTATATAAGGGAGAACTCTAGCAACTGGGAAACCTAATCCCCACACTTTACGTGTGATACTAGTTTGCTAAGCTAGAGTCGATTCTCCTTTAACCTTTGGTTTTCTTCTTCTAAAACCAGGTTAACGAATTAAAGACTTCATTGGGATTATGAAGCCAGACCGATACTACTTTTCTTGTAGTTGTGTGATCTGATCTTGTTGTTTCTATCGTACGAGTACAATTGAAATAATTGTCTTGGGATTTATATCTCCGATAGGCAAGATAGAAAAGAAATCACAAACACTTCATCTCATCGTTTGTGATTCCGCAATATCTTTTTTCGCTGCGTCGATTAAGATTATTGTGAGGTGATCAATAATACTAGGCTGTTCTTCGGGAATATAAGTCCGGGTTATTGATTGGTTCCTGTTCACCTTGATTTATCAAAATACGGAACAAAACTCATAGGTTTATTCGTGGGAGACGGATTTATCTATTCTGTAGACTTTTTTGTGTGATACAGATTTGTTTATTAAAGTCTTCGACTTTTGGTCGTAGCAACTCTTAGTTGTGGGTGAGATCATCTAAGGGAATCAAGTACGTAGCATCCTGCTAGGATCAGAGGCGTAGGAGCATAATTGTACCTTGGATCAGTGTCAGATTGATTGGGGGTTCAACTACAGTCCAGACCGAAGTTATTTTGGAGTAGGCTAGAGTCTGTAGCGGCTTAATACAGTGTGTGTTCAATCTAGACTAGGTCCCGGGTTTTTTTTTGCATTTGCGGTTTCCTCGTTAACAAAATTCCGGTGTCTGTGTTATTCTATTCCGCATTATATTTGTTTATATAATTGAAATATCACAGGTTGTGCGTTGTTAAATCTATTAGAATATCCGACCTTTTGGGTTGTTGATTTAAATTGATTGACACTTGGATATTGGTCTTTGGTACCATCCAAGTTATCTCTCTTTGATAAAGACTCGCAGATTTCTATTTGCTTGAGTAAAGATCAAATCGAGAGATTGAGATATAAACTCTTTGATATACTTTTTATCTAGATTGAGTCTAACTATCTAGTTGATTTTCTAGAAAGTATATTGGAGTTTGTCCATACAGATTGCTAAGCGAGATATTGGGTGTGGTTGTTACACCCCCGCTTTTTCATTATTATTCATTGGTTGTACCACTTCGTTAATTCCAGTATGAAGATTTGAGGGTTTACATAAAATGGCAGAAGGGTTCTAAAGTCTTAAGAAAATTTATGTTTATTCATTTTGCAAATACAATATATGTGGTGAGTGGACCAAGGTACAACTCAAGCATGGTGCATGGGGCCTGAAGTTTCTCAAATAGATTTTAGGTGAGAGCATTCAATGAATAATATGTGTTATTCACCAGGATGCTAAAGAATAAAGTTTTACATTGAAAATTTGTCTACTGGATTCTCTACATTTCTTCGAACAAGTGTCTGGGACGCAGTTGTTTTAATGTGTCCAGCTGGATAAATTGTAATTCAAATTGCACATGGTTTCTACATGTGGCCTAAAATAATCTGTTTATTGCACCATATCGAAAGTAGTATTTGAGCATTTTGAAATTATTGGTGTTTATAACAGTTTTGACTAACGGTTGTTAAAACTTTGATTGCACGTAGTTTGTTTATTCTTGAGAATCTTCTCTTCTGATATAAGATTCACTCAGACTAGATCAAAGTATCGACGGGATCTTTATTGTTATTAGATCTAAATACATCTTGTGATAATCCGAACAAGTGTTTGGGACATGGTCTTCCTAGTAATATGCTTGTTTTAATGTGTCCATGGATTACAAAACCTTGGATAAATTGTAATTCAAATTGCACATGGTTTCTACATATGGCCTCCAAAAATAATCTGTTTTATTGCACCATATCGAAAGTAGTATTTGAGCATTTTGAAATTATTGGTGTTTATAAATTTTGTAATTAATTTTGACTAACGGTTGTTAAAACTTTGATTGCACTCAAAAAGATCTCTCCTTAGTTTGCCCTTTTTATTCTGAGAATCTTCTCTTCATTCGATATAAGATTCACTCTTTATTTTAGACTAGATCAAAGTACATTATCAGATTGTTTTAACAGGATCTTTAGAATCGAAAGTAGTATTATTAGATCTAAATACATCTTGTGATAATCCATTTTTAAATACATCTTGTGACTTCATGGGATTGATCATAAGAAGATTCGAGTGGTGTTGTGCATGTATTTGAAGGCAATAAAAGATTTGAAGACGAAGAAGAATTCTTATTAGTTTTCGTATCTTGTGGATTTCGTGCACAAACCTTGATCGACTGGGATCCAACTAGAATTAGTTTATCTTTAATATGTTTGATTGATTAGTTGTGTGAGATCGGTATTCTCTATATTTTTTCTTTGAGACCTATATTGATTGAGTGTGAATCTAATAAACTTGACTAATTAGATTAAACATAAGAGCCTTTGTCAACAACTCATCATATTTTGTAGCAAGATTGATTAGAGTGGTTACCAAACATATTGTTCCTTTGATGTTTGGAATACGATCCAAATGACTTATTGAAAACGCGGGGGCATAACAACCACACCCTATATTTCGTTCGGCAATCTGTATGGACTAAACTCCAATATAATTTGAGAGCACCAACTTAAAAGTGAGACTCAATCAAGAAAGATACCAAAGAGTTTTATCTCTTTCTCAATACAATCAGTAAATCAAATAGATAGAAATCTGTGAGACTGATTGATATGACAATAAGTCGAATGGTACCAAAGAACAATATTCTAGTGTCAATCAAGTCTTATCCAACAAACAAGGTTGGATTTATCAACTATGATTGAACTACGCACAAGCTGTGATATTTCAATTATATAAACAAATATAGTGCGAAAAAAAATAAGACCAGAATTTTGTTAACGAGGAAACTGCAAATGCAGAAAAATCCCGGGACCTAGTCCAGATTTGAACACCACAATGTATTAAGCCGATAGAGACTCTATCCTACTACAAGTTAACTTCGGACTTGAATGTAGTTGATCCCTAAACAAGTCTCACATCGATTAAGGTACAGTCGTGTTCCTTACGCCTCTTGAATCCCAGCAGGGCTCTGCGCACTTGATTCCCTTAGCTGATCTCACCCACAACTAAGAGTTGCTACGAACCAAAGTCGGAGACTTATAAACAAACATGTCTCCCACAGATAAGTCTATTCTGGTTGTTGTTTCTGTCTTTAGATAAATAAGGGTGAACATGAAACTCAACTAATAATTCATACTCCCAAAGAGTAGCCTAGAAATATTAGTCACCTCACAATAACCTAACTGATTAACATAAGAAGTTATTGCGGAATCACAAGAGTCTGAGATGAAGACTGTTATGATTACTTTTTATATCTTACCTATCGGAGATAAATCTCGAGAAAATCTTATAGAAGATTAAAATCAATACGATAGAAAAAGTAAGATCAGAATAAGCAACTACAGAGAAAATAGTTGGATCTGGCTTCACGAATCCCAAATGAAGTCTTCAAGTCGTTAACCTAATAATGGTTTTGGAAAAACCTACGTTAATGGAGAATCGACTCTAGTTTGCAACTAGGACACATGAGAGTGTTGGGATTAGGTTTCCCCGATGCTAGACTTCTCCCCTATATAGTCTTTCAAATTAGGGTTGCTTATAATCAAAGCTAAGATAGCGTAGTAACAAAGAAATAAATATTCACCGTTAGATGAACTCCTGATTTAAGATTCAAGCTAAGTCTGCTTAAAAAATAAGCAATCTCCACCGTTAGATGGTATTATCTTGATTCTCAGCAATTAAAACTCAATAAATAAAAACACTGACTCTTATTTTTGCCAAGGTAGATTCTCAAAATATTAGTTGTAAATCCTAAGCATGGGGCATCAAAATATCTAAGCTAGCATGACCCATCAAATGAAATGACAACTAATTAATCAAAATCATAATTCTATTTTAATTAGTGCAAAAGTCATATAGAGAATAAAATAAATTTACCCATGTATGAAATTCGGATTCCTCCGTCGTCCTAGTGTAGGGGTCTAGCTCCTCATGTTGGAAACACGCTTAAAATGGTTTTTCATTGCTCAAAGTGTGTTTACAAAGAACTCAGGGAATTCGCAACGCTGTCACGGCGTTACAGAGCTCACCGTTACAATATTTGTCACAAACTGAAGATAGCGTTACAAACTGACCGTTAAAACTGTTAAATTTAAGACCCTTGAAACGACAGTCTTTTACGGTATTATGTTCTTCAGGTTCTTCTTCTCTGCAACAACAGAAAAATCTGCTCTGCAGCTTCCTATTCTTCTCTGTAGCTTCCCCAATCACTCGACAGCCTTTTACTTTACCCCAGAAACCTATTTATACCCACATCAACTCCAAAACTCTTGAGTAATTGCAAAATATTCTTGATTATTCTCCATGCAAGATACGTGATATTTTTTTCCTTTTTTCACCTCTTCACACACTCTGTTTGTTTTAGTTTATGACATCATGTCTTTCTATAACTTCTCCACGATACAAACTTCCGCTCGAATCCCTTAAACATGTGCAACACACGCCTCAGCGCATTCAATCCCGTGAATGTCTTCTCGGCCAAACAAACTTCCCTGTTTTATTTTATCCACGATTACAGCCCAATTTCTTCGAACCTGATGGACTTACCAGTCCTGTTTAATTGCAGCAGGACCAGTACAACATATTTTGGCTATTGAATCTCCCTAACCAACTTCTAAATCCGAAACATCAGTCTCGGGTTTTCAAAGTTCCCTGTTTTGATGTGTGTCCAAATATAGCATGATTCTATCGATTCCAAAGCTCATAACTTCTGTGGTTAGTTGTAACAGGCCCATATTAATCGAAATCCATGAAAAAGTTACCAAAAATCACGTCAACTCATGCCATGGAAATCACACAACTCTGTTCTTGTTTTCCCGCTTTTTTTTTCAGTGTTGAAATGTTGAAGATGAAGTCCCCTTAACCAGTGATGGGGTGCGTTTAGTAGGTGACACACTGGGGTGCAAATAGAAAAGAAGGTGCCCCTTATCAATTGAGGTGCCCCTTAACCAATAGCGAGAGTCCGAATAACACGTGTCCTCCGGGTGCCAAAATCAACTTTTCGAGCCGAATTTTCCAAAAATGTTTATTTCCCAAAAATGCCTACAAACACATAAAACACCAAAATAAGCACAAATTCGAGTACCAACAATACAAAAAATTGAGGACAACTTAGACACAAAAATGTTTCTATCAAATACCCCAAACTTATTATTTGCTAGTCCTCGAGAAAATCTAATCTAGAAAATAAAAGGACTACACTTAGCATGTGCAGCAAGCCGTTAAACCGCTAGGTGGCCCTAGCGGCGGAGTGTTTTCTCCGGAGGGTTTACCAGAGGTGTACCCACAAAACCTTTACTCCAGACCCTAGTTATCTACGCAGAAACTTGGAAGGCACTAAAGAATCTCCTTGGTTAGCATACAATCATTGACTATAGGTGGAAGTACCCTGAAGCGAAATTCCAATTGTTGTACACGAGTTTGCACTCAAGCATACTAAAATTCATATATAAGTGACAGGGCTCTACTCAGATAGTTTCTGTACATCATAACCGGAGTCAACCAATCACATGGAAAGATTAAGAAGATGGATGTAGAGAAATATGTAAATGGTTTTGATGTTGATTAAGGTGAACCTATCCTAATGGATTGAGACACCGGTCTGAATAATATCAATACAGCTGGCATATACAAGGGAACCAGCGGGTGATAATCCTAACTCTAGGTCAACACAACTGGCATATACAAGGGTACCAGTGGTCGACTTTATTGAATTTATTCCAGTTGGTCTGATGGTCAGGTCTTCATTTTTTTTTCTTTGGTATCTCAATCACTCTATTCAGGGCCGTACCAAACTATTTAGGGGCCTTAGGCAAAACCAAAAATGGGGGCCTAAATTTTTTTTTTCCTCCGATCGTTTAAAATAAAATTATAATACTGTAAAATTTGCAAATGAAAAAAACTACATAAAAGTAGCTAATCTACTAAAAATTTACCTTCCTCGTCTCCTCGATGCAAACTCATCAATTATGGCATCGTAATCAATGTTGTTCACCATATCGACCTCGATAAATAACATTGCTAAGTCATTCAATCTTTCTTGTGACATTGTCGACCGAAGATAAGACTTGATCAGCTTCAACTTTGAAAAACTTCTTTTCAGAGGCAATCAGTAATTAGGAATGGTCAATAAAATCCTATATGCGATTTCTGCATTTGGGTAGCAACCTTCCATATATTTCAAGAAATTCAACACTTCACTTGCTCTTTCAGTTTCTTCCGGCAAATAACTTTTTAGAACTTTCAATTCAGCATACAAGTCATTCCCATCAATATCAGAACTTATTCCATGCTTTAGGTAATTTTGAAGCTTGATACAATATGCTTTTAAAGTGCTATCATCAAGAGAATATAACTTCTTTACTTGAAACAAGAACCCAAAAACTTCATTGAACTCTTGGAATTGTTCAAACCTACTAGTCAGTGAGGATCTAGCTTGATCTACTATATAATTAAAATAGTTAACTTCAAAGATCGTTTACCTGATAACGGTGCTTCTTCTTCGGTCACAATCTCGTCAAAATGTTTTTTCCTTCGAATTATTCGCGGCTCATAGAAAGTAGGTTCTATTTCAATTATTGCTGCCAACTCAAAGAGCTTCTACCAAGAACTCTTCAAATCCAAAGATCCCTACATTTTGCAAAAAACGAAAGAAGATCCTTTACTCTGTCCATGGCAACATCAAGATGCATATCCTCTTTTTGTAACAATTTGTTGACGGAGTTAACTGCAAGAAGAAAATGATGCCAAATAACCATCCCAAATATAAATTCAAAATTATCGATCTCGCGTGTCAATAAAGAATCAGCTTCTGCCCTTGTTTTCGCACTAAAGTCAATGGATTTCGACAACTCTAGCAAAGCGTCCCGTATTTTAGGAAGTTGGAATCGTATTGCTCTAACACTCTCTATATGACTTTCCCATCGAGTATCTGATAACGACTTAACAGTGAAACCAGTCACATGTTTTTTAAATACTTGCCAACGTTTTGTAGACGATGAAAACAACTTGTATATCCGCTGCATAACACTGAAAAATGATTCTGCTTTTGGACATGATTTAGCCATATCTAGAAGCAAAAGATTAAGACTATGACAAGCACATGGCATATAAAATGACCTTGGATTTACCTTGAGTAGCCTGTTTTGCACTCCTTTGTTTTTCCCCTTCATATTAGCTCCGTTATCGTACCCTTGTCCTCTAATATCATCAATATCAAGTTTAAGCTTCTCCAAAAGGTTTTTCATCTCCTCAAAAAGTCCTAGTCCAGTGGTTTCTTCCACCTTTAAGAAACCTAGAAAATATTCTTCAACTTTCGGAGTTCTTAAGTAATCCACAGATCTTACAACAAGAGACATTTGTTCTTCACGTCTTATGTCCGAAGTACAATCAAGCACCACAGAAAAATATTTTCCTTCGTGGATTTTTTCAATAATTTTCTCCCTCACATGGTGTGCCAATAGTGAAATCAACTCATTTTGTATCTTGGGACTAAGGTAATGATGATAAATGTCCTGATCTTTGAAACGTCGAAGATGATCTTGCATTACCAAATCAAACTCCGCAATCATTTCAATAAAGCTCAAAAAATTATCGTTATTTGATTGGCCAATCTTTTCGTTATCACCGCGGAAAGCTAAATTATTTTTAGCAAGAGTTTTGATAAGAGAAACTATTCTAACCAATACTTGTTTCCAATACTCTTTTTCTTTCTTGATTTGTTCTTGCATAGCCTTATCGATGGTTTCATTCTTCTTCAATCTCCTTTCCAATTCATACCATTTAGACATGGATTCTAGATGTCCCTGACAGGTATCATGTTGTCTAAGTTTTTTACCAAGATTATGCCAATCATTAGAGCCAATGGTATCCAACTGACAATCAACCCCATCCCCCTTAAACAATTTGCAGCAAAAACAGAACACACGATCCCTAACAGTTGAATATACAAGCCATCTCCTATCAACCCTTTCCCCATTACTCATTTTTCGTTTATAATACCGATTAGAGAATCGTCTGCGATGTTTATTGTAAGGATATTGAACATGTTTACTTACTCTTATGGGACCTTTTTCTACCAAAAAATCTCTGAAACGTTGGTCAATGAAGTTCCAATTTCCTGTATCATAAATGTTTACTGGTTCATACTCTTCATTCTGCACTTCATCATAACCGTGTTCATTCTCATTTGTAGTTGGCTGTAACAGTTCTTCACCTTGCACATTCTGATTATTTCCACTAAGACCACCACCACCACTACTACTACTACTACTACCATTGAGCAAACCATCCTCTTTCTCCATTTGATTAACCAAATTTGCATATTCTTCATCACCATCAATCAATGTTTCTCCTGGTGCAGGACCATCACTCTCACTTATTCTTTCTGGAATTCCAACACTATCACTTGTTCGAGCCAAATATTTATTCATCGATCCTCTTAAAGAACTTTGAAGCTGCTCTATTCTTTTTATTTTCTTATCTTTGAAAGAACCACTCTGGCATTTTGTTTTCCTATGGGTCATAGCACTTGGTAGTTATTCTCACTCTTGTATTTTCTTCAAAACCTACACAGGAAAAAGCAAGAAGATATTACATGAGAAAGCTTATCTAATATGGATAGCATATCAAAACATAAGCAACATCAAAATTCAAAAATTCTGGTTTAAAAACTCCATTGGTGATCTTTGACAATAACCCAAAATCACTATTCATAATTCACATTCACATCATAATTTGTAGTTTTGCACCATTACATCATCACATAGTAATTCAAAGAAGAATTAAAATTGAAATTAAACAACCAAAATCAAGACAGTTAAAAAAAATAAAACCATTTATATTGTATAATTCCTTCTCCAGTTCTCCTCCTTTAACTATCATGAAATCCTAACTAGAAATTGAAACCCTAACTAGAAATTGAACAAAACAACGACGTCATGCAGATTTCAAACATAAATTAGAAAAAGAAAATGAAGTACTAAGCTACTAATTGATGATGAACTTACCACTTCCAGAGAGAATATGAGATTGAGAGTTGAGAGAGGCATAGACGGAACAATTTCTTGGTCTAAATGGGATCTAGACAATTCAAAGTAGTTTTTATTTTTAATTATTGAAATGTGGATACTAAACGTGGGAAAGATAGGGGCTTTTGTTTGTTGGGCTTCTATACAAACATGTAGTCTGTCTGTAATATTAATTTTTTTTTCTTTTCTTGTACTCTGACCGGCGATACACAATGCAATAGCATATACCAGGATTTTTTTTGGGGGGGGCCTCTTAAATTCGGGGGCCCTAGGCGGCTGCGTACTATGCCTAAGCATTAGGTACGGGCCTGACTCTATTTCACCCAATCAAGAAAATAAAAATAAAAACAGAAGGTGAAAAGGATTCAACGAGATATGGCGAAACTACCATGTTTTTTTTTTTTCAGTTCTAACACCTGAGCTCTGTGCTTTTATGAATAGACTCTTTAGATGTTTCCATCTAATCAGATTGGTTCCTCAACTCCTATAACCAAGATGCTTCCATCCACTTAGATTGGTTAGTGCTATCCTTAATAGGCATAAATTTCTAGGCTCTGGAGTTTATTTATCGCAACTAAAAAGTTTCTCCCATACCCCAAAACTTAAATCTAACATTGTCCTCAATGTTCTAAAGATGAAATTAAAAGCATGAACAATGAGAAACTGTTACCACTTGAAGAAAAGAGTAAGGAAAGATATTACCGTGTTGTATGAGCATGGATTACCTCCCAAGAAGTGCTAAGTTTAAAGTCTTCAGCCAGACTAAGAAAGAACTAGTCACCTCGCAGAATCATATAGCAGTAACCGGAATAACTGTGGGTCATCTGGATCAAAAAGTATTACCCAAAAGAAGAGAAAATTGCAACAGACCATGAAGATATCGAACATACCCTTATTTAAATTTTTGTTTAAGACAACTATATCTAGTTATGGCTTAGGTTCAGGCTCTATAAATGGGTCTAAATAAAATGTTTTCATGGGATGGACTTCCTCAAAAGAAGGATTCTTAAGATCAGGTTGTAGAGTCTGGAAATACTCAAGTAGGAACTTAGAATCACATAACAATAACCTGAATAATCGGGGATCCTCTAAGTCAATCAGATTTGACTCACACAGCTGACCACAAAGAGAGTGGTGGTCTCCCTTAAACAAATGTGTCGACCCTAATCTCCTAAAGTAATTAGGTTTAGTCTTAAAACTTAATATTTGACACATTTGAATTTCATAAGTTCCCACAATTGGAGAAAAAGTTTTTGGTGGGAAAACAAAGTCCATCGAGGTATCATAGCCTGGGTTAACCACATCAACCAGAGGATGGGTTTCTAACAATTGAACTTCTTTCTGGAAATCATTAGGTTCAGGAAAACGTGTATGAAGATAATTTTGTAAAATGGTTGAGGCACATATTTCAAGTCCCAAGTGAGGGACCTTTCTAAGAGTTAAAGCACATGGAGAATAATAATCACCCCCAAACTTAGAGTTTTCAGTGTCTCTAGAAAGACTAGTCACAACTTCCCTAATTTCTAGGTCATCAAATTCCTGGAAATGGTCAATTGATTCTTCTAAGTCAGGTTCATACTCACTCATCTCTACGAGTTCACTTTCTTTGTCTAAGACTATTGTTTCTAAATCGCTAGACTAATAATAAACTCGTTCCTCTAAACCTTCGTTGGCTTTGTGAAAAGGAAATACTACATCGTCTAAAATGGGGATATTTCTAGTCAAATCCTCGTCCTTTTAAATAGGTGAATAATTATTAAAAGTATTTGGATTTGTATTAGAAATAATAATATTATTATAAAGCTCAACTGGAGTAACAAATTCCTGATCACTATGCCTACATATTTCAGATTCTTCATCAATACTATCCTCATCATAATCATCATTATATGAAAATGATTGAACCTCATTTAAACAAGTAGTGTTACCAATTCTAACCTCGTCATCTTGATTATGTGAATAAAAATTATCCTTATTTTCAAGGGTGGTATTGGGAACACTATATTGGAATTTAAGACTATCTTGACCAAATTTTTCCACAGTCATATTTGTACTTTCAGTAAATTGCTTGAGGGACTCTTCTAGAGACATCTTAGTTGGATCGCTCTACGGACTCTTCGAAGAGCGGAATATTATAAGTCTCTTTCATAAATAAGTGAAACTTCTGTGTTGAATCATTGAAACTCTTGAGAGACTCTTCTAAAGAAATTGGAGGATCGTTTTGATCGTATGACTTGTGGGTGTGTGGATAGTAATTGGGCTCAACATGGTATGACCCATAACCTTCAAAAGGTTGGCGTTCCCAACCACTATTCACACTCTGGTCATAAAAAGAGTGATGTTCATATTGTTCAGTTGGATATTCATATTCATTGTGATGGCTATTATAATACCAGTTTGACATCCTAACTGCAAGGGAATTCTACACAAGCACAAAAATGGTTGACTCGACCACAAAAAACCTACTAATTTCTAGCAAACAAAAAGCATGATGTCTCCACTTAGATTGTTTCTAGACCAGCTTCTAATCCTTCGAAAGGGAATTCGTTACAATTTGAGCAAACCTCTCTGGAATTAATCCGAGTTAAAGTAAGTTAAATAGAGACGAGGGAAGCTGCGTGGAGCTTTGATACCCAAGGCCTCACCGGCATTACAAGGCGGCGCAGTCACGCATTCAACTCACCGAAACCATCATGAACTTCGAAGTATGCTTAAAAGAGTAACCAATATTTTTCGAATGACTTTCCTATTAAGCTCGTTACCCTATCGGTCTCGTTCTATTCCAAATTTTAAAGCTTAGGTTCGCGTTAAGTATCGTTTTCCTAAGGCGTGCAAGAAGAGAACGGTGATGAAATCCGAACCCTTATCTTGTATGGCCAGTCCTTGCCCTTTACTAGGAAATTAAAGCATCCGTTTTTAATACCTCAACATATATGCATACAAAATCGTCCAGTAAACCCGCTGACAGGGGATTCGCAGGTGTTTAGAATTCTTACCTCCCGCTCCATTTGGGATGAACCGTTGAAGTCGACTCGGGCCACTGACTCCTATGTCAGTGTACGAACCTGAGGGGCCGAGACAGTATCGTAATTGTCGTCCTTCCTTGTGCAGTTTATATTTAAACTAACCCTTCCTTAGGGTTTTGAAAAAAAATAAAGTCCAATATCCAATGTCCAAAAATAAAAAATAAAAGATTACAAAAATAAAAGCCTATTTACAGTTTCTAAAAATAATAATTAAAAAAAAATCTAATAAAAATATATTAACTATATACAAAAATATTCTTCTTTACTTCTTTGGATTTCTCTTTTCTTTCCTTCTTTGGCTCCGGTTTACTTTTCAACACTTTTTCTTTCTCATAATCTTCGCACCAAATCTGAAAGCAAACAGAAAATTCCAAAATGCGTAAAAAGGAACAAAAATAATAAAAATAAAAATAAAAACCTAAAAACAAGTCCGCGTCGGCGACGCCAAAAATTGATGGTTATTTTCAATGATGTTGTAGTAAAAAGGTTGTCGTTCACTCGGAATTTGTTGAGATTGATTTCAGATTTAATAAATAAAAATACTAGAAATAAAAAAATTATATACACAAAAGTTGACGAGATATACTTGTAGGATCAGAATATCGCGACATCAATACTTCGCGAGATTAATAAAAGACGACATTGCGAGGGAGTCACAGGGAAGTAAAATAAATGACGCAAAAAAGAGAAAGGTTGATGGTGGATACCATAGATACAAGAGGTGAAGATACATTGCGAAGAAAGTGCATGAAAACAGTTGAAAATTATGATGGAAAGGAATCATTAAGAGGTTTGAATGGTGCAGAGGCAGAGAGCAGCAGGAGCAAAAAGTGTAAGAAGTGAATAGTCATTATTATCAAAAGCAATGACAAAGGCATATTAAGAGTAAGAGGAAGAAACAATAATTGAAGAAGAAATACGCGAGAATCTCGCCATCAAGAATGTCTGAAAATTTGATTGAAGAATTGAAAACCAAAAATGAATAAACAATGCAAGATTGTGCGATAGCTTCGCAAACAAAATAACAAGAGAAAACCAAAAATGAATGATTGAATGAATTAACAAAAATGAAAGAGTGAGTGAATGGGAAGAATCTTTATGGCGTACACCCTAGTTCACGAATGATATTTCGCAAGAGGCAAATGTAAGACCTAAAGTGCATCATATAAGGGGGAATCTCTTGACATGGCTCAGGGAAAAGGTTACACCGCCCCTGGAACCTGAGTCATGAGAATTTGGGGCCCATGAAAGCCTATCCGGGAGAGATACCTTGGATTTCCAACTATATATATATATATAAGGTTATACCCTGGTTGGACGCCCGAGGGTCTCTTCCAAGGAGTCAGTGTATGCTCAAGGCGCCGAGGTACACGGTTGAGCCAAGAGTGCCCGGGACATTTGAAGTGTCTCGGCCATTCTTGGCAAGTCTTGGCACATGCCGCACTCGGCCCGAAGAAAACTCCACTTAGGTTGCAGCCTCGTAACCATAAACCCTATAGGTATAAGGGATAAGAGGCTGCGAAAAACAACTAGTTGTTGTTAAGACCGGATGGGAGGAGCTAGTCTTGTATGGCCGATGTACGCCTCCTTGAAGGGGCAACCCGGGGAGATGATAAGGGCGGCACCCTCCATTAGGGAGCTGATAAGTGTTACAAGACGGCAATGTCATGGGGCTTTATATTCGCAAGAACATTTAGGCCTGTCATATTGTCGCAAATGAAATATCCTGCAGAGGCAAAAATACTAAAGAAATGATAAGACAAGATCAATGGGTCATTACATGAAAGAGTAAGGACGTCCTGCGATTTTGTCGCACGACGTCAATGTCATGGGACTTTATGTTTGCAAGAATTATTAGGCCTGTCATATTGATGAAAAATGAGGGGTGGCAAAATAAGACCTTTAACTAGGAAGGCAAAATAAGACCACACAAAAACAATGATAAGACAAGATCAATTCATTACATGAAAATGTAACGACGTCCTGCGATTTTGTCGCAATGATGAATTTCAACATAAATGATGATAAAATAACAAAAGAAATTAAGTAAGCAAACAATCTTGCGAATACAATTATATTTCTTCATTTATTTGTGAAGAATCAAGAACAATTAAGATTCATTGCTTAAATTAAGAAGTATCATTACTTAAAGATTATCGACTTGATTTATCTCATGTGAAAATAAATAACAGAGGCAAGTATGGGAATGATTAGAATAAAAACTTGTTATTTATTTTCATATGATAGATTTACAGTAAGAGATTACAAAATGGAAGGTTAGAAGGATAAATGTATAAGTATCACAAGAAGAGAAAGGAAAATGGAACAATCTAGCAACTTATTCTTCTTCATCGATTCTTTATCGATTCTTCTTCTTCGCTTACATCACTATCGAGACATCCGAGCAAGGCATATTTTCAGGAATTTCATCGAGAAGACAAGAATATGAAGAAAGAGGAATGTTGTGATCATTGCAAATCTATTCAATAGTTTGGTTGCGAAAACGAACAGCATCATTATTGAAATTCGCCACAGTAGTTTGGAGTTGCTTCTTCATCTTAGAATATTTGTCATTGCGAATAGAGAAGTCTTTCGCAAGTTGTGCTTTCTCAGATTCAAGTTCCTTGATTCTAGTTTGAAACCTCTTCTCAAATTCTGCGAACAAATGATAATGAGTTAGCAGCGTAATAGTAGTTTTATAGAAAAGAAGCGGAAAAATAATGAAGAACAGTAAACAACCTTCTCTGTCAGAAATCATATCTTTAACCAAGGCAGTATGCTCAGCATGAAGACTGACGCTAACACCTAAGTTATTTCTGGCGTTATCTAGAACCTTCGCAGCCCAAGCGAATTCATCATCATTATTTATGACAAGAAGTGAACGAATTTGATTTTCTCGCTCATTAAGTATGGCATTCTGGCGAAGGGATTCATCTCGTTCAATTTGGACTTCAAGAATAGTTTTTTGGAATTTCGCTAATGCTTGAGCCCCTTGATTAGCAATGCGATCCTTATCATCTATAAGGCTGCTAATTTTCTTCCTTAGAATATTATTATTCTCTTGAGAGCTAAGATAAAAACGTTTAAATCGGTTGGCTAAACCTAAACTAGATCTATGTTCAATTTCTAAAAGACGAAATTTGGTTCGAAGTTCATTTAATGAGAGGGAATTAATCTTGTTTGAAGAACTACTTAAATATTCATTAAGGTGAGCGAGAAGAGCATCATCATCCATAGGTTCAGGGAATGAATGAAGAAGGATGGCTTCGTCAGAAAGATTATAAATGTCTGCGAAAATGATAAGTCAGGCAAAGAAAAATAAATAGCAAAGTAGAAATGAAGAAAAGAGGAGGGTGTTATACCATAAAGTTGCTGATTAGCACTTTGAAGAGTAGATATTTTGTCCTTTTGGGAAGAAGACTCAACTTCCAACTGTTGAATTTTTTCATCTTTCTTGCGAGATGTCGCAACTTCAATTTCTAGTTCTTTGATCTTATCTTTAAGTTGAAGATTTTTCTTTTCAAGATTGTTGCGTCTTTTCTCGAGGTCTGAGGCAACAACAAAGGAAGCTCTCCCAGACTATAAATAAAGGTAAAGAAATTGTTAAGATAAGGTTTATAATCGAAATTACAGAGAAATAAAGAGATATGAACATACCAAAGCACTGAGTGCATTTAAGAAGATGGGAGTCATTGTTCGGGAAACCCCGCGAAAAGAATCATTATCCACTAGCAGGGGAGCATCGCAAATATTAGTGAGAGCTTCGCAAGTAGCAGATAAATGATCATCTCTCAATCCTTGCATAGAATCGGAGAAGACACTAGACAATTGCGCCATAGCAGACTCGATCGAATGATTCTCCTTTACAGAAGAAGTATCAACCTCATTTTCATCTTCGTCAGAACTCTCGCTGGTTTGGGAACTAGAACAAGAAGAGGGATGGATTTTCCGTTTTTTAGAAGATGGAGCAGAAGATTTATCCTTGCGAAGAGTGATTTTATTCTTGCCCTTAACCTTCGCAGCTTCGGGAATATCAATTTCTTCAACAACCTTCGCACACGAATGAAGATAAGAAACAGAGGCAACAATATTGTTAAAAATAACAAAAGAAAGTATTTCTTACTTCATCCGTGATTGATCGGAGTATCGCCAGAGTACTCGCCTTCGGACGTCTTCTATAACTCTTTTTCAATTTGGTAATCTGAAAATTTTACAAGCCTAGTAAATATAAGAGGAAGGAAATATTGTAAAGCAAACCTGAAATAGGAAGTATACCTCTTTTGCCTTCTCGGGCCACTTAAATTCCCAAGGATGATAGTTTGCGAGATTTGTAGGGAGTTTATGAGAACCTGCAATATAAGGTCCGCTCAAAAATAGAGGAACAACCCACCACTTCTCATCTTTGGAATACCGAGGAACATTATTTTTGCCCGAGTGCCAGTCAATATCTTGCATAAGCAGCTTATCATTGGAAATATTATCTTTTCTCTTCAATCGAGCACCCCAGCGAGATTTATCATTTCTCATATTTATTACTTCATAATTTTCAAAAAAGTTTTCCACAATATACTTCTCAGCGACTATTTCTAAACTTGCGAATCTAGGATCTTTGACATCATCAGGATATAAAGATCCCTTACCAGCGCCACGGTTGGCGAATTCAAGCATTAGACGGATGCAATCACCGCTTAGTTGATAAATAGCTCGCGAGAATTTCTCATGAGCAAGAATTTCATAGAATAAAGGCATCTCTGGATTGTAGAGAGGAATGGGAAGGCCTGCGAGGATTTGACCTAGCGAGATTATGTTTCTGATCATCACACTGATGATCAGAAAACAATTTTGCAGAAAGTATTGATGAAGATTCTTGATCGGGAATGGTTGATAGGATGAAGCCCTTCTCTTGTAAATTCTTTTGAGTTTCATTAAAAAGGGGTTTATATATACGACCAAGTGAAGCCATTTTTAGAGTATGGGAATGATTAGAGAATTGAAGATCAAGAGAGAGAAAGAAGGGAAGATTTACAGTAGCAGAAACGCAGATTGCGGAGGAAGAAAGTTGAAGAAAAGTTGCAGAGAGAAAATAAAAGAGAAGAAGAGAAGGGTGAGAAAACTATATATAGAGAGAAGAATCCTCGAGAAAACAAATGCATTTAATGCGAGATGGGACGTGAATGGTCAAGAATAAACGGTTGAAAGAGACGTGTCAAAAAAAAGACTGGAAGAAGAAACATCTGTAATAAATTCCGTGTAAAAATACGGGAGTGAAACAGATAAAGATGAACAATTGCGGCATTTCAAAATATTAGTTCTCATGACATTCTCCTCTTCGTAGAGAAGACATGAGAAGAGGCAAGATGTAGGATCAGAATATCGCGACATCAATACTTCGCGAGATTAATAAAAGACGACATTGCGAGGGAGTCACAGGGAAGTAAAATAAATGACGCAATGAATGACGACAGCCAGAACACGAGGAGGATATGAAAATATGGCGAAGTTTAATAGAGTCGCGAGATCATATATTTGTACGCTTGCGATATTTCGCAAGCCACTCCCGAAAATAAAGGACAGCTTAGCTGTCATCCACTGTGTACTACCCTATATAAAGGGTTGAGTCAGTCTGTTATAAGGGGGGTTTCTTTTTTTGAATGGTTAAGCAAGTCATTAGGAGAGAGAAAGTTTTAGAGTGAATGTAATTCTATAACTCATTTCTATTTCATATTATAAAGATTCAAGTATTCAATCAATAGGAATCATAATCATTCATCTTAAAAATGTCTTAATTGTATATTCTAGTGAGGGGTGTAGGATTTCCTGCAACTACAACTGGGACTAGGATTCCACCAAATTCATTACATAAGGCTCTATTATTGATTCTCAGCAATTAAAACTCAATAAATAAAAACACAGACTCTTATTTTTGCCAAGGTAGATTCTCAAAATATTAGTTGTAAATCCTAAGCATGGGGCATCAAAACATCTAAGCTAGCATGACCCATCAAATGAAATGACAACTAATTAATCAAAATCATAATTCTATTTTAATTAGTGCAAAAGTCATATAGAGAATAAAATAAATTTACCCATGTATGAAATTCGGATTCCTCCGTCGTCCCAGCGTAGGGGTCTATCTCCTCATGTTGGAAACACGCTTAAAATGGTTTTTCATTGCTCAAAGTGTGTTTACAAAGAACTCAGAGAATTCGCAACACTGTCACGGCGTTACAGAGATCACCGTTACAATATTTGTCACAAACTGAAGATAGCGTTACAAACTGAACGTTGCAAACTGTTAAATATAAGACCCTTGAAATGACAGTCTTTTACGGTATTATGTTCTTTAGGTACTTCTTCTCTGCAGCAGCAGAAAAATCTGCTCTGCAGCTTCCTATTCTTCTATGTAGCTTCCCCAATCACTCGACAACCCTTTAATTTACCCCAGAAACCTATTTATTCCCATAGCAACTCCAAAACTCTCGAGTAATTGCAAAATATTCTTGATTATTCTCCATGCAAGATACGTGATATTTTTTTCCTTTTTTCACCTCTTCACGCGCTCTGTTTGTGTTGGTTTATGACATCATGTCTTTCTATAACTTCTCCACGATGCAAACTTCCTCTCGAATCCCTTAAACATATGCAGCACACGCCTCAGCGCATTCAATCCCGTGAATGTCTTCTCGGCCAAACAAACTTCCATGTTTTATTTTATCCACGATTACAACCCAATTTATTCGAACTCGATGGACTTACCAGTCTGTTTAATTGCAAAGTGAGACTAAAAGACAACATATTTTGGCGATTGAATCTCCCTAACCAACTTCTAAATCCGAAACAAGCCGGTCTCGGGTTTTCAAAGTTCCCTATTTTGATGTGTGTCCAAATATAGCCCTGATTCTCGTCGATTCCAAAGCTCATAACTTCGTGGTTAGTTTAACAGCACATATTAATCGAAATCCATGAAAAAGTCACCAAAAATCACGTCAACTCATGCCCCGGAAATCACGCACTCTGTTCTTGTTTTCCGCCTTTTTTCAGTTTTGAAATGTTGAAGATGAAGTCCCCTTAACCAGTGATGGGGTGCGTTTAGTAGGTGACGCACTGGGGTGCAAATAGAAAAGAAGGTGCCCCTTATCAATTGAGGTGCCCCTTAACCAACAGCGAGAGTCCGAATAACATGTGTCCTCCGGGTGCCAAAATCAACTTTTCGAGCCGAATTTCCCAAAAATGCCTACAAACACATAAAACACCAAAATAAGCACAAATTCGAGTACCAACAATACATAAAATTGAGGAAAACTTAGACACAAAAATGTGTCTATCAATAGATAATCAAATGAATCTAAATGCTCTTTAAGAGAGTTGTTCAAATGTTCACTATCTCATATAAACTAAGGAATGCTTTTGCAAACCGTGGCTATAAAGTTCATGAACCGATTCGAGTGAATCAAACCTTTTTTGCTTCGATTGTGTCTTGTGTAGTTACATAAGATCTAAGCAATTGAACAACTCTCTAACTAGTTCATTTGAGTCATTTGAACTAGTTATGGTGAAGAAGAATATGGTTGATATGAGAGTGATCATATGGATAACCATTTGGTTGACTATTGTTGAACCAACAAATGTTAATGTTTGGGTACGGTTCATAAACCCAAAATTGAACATTTCATTTGTGTGTAACAAGCTAAGTTTTCGATCCAACGGTTGAGAAATATTAGCTTGAATCTAATCAGGTTTTCATCTAACGGTGAATATTGAATGCTTTGTTACCAAGCTAACATTGATTGCAAACCCTGATTTTAAAGACTATATAAGGGAGAACTCTAGAAACTGGGAAACCTAATCCCCACACTTTACGTGTGATACTAGTTTGCTAAGCTAGAGTCGATTCTCCTTTAACCTTTGGTTTTCTTCTTCTAAAACCAGGTTAACGAATTAAAGACTTCATTGGGATTGTGAAGCCAGACCGATACTACTTTTCTTGTAGTTGTGTGATCTGATCTTGCTATTTCTATCGCAAATGCAGTACAATTGAAATAATTGTCTTGGGATTTATATCTCCGATAGGCAAGATAGAAAAGAAATCACAAACACTTCGTCTCATCGTTTGTGATTCCGCAATATCTTTTTTTATTTGCGTCGATTAAGATTATTGTGAGGTGATCAATAATACTTAGGCTGTTCTTCGGGAATATAAGTCCGGGTTATTGATTGGTTCTGTTCACCTTGATTTATCAAAATACGGAACAAAACTCATAGGTTTATTCGTGGGAGACGGATTTATCTATTCTGTAGACTTTTTTGTGTGATACAAATTTGTTTATTAAAGTCTTCGACTTTTGGTCGTAGCAACTCTTAGTTGTGGGTGAGATCATCTAAGGGAATCAAGTACGTAGCATCCTGCTAGGATCAGAGGCGTAGGAGCATAATTGTACCTTGGATCAGTGTCAGATTGATTGGGGGGTTCAACTACAGTCCAGACCGAAGTTATTTTGGAGTAGGCTAGAGTCTGTAGCGGCTTAATACAGTGTGTGTTCAATCTAGACTAGGTCCCGGGTTTTTTTTGCATTTGCGGTTTCCTCGTTAACAAAATTAAATGTATCTGTGTTATTCTATTCCGCATTATATTTGTTTATATAATTGAAATATCACAAAGTTGTGCGTTGTTAAATCTATTAGAATATCCGACCTTTTGGGTTGTTGATTTAAATTGATTGACACTTGGATATTGGTCTTTGGTACCATCCAAGTTATCTCTCTTTGATAAAGACTCGTGATTTCTATTTGCTTGAGTAAAGATCAAATCGAGAAATTGAGATATAAACTCTTTGATATACTTTTATCTAGATTGAGTCTGACTGTCTAGTTGATTCTCTAGAAAGTATATTGGAGTTTTTCCATACAGATTGCTAAGCGAGATATTGGGTGTGGTTGTTACACCCCCGCTTTTTCATTATTATTCATTGGTTGTACCACTTCGTTAATTCCAGTATGAAGATTTGAGGGTTTACATAAAATGGCAGAAGGGTTCTAAAGTCTTAAGAAAATTTATGTTCATTCATTTTGCAAATACAATATATGTGGTGAGTGGACCAAGGTACAACTCAAGCATGGTGCATGGGGCCTGAAGTTTCTCAAATAGATTTTAGGTGAGAGCATTCAATGAATAATATGAGTTATTCACCAGGATGCTAAAGAATAAAGTTTTACATTGAAAATTTGTCTACTGAATTCTCTACATTTCTTCGAACAAGTGTCTGGGACGCAGTTGTTTTAATGTGTCCAGCTGGATAAATTGTAATTCAAATTGCACATGGTTTCTACATGTGGCCTAAAATAATCTGTTTATTGCACCATATTGAAAGTAGTATTTGAGCATTTTGAAATTATTGGTGTTTATAACAGTTTTGACTAACGGTTGTTAAAACTTTGATTGCACGTAGTTTGTTTATTCTTGAGAATCTTCTCTTCTGATATAAGATTCACTCAGACTAGATCAAAGTATCGACAAGATCTTTAGAACTGTTATTAGATCTAAATACATCTTGTGATAATCCATTTTTAACAGACTCCGTTCTGTGGGATTGATCATAAGAAGATTCGAGTGGTGTTGTGCATGTATTTGAAGGCAATAGAAGATTTAAAGACGAAGAAGAATTCTTATTAGTTTTCGTATCTTGTGGATTTCGTGCACAAACCTTGATCGATTGGGATCCAACTAGAATTAGTTTATCTTTAATATGTTTGATTGATTAGTTGTGTGAGATCGGTATTCTCTATATTTTTTCTTTGAGACCTATATTGATTGAGTGTGAATCTAATAAACTTGACTAATTAGATTAAACATAAGAGCCTTTGTCAACAACTCATCATATTTTGTAGCAAGATTGATTAGAGTGGTTACCAAACATATTGTTCCTTTGTTGTTTGGAATACGATCCAAATGACTTGTTGAAAACGCGGGGGCATAACAACCACACCCTATATTTCGTTCGGCAATCTGTATGGACTAAACTCCAATATAATTTGAGAGCACCAACTTAAAAGTGAGACTCAATCAAGAAAGATACCAAAGAGTTTTATCTCTTTCTCAATACAATCAGTAAATCAAATAGATAGAAATCTGTGAGACTGATTGATATGACAATAAGTCGAATGGTACCAAAGAACAATATTCTAGTGTCAATCAAGTCTTATCCAACAAACAAGGTTGGATTTATCAACTATGATTGAACTACGCACAAGCTGTGATATTTCAATTATATAAACAAATATAGTGCGAAAAAAAAAATAAGACTAGAATTTTGTTAACGAGGAAACTGCAAATGCAGAAAAATCCCAGGACCTAGTCCAGATTTGAACACCACAATGTAATAAGCCGATAGAGACTCTATCCTACTACAATTTAACTTCGGACTTGAATGTAGTTGATCCCTAAACAAGTCTCACATCGATTAAGGTACAGTCGTGTTCCTTACGCCTCTTGAATCCCAGCAGGGCTCTGCGCACTTGATTCCCTTAGCTGATCTCACCCACAACTAAGAGTTGCTACGAACCAAAGTCGGAGACTTATAAACAAACATGTCTCCCACAGATAAGTCTATTCTGGTTGTTATTTCTGTCTTTAGATAAAACAGGGTGAACATGAAACTCAACTAATAATTCCTACTCCCAAAGAGTGGCCTAGAAATATTAGTCACCTCACAATAACCTAACTGATTAACATAAGAAGTTATTGCGGAATCACAAGAGTCTGAGATGAAGACTGTTATGATTACTTTTTATATCTTACCTATCGGAGATAAATCTCGAGAAAATCTTATAGAAGATTAAAATCAATACGATAGAAAAAGTAAGATCAGAATAAGCAACTACAGAGTTGGATCTGGCTTCACGAATCCCAAATGAAGTCTTCAAGTCGTTAACCTAATAATGGTTTTGGAAAAACCTACGTTAATGGAGAATCGACTCTAGTTTGCAACTAGGACACATGAGAGTGTTGGGATTAGGTTTCCCCGATGCTAGACTTCTCCCCTATATAGTCTTTCAAATTAGGGTTGCTTATAATCAAAGCTAAGATAGCGTAGTAACAAAGAAATAAATATTCACCGTTAGATGAACTCCTGATTTAAGATTCAAGCTAAGTCTGCTTAAAAAATAAGCAATATCCACCGTTAGATGGTATTATCTTGATTCTCAGCAATAAAAACTCAGTAAATAAAAACACAGACTCTTATTTTTGCCAAGGTAGATTCTCAAAATATTAGTTGTAAATCCTAAGCATGGGGCATCAAAACATCTAAGCTAGCATGACCCATCAAATGAAATGACAACTAATTAATTAAAATCATAATTCTATTTTAATTAGTGCAAAAGTCATATAGAGAATAAAATAAATTTACCCATGTATGAAATTCGGATTCCTCCGTCGTCCCAGCGTAGGGGTCTATCTCCTCGTGTTGGAAACACGCTTAAAATGGTTTTTCATTGCTCAAAGTGTGTTTACAAAGAACTCATGGAATTCGCAACGCTGTCACGGCGTTAGAGAGATCACCGTTACAATATTTGTCACAAACTGAAGATAGCGTTACAAACTGAACGTTGCAAACTGTTAAATATAAGACCCTTGAAACGACAGTCTTTTACGGTATTATGTTCTTCAGGTACTTCTTCTCTGCGGCAGCAGAAAAATCTGCTCTGCAGCTTCCTATTCTTCTATGTAGCTTCCCCAATCACTCGACAACCCTTTACTTTACCCCAGAAACCTATTTATTCCCATAGCAACTCCAAAACTCTCGAGTAATTGCAAAATATTCTTGATTATTCTCCATGCAAGATACGTGATATTTTTTTTCCTTTTTTCACCTCTTCACGCGCTCTGTTTGTGTTGGTTTATGACATCATGTCTTTCTATAACTTCTCCACGATGCAAACTTCCGCTCGAATCCCTTAAACATGTGCAGCACACGCCTCAGCGCATTCAATCCCGTGAATGTCTTCTCGGCCAAACAAACTTCCCTGTTTTATTTTATCCACGATTACAGCCCAATTTATTCGAACCTGATGGACTTACCAGTCCTGTTTAATTGCAGCAGGACCAGTACAACATATTTTGGCGATTGAATCTCCCTAACCAACTTCTAAATCCGAAACAACAGTCTCGGGTTTTCAAAGTTCCCTGTTTTGATGTGTGTCCAAATATAGCATGATTCTGTCGATTCCAAAGCTCATAACTTCTGTGGTTAGTTGTAACAGGCACATATTAATCGAAATCCATGAAAAAGTCACCAAAAATCACGTCAACTCATGCCCTGGAAATCACGCAGCTCTGTTCTTGTTTTCCCGCCTTTTTTTCAGTTTTGAAATGTTGAAGATAAAGTCCCCTTAACCAGTGATGGGGTGCGTTTAGTAGGTGACGCACTAGGGTGCAAATAGAAAAGAAGGTGCCCCTTATCAATTGAGGTGCCCCTTAACCAACAGCGAGAGTCCGAATAACATGTGTCCTCCGGGTGCCAAAATCAACTTTTCGAGCCGAATTTTCTAAAAATGTTTATTTCCCAAAAATGCCTACAAACACATAAAACACCAAAATAAGCACAAATTCGAGTACCAACAATACATAAAATTGAGGAAAACTTAGACACAAAAATGTGTCTATCAATAGATAATCAAATGAATCTAAATGCTCTTTAAGAGAGTTGTTCAAATGTTCACTATCTCATATAAATATCCATGAACAATTTAAAACATATTCTGTTTGGTTTGTAGTTGTACAACGTACTTATACAAGAAGCAATTCATGAGCATAATGCCACGGTTTGCAAAACAAGTTCGCATACCTTATTTCATTAAAGTTCCAGGGACTTAAGTTCGCAAATGAACCTGAGTCCATGAGTATGAATTTCATACTTACCTATTTTAGAACCTAACCACTGTGTTCGCAAATTGAGTACGCGAACCACAGTTCCGGACTTTGGCCTAGTCTTTCCGTTTGCAAACCACAGTTCCGGACCTTTCACAGGTAAACCCATTCGCAAACAAGAGTTCCAGACCTGAACTAGAACTTCACAGTTCGCATACAAAGTATACATATTGTGTTAGGCATTGGTAGTCGTTCTAAAATTCTCATTTAATCATTAAATATCCTTAGAAGACAACAATGGTTATCTTACACAGACCACCAGCTTCAAGTAATGTTCAAGTGATTAATCGATCAATATGAAACTTCCCAAGTTAACATCAAATGATTGTCTCACACAGATCATGTAAGATGTTCAAGTTAGTTTTCACATGATCATCTTGACTTAATATTTAGTTTCCAACAAATAAATTGTCTCCAACTAAACTCGTCAAGTAGATGATGAAGTTTAAGATAAAGACACCTTGTGATAATCCATTGTTAACAGACTATGTTCTGTGTGTCATTGATCACAAGAAGATTCAAGTGGTTTTGTGCAGGTATTTGAAGACAATAAAAGATTTGAAGACGAAAAAGAATTCTTTTTAGTTTTCGTATCTTGTGGATTTTGTGCACAAAACTTGATTAGCTGGGATCCAACTAGAATCAGTTTATCTTTGATAAATCTGATTGATTAGTTGTCTCGAGATCGACATTCTTTATAGTTTCTCT